>CM077152.1:176320498-176725871 GCA_039583875.1 Platanthera guangdongensis | reverse complement strand
CCGCCGCTCGCGCCAAGTTGTTTCGCCGGTTGATCATGGTTTTCGCCCAGATCCTCTTGTGACAGAAGCCTAGCTAAGCTCAGCGTCTCACTTGTCTAAACCGGAATTCTTGTCTCTCGATTTGTAGATCGGGAAAATCTTCCCCATCCGAATCGATCGAGAAACGATGGATCCTAGTGTGACCGTTTGAGACCTAGCTAAGCTTCGCTACGAAGTTTGGATCTCTAAAGAACAGCAGCCGCACATCGTTGTCGCCGCCGATCCCGTAAACCTAGTCGCCGCTCATCTTGCTGCCGCCGGTTCCGGGGAGATTCACTCCATTAGTAGATCTAGGGTTGTAGACTCTTCGTTGACGTCGTCGAGCGAAGAGGAACACCTTAGTCTCCAAACGTAGTTTGTATCTCTTGTACATTCTAGCTTATTTTTATTGTAAAGGAACATTTGTTCCGTTTTGTAAGGGTTGGGTGCAACCCGTTTTGTGGAGTGTTGACTCCCACGTGTGGAAGGGTTCCTTCCGATAGTGCAGGGATTGGATTTTCAATCATGTTGGAGAAGAGACCAAGTCGTCCCTGGTTGGGAGAATAGGTCGAAGGGGGAAAGTGGATGTACCCAAGTCGGAGAACCACTATAAATAGCTTGTGTACTCTGTTGTGCTGTGTTGTTTTATTTCGTGTGCAGGTACAATTTTAAATTCCGCAAAACGTGGCACGTCACCTATTCCCCCCCCCCCCCATAGGTGAACATAGTTGACACTAGGTGGACTTTCAGCTAGGCTATCCAAGGACAACCTTGTTAGAGACTACCTTCTGGCCCCTACAAGAAGGAAGGACTCTGCAGGGCTTGTCAATTAGGCAAGCAAACTAAAAAACAACTTTAAGTCACTTAATAAGAGTGATTCACCTAGGATATTGTATCTGTTACACATGGATCTTTTTGGACCCATCACAGTACAAAGCCTAGGAGGGAAATCCTACACTTTAGTAGTTGTAGATGACTTCTCTAGATTCACTTGGGTGTTCTTTCTAAGGAAGAAGTCTGATAACTTTAAGTGTCTAACAGAGTTTCTCAAATGTATACAGATGAGTTCAATACTCACATTGCCCTGATCAGAAGTGATCATGGGACAAAGTTTTTGATTCTCTTCTTATGCAAGAGTTCTGTCAGAGTGAAGGGATCAGGCATACTTTCTCAGCTCCTAGAAAACTCCTCAACAAAATTGGGTAGTTGAAAGGAAAAATAGAACCCTTATTGAATCTGCCACTACATTGTTGTCAGATGCTCATCTACCTCTATCATTTTAGGCAGAGGCAGTGAACACCTCCCAACTATGTGCTGAACAGAAGTCTGATAAATAAACTAAAGGGAAAGACTCTCTATAAATTACTCAAAGGGAAGAAACCTAAAATTGAATATTTTAGAGTCTTTTGGTTGTATTTGCTACATTCCACAATAATGACAAGAAATATTTAGCAAAATTTCAAGCCAAAGCTGATGAAGGAGTGTTTCTGGGATGAGAGGATCATCTCTATTTGTTGTAAAGGAACGTTTGTTCGTGTTGTAAGGGTTGGGTGCAACCCGTTTTGTGGGAGTGTTGACTCCCACGTGTGGAAGGGTTCCTTTGATAGTGCAGAGATTGGATTTCAATCCTGTTGGAGAAGAGACCGAGTCGTCCCTGGTTGGGAGATAGGTCGAAGGGGCAAAGTGGATGTACCCAAGTCGGGGAACCACTATAAATAGCTTGTGTACTCTGTTGTGCTGTGTTGTTTTATTTTCGTGTACAGGTACAATTTAAATTCCACAAAAACGTTGCACGTCACCTATTCCCCCTCCCCATAGGTGAACATAGTTGACACTAGGAGGACTTTCAAGTGGTATCAAAGCGAGGTTACTCATCAAGAAGGTTTACACCTTGAGTTGAATCCTGCCACCAGTGTCAGAAGAATGGAGCTGGATCATGAGATATCGCCACTAAGACTCCCCACATGCACAAAGGAGTTTTATCCCGTCTAGAGGATGAGAGTGTCGTATCACTTGGATGCTATCGATCCTCGTGCATCTTTCATACTGGAAGAGGGTCCTTTTATTCCTATGAAGACCTCCGACTCTGGAATTCAAGTGCCCAAGTGCATTGCTGAGATGTCGGAAATGGAACTTTCATTCTTTAATTTGGATAAGAGGATTCGTCAAATTATCGTGGATATCTGGTCTGGAGCTTCTCGCTCTAGATTGGAAAAATGTAGGACGGCTAAATCTATGTGGATGATGATCTCAGAGCTGATGGGGGGGGTCAGAGAAAGCTGGAATCTGCTGTCAATCAGAGGATGAAGCCTATGTGGGGGTCCTCGCTTCTGAAGATGAAGGCAAGGATCTCTTGGACAGCATCAGAGCTCCAGTGTCCGTGTTAGAGACTGAAGAGGCCAGTGAGGAAAGCAGCTCTGATGAGGATGACACAATGGTCGCTGGCTCTAATGACAATATCACTGAAGAGCAGGTAACTTCTTCATCCTGCCCCGTATCTCTTGAAGTTTCTGAAGACAGGAACTGCCTTCCTTCAGAAAATGCTGATTCCCTGAAGAGAGCCCTTCAGACAAGCAACCTACTTGCTGAGGAGCAAGCTCAAGAGATTGCTCAACTGAAGATCTTGTTGGTTCTCCAATTGGCATCCAACAAGGTGAAGGACTCTAAAATCTCAGCTCTAGATAGTAGTCTAGAGAATGAGAAAAGAATAGTATCAAACTTTTCTAAGGTTGATGCTATAAAGAGAAAGCAAGAAAATGGGTGGATCTCCCGGATTATCAATTCGTGGAGAAATGGGGAAACGGTATTCCGACCCCCCACTCCAAGCAGGAAGGCAACTCATCATGCCTTCAGGTATGACCATAGGAATAGTCGTGGTCACTGCAAGGGTGATCTGTCCCCATATGGAGACACCCGTAGTGTAAGGGCCGCCGTGGCCACCCATGAGAGAATACCTAAGGCTCATTCTGAGCCCTTTGTATTCACTGCCACTGCCTCAACTCGGTGTGAATCTGCATGTCCCTGCTCACAGAAGACTTCTCACCACCCGAGGACACAGGATAGGGAGGTTAGAAGTCATGGTGTAAGTCTTCATGAGGCCTCAGGAAGGGGGATGCCTGAAAGGAAGGCACCACCTCCCCGGCCTCATGACGCTCGCAACATGCATTCCTTCCACCCTTCTACGTGTCACGATGGAAGAGGAAATTTTGTGAGGAGATCATGCCCTATCCTGTTTAGACCTAGGACCGTGACTACCACAGTCACTAGATCAGGTCAGAAACTGCGATACAACATTCACCCGTGTTGGTGCTGTGGCAAAGTGAGACACTTTGCCATCGACTGTTGGCACAACCCCTCTGTGTTGAAGGCAAGGGCCTATCCACAGTTTCGGGGCAGAGGTAGTCTTCCTGACAGGTTTTCTGAAGGAAGGCAGTCGAGTGCTTATGCTAACAGGAACCTAGGACCCAATATGATTTGGGTTCCTAAGGTAAAGTAATTCTTTCTTGTAGGGTAGTCTAGGTTCCCGTAACTATGATGGGAACTAGACAGTAGGTGTTCCAAGACTGAATTGGAACATGCATCTGGAATAACCGAAGTGATATCTATAAAGCATACTCACATCGAGCACCTGGTATGTTATAGTCAGAGAGACTAAATGTTAACTCTCATAATCCCAGGTACTTTTGATCAGTTCAAGGACTTGAGTCATATTGTATCCACATTTACATATATATATATATATATATATATATATATATATATATATATATATATATATATATATATATATATATTATATATATATATATATATATATATATACTTATGCTTATACATATATGTGTGCACATCTAAGGATAGGTCAACACGGTGAATATAAAGATTAGATACATCATTAAAGAGCTATCGGAAATTCCACTGGTAGATTCGAGAACTAACATCTGCAGCGTAAATTAGTTCACGGAAAACTGATGAAGATACATCTTTGGAAATCTCGACAACGAAAATACATCATTGGAAACCTTGCCATCAATAAATGTATGGAAAAGCCGGCTCAAACCCTAATAGCTTGGCTTTAAGGAGTATCTATATAGTTAGAAGACTTTCAAATTAACTTAGCCAAACAGAAACCTTGAGAATCCCATTTAACTCGTCGAGCTTGGCTTTAAGGAGAATCACATTTAAGGAGAATCACATTTAAGGAGAATCCCATTCCCGCCGACTCTTCACATTCCTTACGAATCCCGCACGGTATTCGCCGAATCGTCTTCCCGCAAGGTTCTCGCCAAATCCCGCCGAACTCCGCTGGATTTTCGTCGAGCGAAGAAGAACTCCGCAGGACTCCGCAGGAAACTCACCAGGAATCGTGCAGGCTCCGTCGAATCCCGCCGAATCCCGCCGAACTCCGTAGGAAACTCACCGAATCCGCTAGTTTCTCACCGAAGGTTTCTCGCAAGAATCCCGCCGAAGTTTCTCACCCAGGGAAGTTTCTCACCGACGATCTCTCCCCGTTTCGATTCCTTCTTCCAGGAATCTCTCCGCGTGCACTCATCGGGTGTCCCTCGTCTTCATCGAACTAACTCACCGTCTACGCCTTTAGGTAACCACCCCCCTCACCCTTACTTGGACTTGTTCACTAGTGTCGCTTCCTTTTTGATTTTTGATTAAGCGTAGAGTAGGGCTTCTCTCCCTAGATCTGCAATGGCTCCAAGGTCAACCACTGGGCTGGTCACTGGTTGCGAGCTAGTTCGAACAGGGTTCTCTCATGCCTCTGACGAATTCAGAAACATCATTCTGATGCTGGAAGAGGCTGGGCTCTCATTCATCCTGGAGCACCCGTGCAAAATCTTGGACAAAGAGGTGCTGAAGTTCTTCGCTACCGCAAAACTCCGGAATGGCGACTCTCTTATCAAAAGCAAGGTGGCTGGGGCAAAGATCAAGATGTCTGCCAGCAAGCTGACCCGCTTCCTGCAGATCTCTAGCTCGGAGCACGAGGACTATCTTGAGGAAGAAGACAAAACCAGGACTCTCTTATTCTGTGGACTCCCACGAGGAACTCGGTCAATAAAGCGCAAGGATATGAATGAAGAAGGGAAGCTTCTGTCAGACATAATCGGAAAAGTACTCATCTGCAAGCCAAGCTCTCATGACCATATCTCTGCAGACATGTTCAAGGTCCTGGTGGCAATTGTCTGCCGTAAAAAGGTTCAACTGGGGGGCATTGCTGTTCGAGAAGATAAAGGACACCCTGAGATCTCCGAGCTTTGGATGAATCATCAGTCTGTATCTCAATCAGCTGAATGGAGATAAATATGACATGAGTAAAGGTATTCCTATACATTACCTCAAGAAAATGGACTCGAGTGTTTTTGACAGATGGGAGAGGCGAATTGGGCAGGCTCCCGTGGAAGAACAACAGGACGTATCTCCAGCAGTAACCCCCAGTGAAATTCCTGATACTTTGACTGCAGGAATTGAGGGGGAGCCTCTACCCACTCATGCTGATATCGTAGTTGACATCTCCCAAATGGCCAGAGATGTTGTGGCAGATATACAAGAAGACAGTGAAGCTGTGCCGGAGAATGAGGAGGCCCTGAACCGGAATGATCAAGGAGCCGAAGCTGATGTACAGGGGACTGCTGACCAAGAGTTGGAAGAGGATGCTGATGAAGATGATTTCATGGATGATGAAGGAGAGGAAGATGGCAATGAGGGACAAGAAGCATTAGAGACTCAGGATCTCATTGAACCTCCATCTGACAAGCACGCACCTGAAATCGTTCCTGAAAACATTGGTGCACGAGTGGAGGGGGAGTCCGAGAAATCTACAGATGCTGCCAGTATTCCACCCTTAGAGGCTGTGCTCCTGTCCAGCTCTACAGGTGCATCTGATGAAGTGCAAGGCCAAGAAGTGCCTCTGGATCTTCCACTACGAGATAATCTAGCCACTCATACCGTGAATATCATTCAGGGCATAGTGAATGAGCTTAAAGCCTCCTTTGATAAAGCTCAGAATAAAATGCTGCAAAGGATAAAGAAGTCTGAAAATCTCATGCTCAAGAACATGGTGGAGATCAATCATAAACTTGACATGATGGACAAGAAATTTGAAGAAAAGTATACAGCGGCCGGCCAAGCGGTCACTCTTCTTATGGCCGGATTGAAAAAGAACACCGATACTCTTGCCGTAGTGAATCAAAATGCTCATGTTGTAGCAAACAACATTCAAAAGTTTGACGGTAATATGGTAACTCTCAACGCCAATCAGCAGGCCTTGGTCACTGAATTCTCCAGGACTACCAAGCATATTGATGACTCACTGCACTCATATGCAAACTCCATCGCAGTCGAAGCCAAAAAGGGGGAGAAGGAATATATAGCTAAGATGGCCGAGATTCAAGAAATCATGATCACAAACTTTGAACAGTCAAACAAATATGTCTATGACAGTTGTTGGTGGATGCTCCAACAGGCGTTAGGCGTCGTTTTACCTGAAAATCATGCGGGTATTCATGCTCCTGAGACTTCTACGGCTGCTGAGGGAGTAAGTGCTGCAGAAGTTCCCATGAGTGAAGCTGATGCTAGGGCTATTTCCAAAGAAAAACTGATGAGCATATTTGACCAAGAGGCCCTAGCAAAAGCCAGGGGGAAGAGAAAAGCTCAAGAAGGGACCTCCAAGGAGACACAAGCTGAAAAGAGAATTCGACTGAGTGAGGAGGAAGTAAGAAATGAAAAGTGGAGTCCAGTTTCAAAGAATATCATCTTGGACACCTTCTGGCTACAGGAAAAAGGAGAAATCAATCGAAACGAAGTATACAGCCAGTATGAGTGGGAAATGCACAAGATATATGAAGCAAAACGAAACATCTTCTTCAGGACCAACACGGCAGCAGATAAAGCTCCTCCTCCCAGATATTATCCGAAGCCCAAAGAGTATATGGAGAGGCAAAGAAAGAAGTATTTGGCGCAAAAACTCAAGGATGACTTAGCCAAAGAAAAATAGTCAAAACTTTATAGCTTGTCATTCTCTCTTAAGAACGATTAATGGTTATTGTTATTATTTGAACAATCTTGAGATTATGTATATATACATATATATATATGTATTTGAAATTATGAATGACTCAAGTCTTGATTTGTCTGCCTATATTATCTTGTGCTGCATATTTAAATTCTGAATGTTGTTTATATTATTTGATTGGTGTTATTCATCTTAGCTAGTAGGGTTTTGGCTTCGTCAAATAGGGGGAGATTGTTGGGTATTGTATCCACAATTACCTGGATTTGAGGAAGCCACCTGTCAAGCTAAGATGAATTCACAATGTATTTGATGAAACCTCTTAAGTTGTGCTTGCAGTTATTCCACGCTAAGTGCACACCAATGTCAGGGTGCAGTAGGTCAATATACACGGGTCTGCACAACGTAATCCCTCGTTGAGCAGATCAGTGTGTTGGCCTACGTGTACTCTCTCTATTGGAGTGCACTTACTTTCAAGTACAGGCCGTATTTATGCAAGAGAAGACAAGGAGCAAGGATGGGTCAAGGAGCAGCTCTTGGGTGGAAAGACGAAAATTCGTCTAAGTATAATTCGACGAGAATCACTAGTGATTCTCGCCGAATCGTCGAGAATCATTAGTAATTCTCGCTGACTCTTTCCGGCTACCTCAAAACGGTGCCAAGTAAGATTCGGCGAGAATCATTAGTGATTCTCGCCGAACCCATCGCTGAGCATATTATGAATACCAAGTAATATTCGTTGAGAATCAACAAGTGATTCGGGGAGAATCACTAGTGATTCTTGACGAATCGTCGAGAATCACTAACTGATTCTCGCCGATTCGTCGAGAATCACCTGTGATTCTCGCCGATTTTTACTTAGCGATTTCTCTGGAAGCTGCTGGATCGGATTCTGCCGCTGGCACTATTTTGAACCGGATTTCGGGTTTCTACTTGTGGGACCCACAACGGTCATATTAAAAGTGTCTACAGTGTATAAATACACGGGTATTTTTGAATAGTAAGGTAGCGAAGAAGAAAAGAAATACGCGAGCCGCGACGTGACCTAGATCGCCGTTTCCGCTCTGCCGCCGCTGCCGCCGCTCGCGCCAAGTTGTTCGCCGGTTGATCATGGTTTCGCCCAGATCCTCTTGTGACAGAAGCCTAGCTAAGCTCAGCGTCTCACGTGTCTAACCGGAGATTTCTTGTCTCTCGATTTGTAGATCGGGAAAATCTTCCCCATCCGAATCGATCGAGACGATTGATCCTAGTGTGACCGTTGGTAGACCTAGCTAGCTTCGCTACGAAGTTTGGATCTCTAAAGAACAGCAGCCGCACATCGTTGTCGCCGCCGATCCCGTAAACCTAGTCGCCGCTCATCTTGCTGCCGCCGGTTCCGGGGAGATTCACTCCAAGAGAGATCTAGGGTTGTAGACTCTTCGTTGACGTCGTCGAGCGAAGAGGAACACCTTAGTCTCCAAACGTAGTTTGTATCTCTTGTACATTCTAGCTTATTTTTATTGTAAAGGAACATTTGTTCCGTGTTGTAAGGGTTGGGTGCAACCCGTTTTGTGGGAGTGTTGACTCCCACGTGTGGAAGGGTTCCTTCCGATAGTGCAGGGATTGGATTTCAATCCTGTTGGAGAAGAGACCGAGTCGTCCCTGGTTGGGAGATAGGTCGAAGGGGGAAAGTGGATGTACCCAAGTCGGGGAACCACTATAAATAGCTTGTGTACTCTGTTGTGCTGTGTTGTTTTATTTTCGTGTGCAGGTACAATTTAAATTCCGCAAAAACGCTGCACGTCACCTATTCCCCCCCCCCCCCCATAGGTGAACATAGTTGACACTAGGTGGACTTTCAGCTAGGCTATCCAAGGACAACCTTGTTAGAGGACTACCTTCTGGCCCCTACAAGAAGGAAGGACTCTGCAGGGCTTGTCAATTAGGCAAGCAAACTAAAAACAACTTTAAGTCACTTAGTAAGAGTGATTCACCTAGGATATTATATCTGTTACACATGGATCTTTTTGGACCCATCACAGTACAAAGCCTAGGAGGGAAATCCTACACTTTAGTAGTTGTAGATGACTTCTCTAGATTCACTTGGGTGTTCTTTCTAAGGAAGAAGTCTGATAACTTTAAGTGTCTAACAGAGTTTCTCAAATGTATACAGATTGAGTTCAATACTCACATTGCCCTGATCAGAAGTGATCATGGGACAAAGTTTGATTCTCTTCTTATGCAAGAGTTCTGTCAGAGTGAAGGGATCAGGCATACTTTCTCAGCTCCTAGAACTCCTCAACAAAATTGGGTAGTTGAAAGGAAAAATAGAACCCTTATTGAATCTGCCACTACATTGTTGTCAGATGCTCATCTACCTCTATCATTTTAGGCAGAGGCAGTGAACACCTCCAACTATGTGCTGAACAGAAGTCTGATAAATAAACTAAAGGGAAAGACTCTCTATAAATTACTCAAAGGGAAGAAACCTAAAATTGACTATTTTAGAGTCTTTGGTTGTATTTGCTACATTCACAATAATGACAAGAAATATTTAGCAAAATTTCAAGCCAAAGCTGATGAAGGAGTGTTTCTGGGATGAGAGGATCATCTCTATTTGTTGTAAAGGAACGTTTGTTCCGTGTTGTAAGGGTTGGGTGCAACCCGTTTTGTGGGAGTGTTGACTCCCACGTGTGGAAGGGTTCCTTTTGATAGTGCAGAGATTGGATTTCAATCCTGTTGGAGAAGAGACCGAGTCGTCCCTGGTTGGGAGATAGGTCGAAGGGGCAAAGTGGATGTACCCAAGTCGGGGAACCACTATAAATAGCTTGTGTACTCTGTTGTGCTGTGTTGTTTTATTTTCGTGTGCAGGTACAATTTAAATTCCACAAAAACGTTGCACGTCACCTATTCCCCCCCCCCCCCATAGGTGAACATAGTTGACACTAGGAGGACTTTCAAGTGGTATCAAAGCGAGGTTACTCATCAAGAAGGTTTACACCTTGAGTTGAATCCTGCCACCAGTGTCAGAAGCATGGAGCTGGATCATGAGATATCGCCACTAAGACTCCCCACATGCACAAAGGAGTTTTATCCCGTCTAGAGGATGAGAGTGTCGTATCACTTGGATGCTATCGATCCTCGTGCATCTTTCATACTGGAAGAGGGTCCTTTTATTCCTATGAAGACCTCCGACTCTGGAATTCAAGTGCCCAAGTGCATTGCTGAGATGTCGGAAATGGAACTTTCATTCTTTAATTTGGATAAGAGGATTCGTCAAATTATCGTGGATATCTGGTCTGGAGCTTCTCGCTCTAGATTGGAAAAATGTAGGACGGCTAAATCTATGTGGATGATGATCTCAGAGCTGATGGGGGGGGTCAGAGAAAGCTGGAATCTGCTGTCAATCAGAGGATGAAGCCTATGTGGGGGTCCTCGCTTCTGAAGATGAAGGCAAGGATCTCTTGGACAGCATCAGAGCTCCAGTGTCCGTGTTAGAGACTGAAGAGGCCAGTGAGGAAAGCAGCTCTGATGAGGATGACACAATGGTCGCTGGCTCTAATGACAATATCACTGAAGAGCAGGTAACTTCTTCATCCTGCCCCGTATCTCTTGAAGTTTCTGAAGACAGGAACTGCCTTCCTTCAGAAAATGCTGATTCCCTGAAGGGAGCCCTTCAGACAAGCAACCTACTTGCTGAGGAGCAAGCTCAAGAGATTGCTCGACTGAAGATCTTGTTGGTTCTCCAATTGGCATCCAACAAGGTGAAGGACTCTAAAATCTCAGCTCTAGATAGTAGTCTAGAGAATGAGAAAAGAATAGTATCAAACTTTTCTAAGGTTGATGCTATAAAGAGAAAGCAAGAAAATGGGTGGATCTCCCGGATTATCAATTCGTGGAGAAATGGGAAACGGTATTCCGACCCCCCACTCCAAGCAGGAAGGCAACTCATCATGCCTTCAGGTATGACCATAGGAATAGTCGTGGTCACTGCAAGGGTGATCTGTCCCCATGTGGAGACACCCGTAGTGCAAGGGCCGTCGTGGCCACCCATGAGAGAATACCTAAGGCTCATTCTGAGCCCTTTGTATTCACTGCCACTGCCTCAACTCGGTGTGAATCTGCATGTCCCTGCTCACAGAAGACTTCTCACCACCCGAGGACACAGGATAGGGAGGTTAGAAGTCATGGTGTAAGTCTTCATGAGGCCTCAGGAAGGGGGATGCCTGAAAGGAAGGCACCACCTCCCCGGCCTCATGACGCTCGCAACATGCATTCCTTCCACCCTTCTACGTGTCACGATGGAAGAGGAAATTTTGTGAGGAGATCATGCCCTATCCTGTTTAGACCTAGGACCGTGACTACCACAGTCACTAGATCAGGTCAGAAACGGCGATACAACATTCACCCGTGTTGGTGCTGTGGCAAAGTGAGACACTTTGCCATCGACTGTTGGCACAACCCCTCTGTGTTGAAGGCAAGGGCCTATCCACAGTTTCGGGGCAGAGGTAGTCTTCCTGACAGGTTTTCTGAAGGAAGGCAGTCGAGTGCTTATGCTAACAGGAACCTAGGACCCAATATGATTTGGGTTCCTAAGGTAAAGTAATTCTTTCTTGCAGGGTAGTCTAGGTTCCCGTAACTATGATGGGAACTAGACAGTAGGTGTTCCAAGACTGAATTGGAACATGCATCTGGAATAACCGAAGTGATATCTATATAAGCATACTCACATCGAGCACCTGGTACGTTATAGTCAGAGAGACTAAATGTTAACTCTCATAATCCCAGGTACTTTTGATCAGTTCAAGGACTTGAGTCATATTGTATCCACATTTACATATATATATATATATATATATATATATATATATATATATATATATATATATATATATATATATATATATATATATATATATATATATATATATATATATATTTATTTATACTTATGCTTATACATATATGTGTGCACATCTAAGGATAGGTCAACACGGTGAATATAAAGATTAGATACATCATTAAAGAGCTATCGGAAATTCCACTGGTAGATTCGAGAACTAACATCTGCAGGCGTAAATTAGTTCACGGAAAACTGATGAAGATACATCTTTGGAAATCTCGACAACGAAAATACATCATTGGAAACCTTGCCATCAATAAATGTATGGAAAAGCCGGCTCAAACCCTAATAGCTTGGCTTTAAGGAGTATCTATATAGTTAGAAGACTTTCAAATTAACTTAGCCAAACAGAAACCTTGAGAATCCATTTAACTCGTCGAGCTTGGCTTTAAGGAGAATCACATTTAAGGAGAATCACATTTAAGGAGAATCCCATTCCCGCCGACTCTTCACATTCCTTACGAATCCCGCACGGTATTCGCCGAATCGTCTTCCCGCAAGGTTCTCGCCAAATCCCGCCGAACTCCGCTGGATTTTCGTCGAGCGAAGAAGAACTCCGCAGGACTTCGCAGGAAACTCACCAGGAATCGTGCAGGCTCCGTCGAATCCCGCCGAATCCCGCCGAACTCCGTAGGAAACTCACCGAATCCGCTAGTTTCTCACCGAAGGTTTCTCGCAAGAATCCCGCCGAAGTTTCTCACCCAGGGAAGTTTCTCACCGACGATCTCTCCCCGTTTCGATTCCTTCTTCCAGGAATCTCTCCGCGTGCACTCATCGGGTGTCCCTCGTCTTCATCGAACTAACTCACCGTCTACGCCTTTAGGTAACCACCCCCCTCACCCTTACTTGGACTTGTTCACTAGTGTCGCTTCCTTTTTGATTTTTGATTAAGCGTAGAGTAGGGCTTCTCTCCCTAGATCTGCAATGGCTCCAAGGTCAACCACTGGGCTGGTCATTGGTTGCGAGCTAGTTCGAACAGGGTTCTCTCATGCCTCTGACGAATTCAGAAACATCATTCTGATGCTGGAAGAGGCTGGGCTCTCATTCATCCTGGAGCACCCGTGCAAAATCTTGGACAAAGAGGTGCTGAAGTTCTTCGCTACCGCAAAACTCCGGAATGGCGACTCTCTTATCAAAAGCAAGGTGGCTGGGGCAAAGATCAAGATGTCTGCCAGCAAGCTGACCCGCTTCCTGCAGATCTCTAGCTCGGAGCACGAGGACTATCTTGAGGAAGAAGACAAAACCAGGACTCTCTTATTCTGTGGTCTCCCACGAGGAACTCGGTCAATAAAGCGCAAGGATATGAATGAAGAAGGGAAGCTTCTGTCAGACATAATCGGAAAAGTACTCATCTGCAAGCCAAGCTCTCATGACCATATCTCTGCAGACATGTTCAAGGTCCTGGTGGCAATTGTCTGCCGTAAAAGGTTCAACTGGGGGGCATTGCTGTTCGAGAAGATAAAGGACACCCTGAGATCTCCGAGCTTTGGACGAATCATCAGTCTGTATCTCAATCAGCTGAATGGAGATAAATATGACATGAGTAAAGGTATTCCTATGCATTACCTCAAGAAAATGGACTCGAGTGTTTTTGACAGATGGGAGAGGCGAATTGGGCAGGCTACCGTGGAAGAACAACAGGACGTATCTCCAGCAGTAACCCCCAGTGAAATTCCTGATACTTTGACTGCAGGAATTGAGGGGGAGCCTCTACCCACTCATGCTGATATCGTAGCTGACATCTCCCAAATGGCCAGAGATGTTGTGGCAGATATACAAGAAGACAGTGAAGCTGTGCCGGAGAATGAGGAGGCCCTGAACCGGAACGATCAAGGAGCCGAAGCTGATGTACAGGGGACTGCTGACCAAGAGTTGGAAGAGGATGCTGATGAAGATGATTTCATGGATGATGAAGGAGAGGAAGATGGCAATGAGGGACAAGAAGCATTAGAGACTCAGGATCTCATTGAACCTCCATCTGACAAGCACGCACCTGAAATCGTTCCTGAAAACATTGGTGCACGAGTGGAGGGGGAGTCCGAGAAATCTACAGATGCTGCCAGTATTCCACCCTTAGAGGCTGTGCTCCTGTCCAGCTCTACAGGTGCATCTGATGAAGTGCAAGGCCAAGAAGTGCCTCCGGATCTTCCACTACGAGATAATCTAGCCACTCATACCGTGAATATCATTCAGGGCATAGTGAATGAGCTTAAAGCCTCCTTTGATAAAGCTCAGAATAAAATGCTGCAAAGGATAAAGAAGTCTGAAAATCTCATGCTCAAGAACATGGTGGAGATCAATCATAAACTTGACATGATGGACAAGAAATTTGAAGAAAAGTATACAGCGGCCAGCCAAGCGGTCACTCTTCTTATGGCCGGATTGAAAAAGAACATCGATACTCTTGCCGTAGTGAATCAAAATGCTCATGTTGTAGCAAACAACATTCAAAAGTTTGACGGTAATATGGTAACTCTCAACGCCAATCAGCAGGCCTTGGTCACTGAATTCTCCAGGACTACCAAGCATATTGATGACTCACTGCACTCCTATGCAAACTCCATCGCAGTCGAAGCCAAAAAGGGGGAGAAGGAATATATAGCTAAGATGGCCGAGCTTCAAGAAATCATGATCACAAACTTTGAACAGTCAAACAAATATGTCTATGACAGTTGTTGGTGGATGCTCCAACAGGCATTAGGCGTCGTTTTACCTGAAAATCATGCGGGTATTCATGCTCCTGAGACTTCTACGGCTGCTGAGGGAGTAAGTGCTGCAGAAGTTCCCATGAGTGAAGCTGATGCTAGGGCTATTTCCAAAGAAAAACTGATGAGCATATTTGACCAAGAGGCCCTAGCAAAAGCCAGGGGGAAGAGAAAAGCTCAAGAAGGGACCTCCAAGGAGACACAAGCTGAAAAGAGAATTCGACTGAGTGAGGAGGAAGTAAGAAATGAAAAGTGGAGTCCAGTTTCAAAGAATATCATCTTGGACACCTTCTGGCTACAGGAAAAAGGAGAAATCAATCGAAACGAAGTATACAGCCAGTATGAGTGGGAAATGCACAAGACATATGAAGCAAAACGAAACATCTTCTTCAGGACCAACACGGCAGCAGATAAAGCTCCTCCTCCCAGATATTATCCGAAGCCCAAAGAGTATATGGAGAGGCAAAGAAAGAAGTTTTTGGCGCAAAAACTCAAGGATGACTTAGCCAAAGAAAAATAGTCAAAACTTTATAGCTTGTCATTCTCTCTTAAGAACGATTAATGGTTATTGTTATTATTTGAACAATCTTGAGATTATGTATATATACATATATATATATGTATTTGAAATTATGAATGACTCAAGTCTTGATTTGTCTGCCTATATTATCTTGTGCTGCATATTTAAATTCTGAATGCTGTTTATATTATTTGATTGGTGTTATTCATCTTAGCTAGTAGGGTTTTGGCTTCGTCAAATAGGGGGAGATTGTTGGGTATTGTATCCACAATTACCTGGATTTGAGGAAGCCACCTGTCAAGCTAAGATGAATTCACAATGTATTTGATGAAACCTCTTAAGTTGTGCTTGCAGTTATTCCACGCTAAGTGCACACCAATGTCAGGGTGCAGTAGGTCAATATACACGGGTCTGCACAACGTAATCCCTCGTTGAGCAGATCAGTGTGTTGGCCTACGTGTACTCTCTCTCTTGGAGTGCACTTACTTTCAAGTACAGGGCCGTGTTTATGCAAGAGAAGACAAGGAGCAAGGATGGGTCAAGGAGCAGCTCTTGGGTGGAAAGACGAAAATTCGTCTAAGTATAATTCGACGAGAATCACTAGTGATTCTCGCCGAATCGTCGAGAATCATTAGTAATTCTCGCTGACTCTTTCCGGCTACCTCAAAACGGTGCCAAGTAAGATTCGGCGAGAATCATTAGTGATTCTCGCCGAACCCATCGCTGAGCAGATTATGAATACCAAGTAATATTTGTTGAGAATCAACAAGTGATTCGGGGAGAATCACTAGTGATTCTTGACGAATCGTCGAGAATCACTAACTGATTCTCGCCGATTCGTCGAGAATCACCTGTGATTCTCGCCGATTTTTACTTAGCGATTTCTCTGGAAGCTGCTGGACCGGATTCTGCCGCTGGCACTATTTTGAACCGGATTTCGGGTTTCTACTTGTGGGACCCACAACGGTCATATTGAAAGTGTCTACAGTGTATAAATACACGGGTATTTTTGAATAGTAAGGTAGCGAAGAAGAAAAGAAATACGCGAGCCGCGACGTGACCTAGATCGCCGTTTCCGCTCTGCCGCCGCTGCCGCCGCTCGCGCCAAGTTGTTCGCCGGTTGATCATGGTTTCGCCCAGATCCTCTTGTGACAGAAGCCTAGCTAAGCTCAGCGTCTCACGTGTCTAACCGGAGATTTCTTGTCTCTCGATTTGTAGATCGGGAAAATCTTCCCCATCCGAATCGATCGAGACGATTGATCCTAGTGTGACCGTTGGTAGACCTAGCTAGCTTCGCTACGAAGTTTGGATCTCTAAAGAACAGCAGCCGCACATCGTTGTCGCCGCCGATCCCGTAAACCTAGCCGCCGCTCATCTTGCTGCCGCCGGTTCCGGGGAGATTCACTCCAAGAGAGATCTAGGGTTGTAGACTCTTCGTTGACGTCGTCGAGCGAAGAGGAACACCTTAGTCTCTAAATGTAGTTTGTATCTCTTGTACATTCTAGCTTATTTTTATTGTAAAGGAACATTTGTTCCGTGTTGTAAGGGTTGGGTGCAACCCGTTTTGTGGGAGTGTTGACTCCCACGTGTGGAAGGGTTCCTTCCGATAGTGCAGGGATTGGATTTCAATCCTGTTGGAGAAGAGACCGAGTCGTCCCTGGTTGGGAGATAGGTCGAAGGGGGAAAGTGGATGTACCCAAGTCGGGGAACCACTATAAATAGCTTGTGTACTCTGTTGTGCTGTGTTGTTTTATTTTCGTGTGCAGGTACAATTTAAATTCCGCAAAAACGCTGCACGTCACCTATTCCCCCCCCCCCCCCATAGGTGAACATAGTTGACACTAGGTGGACTTTCAGCTAGGCTATCCAAGGACAACCTTGTTAGAGGACTACCTTCTGGCCCCTACAAGAAGGAAGGACTCTGCAGGGCTATCAATTAGGCAAGCAAACTAAAAACAACTTTAAGTCACTTAATAAGAGTGATTCACCTAGGATATTGTATCTGTTACACATGGATCTTTTTGGACCCATCACAGTACAAAGCCTAGGAGGGAAATCCTACACTTTAGTAGTTGTAGATGACTTCTCTAGATTCACTTGGGTGTTCTTTCTAAGGAAGAAGTCTGATAACTTTAAGTGTCTAACAGAGTTTCTCAAATTTATACAGATTGAGTTCAATACTCACATTGCCCTGATCAGAAGTGATCATGGGACAAAGTTTGATTCTCTTCTTATGCAAGAGTTCTGTCAGAGTGAAGGGATCAGGCATACTTTCTCAGCTCCTAGAACTCCTCAACAAAATTGGGTAGTTGAAAGGAAAAATAGAACCCTTATTGAATCTGCCACTACATTGTTGTCAGATGCTCATCTACCTCTATCATTTTAGGCAGAGGCAGTGAACACCTCCAACTATGTGCTGAACAGAAGTCTGATAAATAAACTAAAGGGAAAGACTCTCTATAAATTACTCAAAGGGAAGAAACCTAAAATTGACTATTTTAGAGTCTTTGGTTGTATTTGCTACATTCACAATAATGACAAGAAATATTTAGCAAAATTTCAAGCCAAAGCTGATGAAGGAGTGTTTCTGGGATACTCCATGATCAGCAAGGCCTATAGGGTCTATAATAAATCATCTTTGAAAATTGAGGAATCTGTTCACATTTCATTTGATGAAACTAACATGTCTTTCAAGGAGAAGATTTCTTCTACCATAGAACCTTTACAGGAACATTCTCTAGTTGAAGACTTGAACAAGTTACAGGTCACTCAAGAGGATGAAAGTAGTGAAGATGAAGGGAATGCTCAACATAATGAAGAACATGAAAGATATGGTACCTAAACACCTAGAGGGGGGTGAATAGGTGACCTAAACCTTTTTACACTTTAATGGCAGCAAACAGTTCTATCACAAAATCTACTTTACTTTTGCACAGCAATAACACAGCATACACAGTCACAGCACAATTACAGCATAGCATACACAAGGTTTTATAGTGGTTCCTCAATCTTTGGGTACATCCACTTTCCCCCTTCGCCTATCTAGCAGTGTACTAGATTCGGCCAAACTTCTCCACTAGCTCAGAACCCAAATTTGTTCCTACACCTCAGGCCCAAAGCCTTACAACTCAGCTTTATCCCAAAGCCTACACTCAGCCAATCAAGGCCTACACTCAGCCAACCAAGGCCTACACTCAGCCAACCAAGGCCTACACTCAGCCAACAAGGCCTACACTCAGAGATCTCAATCTCCTACACTCAGGCTCTCAAGCCCTACCCTCATCCTTTATAATTATAGGCTTACAATTCACTCAGATCCAAAGGATCCTACAAGATAAAAATGTATTAAAAAAATATTAACTCAACAACTCAGAAATAAAAGAGGGGAGTTGAGAGTTTCTTGATGAGTTCTTGGAAGAACTCAGCTGTATTCAATCTGACTTAGCTTTCTTCAAAGCTTCTTGAGTAGAACTGAATAAGACTTAATCCTCCTGTAGTAGTTCCTTGACCTCTGCCACTTAAGATCCAGAATGAATCTGAATCCTTCTTCTCAGCCTAGTTCCAGAGGCTGATTTCTTGGATGGAGCCCTCTCTCTCCAACTTCTTAGATCTGCACTTGGACTGCAAGATCTTCTTGTGTTGATACTCTATGTACCACTTTAATAACTTGTTCTTCAATAATGTGATCAACCTCAACAACAGTTTCTGTAAACTGTAGGTGCCTATTTATAGGCTTTCTTCATGGTAACCGGCTGGTCCGGTCCATAACTGACTTCTGATATCTCTGACAGGTGCTGTAGACCGGCTGGAACGGCAGCTGTCAAGTCATCCAGTCATTTCTTGAAAATCTCTAACTGTCTGATAGTGTCGAGACTTTCTGTCTTTAAGTGTCGACACTTATAGTCCAAGTGTCGACACATGCTGTGTAAGTGTCGACACAAGTCTACAAGGTGTCGACACAACTCCTTGTATGTCTCGACACAGATTCTTCTGCATGTGTCGACACTGAAATTGAGTGTCGACACAAGTACTTGTTCTTCTAGCTTTTACTGAATTCTTCTAAGTGTCGACACATCTCCTTTGTGTCGACACAACTTCTTGTGTTGAATCTGTTAAGTGTCGACACTGCTTCTTGGTGTCGACATATAGTCTTCTATGTTGATACTTGCTGAGTGTTGACACAGCTTCTTGTGTCCACACTTGATTCTTCTGTTGAGACTTCAGCTGAGTGTCGACACATTCCTTTAGTGTCGACACTTGTACTTAGAATATTTTGGAGATAATTCTGTTCTTTGCTAAGTGTCGACACAGCTCCTTGTGTCGACACTTTCTTCAAGTGTTGAGTCTTCAGCTGTGTGTCGACACATTGTTCTGGGTGTCGACACATACTTCAAATGCTGACTCTTCTGTTGAGTGTCGACACATTATGCTGGGTGTCGACACTTACTTCAAGTGCTGACTCTTCTGCTTAGTGTCGACATATTGTGTTGAGTGTCGACACTTGTACTTAGTCTCTGTAGACTTTTGCTGAGTGTCGACACAGCTCCAAGTGTCGACACTTTCTGGTGTAGACTCATCTTCACTGGGTGTCGACACAGCTCCTTGTGTCGACACTTTCTGTCTGCACTTTTCTTCACTGAGTGTCGACACAGCTCCAAGTGTCGACACTTTCTATCTGGTGTCGACTCTGCATCCCAGGTGTCGACACAATGACTCCAAGTGTCGACACTGCTTGTCTGGGTGTCGACACAAGCCTTCTTGAGTGTCGACACTTTCCCTCTGGGTGTCGACACATGGACTTAGAAACTTTTTGCTTCAGTCCAGTGAATACTTAACCTGCACAAGTAAACTCAACATACATCAAATACATTATGATGTATATTATTGAGTTGGGTGAGGTTTCTTCAAATCAGGTACATTTAACCAATGTACCCAACAATCTCCCCCTATTTGGAGAAGTCATAACCCTTAGTCAATGATATACACCATTCATAATTAAAATTTACAAAATGATGTAAAGCAGGATAAAGTACAGCAGGGTAAACATAACATGTATAAATCACACATGTATACACATACATCAACACAGAACAATTAAGAAATAGACATATTCACAGAACAAACATGAATTATATTGATCATATATTGTTCTAACATTTGTCTTATACATTCTCAGTAGTTCACAAAAAATGTTTTACATTCAAAAGATTACAAAATAATCTTCAAGTAAATTCTTAATCTATTTCTGGTCAGGTTCCTTGATAACTATTCCCTTGTCAGCTTGAACTTGAGCTTTGACGGGGGCTTCAACAGTTTCAGCATCAGCAGGCTTCTTGCCTTTTAGATCTTTCTTTTTGAGTTCTTCTGCCTTGATCTTCTGCCTCTCAAAATAGTGATATGGCTTAGGAAAGTACTTGCTAGGCTCCACTGCAGTAGGAGGTAGCTTTCCCATCTTTGCCTTCCTTCTGAATTGAACAATGGCTTCTTGTCTGATCTCATGTTTCCTCCATTCAGCTTCAGAAAACCATTTGTTCATGTCATGAGTATTGTCCTTGGCAACTTTCCAGGCAGTTAAAATTATATTTCTAGAGGTAGGGCTCCACTGTTCAAAGTCTGGCCTTTGTTCTGCTTGTTCCCTAAACCTCTTTTTGGACAACCTTGTCTCTTCTTCGTTTTGTAGAGCTTCTTATTCTTTCTGAAGAGCTGCTTGCATAGCTTCAGTCATAGGCTGAACCACTTTATCCAGAATAACATTAGACTTGCCCTCAGTTGGGCTATACATTGTGCTCACATCTGCTTGAATCATTTCAAAGTCTGGAGGTGGATAAATGACCTGAGCTACTTCTGGTTGCTCACCTCCAAAATAAGCAGGATTTAGTCCAGATTCAGCAACCTCATTGTCATCACACAGAGGAGGATATCCAAGTGTAGCTCTGATGGAATTTGATATCCACTTAGCATGTTCAAAGCTTGCCTTGACTAGTACTCTCTCCCCCTTTATGACTTCTCTAGCCATATGATCTCTGACATCATCCTTCTGAAATCGAATTTGACTATCCAAATATCTGATTCCATCTTTAAAGTATGGTTTAAGCTTTTGAAGTTGTTCTGATATGGCTTTCTGGGAGGCTTGGATAGCAGACTTAACAGTAGAAATTTCTTCTTGAAAGGCTTTGTCAAAGTCAGCTTTGATAGTAGCAGAAGATGTAGAAGGATCAGCAGCCTTGTTCTTCAACTCAGTGACTATAGCATTATGGGAGGCAGTCAAATTGTCATTCATTCTTAATTGATTCTCAAGAACATATCCTTGTTTCAATGCTATATCATCCACCTGTGCCTTGATCTTCTCTTGGTGTGTTGCCAAATACACCACTGCATTTCCACCTTTGTGGAAGCAATCAGTCATTTCCTTTTTTTGTTAAGGTTCATTTCAAACCTTATAGACTTTATATCTTGGGCAAGATCAAACTGTAATGATCTGTGCCCTGCATCAACATAAGCCTATATGGCTTTTCTTTGTTCATCCATTTTAATCTGCAGTGCAATCAGTAAAGTACTATAATCAACAGTTGGAGCTTGTTGAACTATAGGCTGTGGGGCTATAGATTGCAGAGCTTTCTTATAACTCTGACTTCTCCTTTTAAAGACATACAGTTTCTTCTTCTTTGCCCTAGCACTCTCCTCATCTTCAGAGGCAGAAGTGCTGGCTATGTCAACCCTCTCCTTAGGGCTTTGAGGCTTGTCAGCTTGCACATCTTGTGTCTTCTCAGTTTCTTGCCTTATAGGCTCTTCCAGAACTTGCATTTGCTCCCCCTCAGCAGCAGCATTCTCTCCTTCAGCAGCATCTATTTCCTTGTCAAAATCTGCTTGATCCAGATTTAGGAACAAGTCTTCCATTGTGTATTCTTGTGATGAAAGAGCTGGAGACAGTCTTTGCTCTTCAACCACTGGATCAGGAACCACTTCTTGAACAGCAGATGTGTCTTCTCTAACAGCATCTGGAACTTGACTATGCAGCTGAGTTTGCTGAGGAGCATCAGACAAATCAGCATCTTCTATAAGATATTCTAAAGTTTTTAGGTCAGTGAGTACCTCTTGAATGATGGTGGTGGCTTGCTCACTTTCCAGTGTAGATGGTGCTTCTACAACTGGAGGCTCCCCCTGGCTGTGATCCTTGTGTATGGGGCTAGCTTGATGCAGCTCCCCCTGGATCTCAGCAGCCTCTTGTGGAGCAGGAGATTTTACTGCAGTCTCTTCCTCTTGATCATCAGGAGTGAAAACAACCTGTTCTTCACTTCTAGAACTACTTGTGGACACTTGTTCCGCAGGAGCTGTCTTCCTTTTCTTCTTTGGAGGAGTATCTTTCTTAGTAACAGTCTTCTCTGGGGTTGGCATTTCCTTGGACAACACCCTGTCCCATCTTGAAAAGATCCTTAGATCCATTTTCCTCATGTGGTTTATCTTGCTTCCTGCAGCAGTACTCATTACCTCTGGTATCACACCAGCTAGGTATAGACTAATAATTCTGCCCAGATTGGGCTTCTTCAAGCTCTCCTTAATCTTCTCATAAACCACTATAGACCAGTCTGTTTTCAGAGTGAAGATTATCCTTGTCATGAGTCCAAACATATAGGCAGCCACTCTGTCATGCCCTCCTGGCTTGCTTAAGATCACCTTGCCAACTATCTCAGACATGAATTTTCCTTGATTATTCATGCCTTTTCTGTTGAAAACTGAACCTAGCTTCATCTTTGGATCAAGTCCACACCAGGTAAGAGCTTCCCTAGTCTTGGATGCAGTAATTTCTTCTTCATCTTGAGTTTTTGGTAGCTGGAGTACCTTCCTCAGATTTTTAGGTGAAACCTTGACCCTAGTTCCATGAACTCTGGATTTGATTCTGTATCCAGATTCATCTACGGCAGCTCCATTAAGGAATTCAAGCACCTCCTTCTTCCATATCTTAGTTGGTTCTGAAACTAAGTACTCTAATCCAGAATCTGCGACTAGGGTTACGATCGCCTTGATTTCTTGATCTGCATCGTCGAACGCGCCGCGCACAAGCTCATATCCTTCGTTAACGTTCTCCTCAAGCTTAGGTGCCATTAGGGTTTGTAGAATTTGTCTTTAGGAAAGAGATGTGTCGACACAGTAGTTTTGGTCTCGAAACTTTGAAAGCGTGTCGACAAACAAAGACAGAACCTTATTTATACCTTTCTGAGTTTGAAGATGAACAGGCGGGACAGCTAACTTAATATGTGTCGACACTGGCAATAAGTGTCGACACTGACTTATAATGTCTCGACACAAGTTTAGTCAACAGATTTTATGTGTCGACACTTGGTTATGTGTCGACACAACATATCTCGACACATTGTCGAGACTTTACTTAGAAAATTCTGAGTAAATCTTAAATGTCGACACCACTTTGGATGTGTCGACACCTACTTGGCATGTGTCGACACTAACATTCTGAAGTGTCGACACCACATTCCTAGATGTGTCGACACCTTTTTCCTGAAGTGTCGACACCATTATTCTGTGTCGACATAGACTTGTCTATGTGTCGACACCTTTTTACTTAGGCATTTTCAATTCTGTAAACTTACTCTAAGTTTATCATTCCTAGTTCAATTTTGAATCTATTGAACTTAACTTCTTCTAGTGGCTTAGTAAACATATCAGCTACTTGATTATCAGTTTTAACATATTCTAATGAAATATCTTCTCTTTCTACATGCTCCCTAAGAAAATGATATTTAATCTCAATATGTTTTGTTCTACTATGAGATACAGGATTATTAGCTATTGAAATAGCACTTGTAGAATCACAGAAAAGTGGAGTTCTACTTACCTGAAATCCATAGTCCTCTAGCTGATGTTGAATCCACAGAAGTTGAGCACAGCAACTTCCTGCAGCCACATACTCTGATTCTGTTGTGGATATAGCCACACTGGTTTGCTTTTTGCTACTCCATGAAATTAGTCTCCCACCTAGGAATTGACAGGTTCCAGAAGTGCTCTTTCTATCCTCTTTGCATCCTGTAAAGTCTGCATCTGAATAACCTGTTAGATCAAAATCTCCATTCCTAGGGTACCAAAGGCCTAGATAGGGAGTGCCCTTTAGATATCTCAATATTCTTTTGACTGCAGTCAAATGAGACTCTTTAGGGCAGGCTTGATACCTGGCACAAACACATGTAGCATACATGATGTCAGGTCTACTAGCAGTCAAGTATAATAGGGAGCCAACTATCCCTCTATACAAGGTTTCATCTACAGGTTTCCCTGCATCATCCTTGCTAAGAGACATACTTGACCCCATAGGAGTCTTCATGGTGCTGGATGAATCCATACCATACTTCCTTATGAGTTCTAGGGTGAACTTGGACTGACAAATGGACAAACCACTTTCAGTCTGTTTAACTTGGAGACCAAAGAAAAACTTCAGCTCTCCCATACTACTCATCTCAAACTGACCTTGCATAAGTTTTGCAAACTTTTTGCAAAGACTGCTTTCAGTAGACCCAAATATAATGTCATCTACATATATTTGGACAAGTATAACTTTGCCTCTAGATTCCCTAAGGAATAGAGTCTTATCTATTTTCTCCCTTGAGAACTTGTTCTCAATGAGGAAACTAGATAGGTTTTCATACCATGCCCTGGGGGCTTGCTTTAACCCATATAAAGCTTTCCGAAGTCTATAGACATGATGAGGTAGAGTTGGATCAACAAAACCTGCAGGCTGCTCCACATAGACTTCTTCCTTAAGATTACCATTTAGGAATGCTGACTTGACATCCATTTGGTATACTTTGAATCCTTGATAGGTTGCATAGGCCAAGAACATCCTTATGGCTTCCAGTCTGACTACTGGAGCAAAAGTTTGATCAAAGTCAATACCTTCTTCTTGCCTATATCCTTTAGCAACCAGTCTAGCTTTATTCTTAATGATGACCCCTTGTTCATCCATCTTATTCCTATAGATCCACTTAGTTCCTATTATATTGTGGTCTTTAGGTTTAGGAACAAGTTCCCAAACCTTGCACCTTTTGAACTGATTAAGCTCTTCTTGCATTGCTTCAGTCCATTGTGGATCCAGTATTGCTTCTTCAAATTTCTTAGGTTCAACTTGAGACAGGAAACTGGAGTAGATTGCTGCATTCATGTATCTGCTCCTGGTTTGTACTCCTTGTCTTGGATCTCCAATAATCTGCTCTACTGGATGATCTCTTAGATGCCTGTTGGCTGGAGGCATTCTTACTTCTGGTTGAACCATTTCAGCATCTCCATCATGCTGTTCTCCTTGTATTTCTTCAGCAACTGGCACATGTAGTTCTCCCCCTGTACAACAGCTACTCTCCTCTCCTTGCTGTCTTGCAGCAGGCACTTCTTCTATAGTAAGCTTGTCCATTTTCTTTGATAAACCTGTGGGGCTGCATACAGTACTAGACAACTCATTGTTAATAAGTTTAGTCTCATCAAAAACTACATGCACAGATTCTTCTACAACTTGTGTAGTCAAGTTGTAGACTCTATAAGCCTTACTATTATTGCTGTACCCAACAAAAATTCCCTCTTGGGACTTGGCAGCAAACTTAGTTAAGTAAGACTTCCCATTGTTAAGTATGAAGCATTTGCAACCAAAGATCCTGAAATAGGATAGGTTTGGTTTCCTGCCTTTCACAACTTCATAGGGGGTCTTGTTTAGCCCTTTAGTGATGGTAGCCCTATTTATAACATGGCATGCAGTGTTAACTGCTTCAGCCCAGAAATACTCTGGCAGTGATGTATCACTTAATAGGGTCCTACCAGCCTCTATCAAGGTCCTATTCTTCCTCTCAGCAATGCCATTTTGCTGAGGTGTTCTGGGTGAAGAGAATTCTTGAAATATCCCAAAGTCTTCACATAGTTTTGTCATGCTTTCAGACTGAAACTCAGTACCATGGTCACTTCTAATCTTGACCACTGTACTATTTAGTTCATTCTGAATTTGCTTGACAAAGCTATAGAAGACATTAGGTGTTTCAGATTTCTGTCTTAAGAAGAACACCCAGGAAAACCTTGAGTAGTCATCTACAACTACAAGGGTATAGACCTTCCTACCTAAGCTGTGAACTGGCATTGGACCAAAAAGATCCATATGCAAGAGGTATAAACACCTCACGGCATCTTTGTTTTCTATGCTTCTAAAGGTGGATTTAGTCTGCTTGCCCTTTTGACAAGCTGAGCAAATACCATCTTTGACACACTTAACTTGAGGACCATTCCTCACTAACTCTTTGCTAAAGAGTTTGCCAATAGTCTTGTAATTAAGATGGGCAAGCCTCTTATGCCATTTGACACAATGAGAGACTATCTCATCAGCTACAAGACAAACTGGAGAACCATTGTTCTCAATCATAATGTCTAGGCAGTAGACATTCCTTTTCCTATAACTTGTCAAAATGATCTCTTGATCACTTGACCTCTTGATATGACAACCATTTTTAACAAATGAGATGTCATACCCTACATCACTTAATTGACTTATACTTATTAGGTTGTGTTTCAACCCTTTAACATAAGCCACTTGAGTAATGGTAACCAAGTTTGTAGAAATGTTACCAAACCCTTTGATGATTCCCTTTTCAGAACCACCAAAGGTTACTTTTGGACCATCTTTGATTGGAATGTAGTCCCTTAGTAGTCCCCTTGTTCAGTCATATGTCTGGAACATCCACTGTCCAAGTACCATGTTGGGGTATGGCCACTTGGACTCACCTGCAAAACAGATTAATGAACCTTAGAACCCAAAGAATTCTTGGGTCCTTGGTACTTGTTAGTCTGCAATCTGACAAAGCTACCCACTGGCTTTCCAACAGATAGTTTGGTACTCACTTTGGCACTGACATTGTGCCAACAGTCCACTGCAAAATGGCCAATCTTGCCACAGCACCAACATTCAAACTTGTTGTACCTTTGCTTAGGTACTGCCTTGGCTGTCTTGTCTACAGCAGGCTTGTTGAATGTTGGGGCTTTGCCCTTGGACTTAGACTTGGACTGCTCAGTCCCTGCAGGTCTAATAAAGCCCAGTCCAGCATTGCCTTTATGATGAACAAATTCATCAATTAGAGGTAGCACTGACTTAGGTTTAGAAAACCTAGCAACAAGCTCTCTCTCTTTCTGAAGATTGCTCTCCAGACTCTTGATTTGATCATTCTTAAAGGTGATAGTGCCCATTTGAATCACTGTTATGTGTTTCAGCCTGGCTATTTCATTAAGCTTTTGATCAAATTGCTTCTCAAAATCTGTTACAGCAGCTTTTAGATCAGCAATTTCCAATGCCTGACTTTTGGCAAGGGTCTTGCTTTTCTTGTAAGCTTGCAACAGCACTTTATATTCATCTATAAGCTGATGAATATCATCCTCAGACTCAGATACAGTCTCATCACTTGATGAAGAAGAATCT
Organism: Platanthera guangdongensis; assembly: GCA_039583875.1. Classification (NCBI taxonomy): domain Eukaryota; kingdom Viridiplantae; phylum Streptophyta; class Magnoliopsida; order Asparagales; family Orchidaceae; genus Platanthera; species Platanthera guangdongensis. The sequence goes on along the minus strand of CM077152.1, from coordinate 176,698,277 downwards.
GAATCTGAACTAGAATAAGAAACTGAACTTGAACTTGAACCTTGTACCTTACTGGGTCCTGGCTGCTCCAGGATTTTGGCACTCTCTGTCAAAGCCATTAGCCCTTGGCAATGACTGTCTTCTTGTTCATAAATAGACTCCATTAACTGCATGAATTCTTCCTCTTCTTCTTCAGCAAACAGCCCTATGTAGGCTTCTGCCTCAGACTCAGTTTCTGAAGAAGAAATATCTGATAGAGTCTTCTCCTTCTTAGCAACAAAAGACTTCTCTTTCTTGCCTTTGAAGTGAGACTTTTTCCTGTCACCAGATTCCTTTCTCTTCTCAGGACAGTCTGCAATAACATGGCCATGTCTATTGCAGCAATAGCACACTATTTTTGAACTAGTTGCCTTGCTAGATTTTGTCCTCTTCCTGTCTTTCTTTGAAGGCTTTTTCTCCTGATAAAAGACTTCCTTTCCCTTTGAAGTAGAAGGTCTTGACCTCCACTGTTTCTTCTTCAAGAATTTCTGAAAGTGTCTAGTGAAGGCAGCAAGGTCTTCATCACTTTCACTGCTCTCAGGCTTTGTGCTGACTGACTCATCTGATTCTGAATCAACTACCTCTGGAGGTGGAGTTGATGACTTATTCCTGCACTTTCTGGGGACATTTGTCTTGAAAGCAACTGTTCTTTCCTTGTGTTCAATTCTTGTTGATTTCTCCTCCTCTTTTCTCACTGTCAACTGCATCTCATATGACAATAACTTGCCAAACAGTGTAGGAGGAGGAATTTCCCCCAACTTAGCCATTTCTCTTATGGCACAGATCTTGGTGTCCCAATCTTTGGTTAGGGACCTTAGGAACTTGTCATTTAGTTCATAGTTACTGAACTCTCTTCCATAAGACATGAGTTCATTAACTATTCTGTAGAACTTCTTGTACCACTCAGTTATGCTATCACCTTTACCTTGTCTAAAACTCTCATACTCCTGATTTAGCAAGGATTTTCTATCTTGTCTAACTTCTTCAGATCCTTCCATATACACTATAAGAGTGTCCCACATCTCCTTGGCTGTCTTACAGTGTATAAGATTCTGAAATGTTGCATCATCTATGGCACTCACTATAATGTTTTGTGCCCTCTTATCCATGGTAGCTAGGACAATCTCATCCTTAGTCATCTCAGAGAAATCCTTTGGAGTTCTCTGATTTGCATCTAGAACTGAAATCTTCATGGGCACATAAGGCCCTTCTTTTACTATGATGTAGATTCTAGGGTCTGAGGCCTCCATAAACAGCCTTACCCTTTCCTTCCAGATCCCAAAGATCTCTTTCCTGCATATGGGTAATTTCATGGAACCCAATTCCTTGTGATTCTCAGAAGAACTCATGTTTCTTGATTTTCTTGAATTTCTTGAATCTGTGTTTTGCCTTACACTGAATCTGCCAATCAGGATCTCCTCAGACTGTTAGTCCTTGTTTTGAGGAACCTCCCTCTGATACCACTTGAAAGATATGGTACCTAAACACCTAGAGGGGGGGTGAATAGGTGACCTAATCCTTTTTACACTTTAATGGCAGCAAACAGTTCTATCACAAAATCTACTTTACTTTTGCACAGCAATAACACAGCATACACAGTCACAGCACAATCACAGCACAGCATACACAAGGTTTTATAGTGGTTCCCCAATCTTTGGGTACATCCACTTTCCCCCTTCGCCTATCTAGCAGTGTACTAGATTCGGCCAAACTTTTCCACTAGCTCAGAACCCAAATTGGTTCCTACACCTCAGGCCCAAAGCCTTACAACTCAGCTTTATCCCAAAGCCTACACTCAGCCAATCAAGGCCTACACTCAGCCAACCAAGGCCTACACTCAGCCAACCAAGGCCTACACTCAGCCAACCAAGGCCTACACTCAGCCAACAAGGCCTACACTCAGAGATCTCAATCTCCTACACTCAGGCTCTCAAGCCCTACCCTCAGCCTTTATAATTATAGGCTTACAATTCACTCAGATCCAAAGGATCCTACAAGATAAAAATGTATTACAAATATTAACTCAACAACTCAGAAATAAAAGAGGGGAGTTGAGAGTTTCTTGATGAGTTCTTGGAAGAACTCAGCTGGATTCAATCTGACTTAGCTTTCTTCAAAGCTTCTTGAGTAGAACTGAATAAGACTGAATCCTCCTGCAGTAGTTCCTTGACCTCTGCCACTTAAGATCCAGAATGAATCTGAATCCTTCTTCTCAGCCTAGTTCCAGAGGCTGATTTCTTGGATGAAGCCCTCTCTCTCCAACTTCTTAGATCTGCACTTGGACTGCAAGATCTTCTTGTGTTGATACTCTATGTACCACTTTAATAACTTGTTCTTCAACAATGTGATCAACCTCAACAACAGTTTCTGTAAACTGTAGGTGCCTATTTATAGGCTTTCTTCATGGTAACCGGCTGGTCCGGTCCATAACTGACTTCTGATATCTCTGACAGGTGCTGTAGACCGGTTGGAACGGCAGCTGTCAAGTCATCCAGTCATTTCTTGAAAATCTCTAACTGTCTGATAGTGTCGAGACTTTCTGTCTTTAAGTGTCGACACTTATAGTCCAAGTATCGACACATGTTGTGTAAGTGTCGACACAAGTCTACAAGATGTCGACACAACTCCTTGTATGTCTCGACACAGATTCTTCTTCATGTGTAGACACTGAAATTGAGTGTCGACACAAGTACTTGTTCTTCTAGCTTTTGCTGAATTCTTCTAAGTGTCGACACATTTCCTTTGTGTCGACAAAACTTCTTGTGTTGAATCTGTTAAGTGTCGACACTGCTTCTTGGTGTCGACACATAGTCTTCTATGTTGATACTTGCTGAGTGTTGACACAGCTCCTTATGTCGACACTTGATTCTTCTGTTGAGACTTCAGCTGAGTGTCGACACATTCCTTTAGTGTCGACACTTGTACTTAGAATATTTTGGAGATAATTCTGTTCTTTGCTAAGTGTCGACACAGCTCCTTGTGTCGACACTTTCTTCAAGTGTTGAGTCTTCAGCTGTGTGTCGACACATTGTTCTGGATGTCGACACATACTTCAAATGCTGACTCTTCTGTTGAGTGTCGACACATTGTGCTGGGTGTCAACACTTACTTCAAGTGCTGACTCTTCTGCTTAGTGTCGACACATTGTGTTGAGTGTCGACACTTGTACTTAGTCTCTGCAGACTTTTGCTGAGTGTCGCCACAGCTCCAAGTGTCGACACTTTCTGGTGTAGACTCAGCTTCACTGGGTGTCGACACAGCTCCTTGTGTCGACACTTTCTGTCTGCACTTTTCTTCACTGAGTGTCGACACAGCTCCAAGTGTCGACACTTTCTGTCTGGTGTCGACTCTGCATCCCAGGTGTCGACACAATGACTCCAAGTGTCGACACTGCTTGTCTGGGTGTCGACACAAGCCTTCTTGAGTGTCGACACTTTCCCTCTGGGTGTCGACACATGGACTTAGAAACTTTTTGCTTCAGTCCAGTGAATACTTAACCTGCACAAGTAAACTCAACATACATCAAATACATTATGATGTATATCATTGAGTTGGGTGAGGCTTCTTCAAATCAGGTACATTTAACCAATATACCCAACAGAACAACTTGAAGAGCCAGTTGTTGTACCACAAGAGGAAACAACAACACAGGTTGGTGAACAATCAACACCCCCTATTGATTTAGTAACATCAAGAGACCATCCAATTTCCCAAATAATTGGAGAAATCTCAGCTGGTGTGCAAACCAGAAATCAGGTCAACCAACACCTGTTGCACACCTGCTTTCTATCTCAAATTGAACCTCAGACCATTCAAGATGCAGAGCAAGATCCACACTGGATCATTGCAATGCAAGAGGAGTTGCATCAATTTGAGAGGAACAAAGTATGGGAACTAGTGCCAAAGCCCAAGGATCACTCCATTGTTGGAACAAAATGGGTATTCAGAAACAAATTGGATGATCAAGGAGTAATTATAAGGAACAAGACAAGACTAGTTGCTCAGGGATACTCTCAAGAAGAAGGAATCGACTACGACCAGACCTTTGCACCAGTTGCAAGATTAGAAGCCATCAGAATATTTCTAGCCTATACAGCTCATAAAGGCTTCAGAGTATATCAGATGGATGTCAAAAGTGCCTTCCTGAATGGAGACATCAAAGAGGAAGTTTATGTCAGACAACCTCCAGGTTTTATCTCTCCAACTTTTCCCGATTATGTTTTTAGACTGAACAAAGCATTATATGGTCTCAAGCAAGCTCCTAGAGCATGGTATGAGACCCTAGCATGCTTTCTCTTGGAAAATGGTTTTATAAGGGGTAGAGTAGACCAAACTCTTTTCATTAAAACCCATAAGTCACATACCCTACTAGTATAAATTTATGTAGACGATATTATTTTTGGTTCTACTGACTCCAAATTGTGCAGAAGGTTTTCTAACCTGATGCACTCTAAATTTGAGATGAGTAGCATGGGTGAGCTATCCTTCTTCCTAGGATTGCAAGTCAAGCAACATGCTGAAGGCATCTTTATTTCTCAAACCAAATATGCAAATGAACTAGTTAAGAAATTTGGTATGTCTGAAGCATCTTGTATGAAAACACCAATGCCTACTAATGTTGTATTGGATGCTGATGAACATGGGAAACCTATTGATCAGACCACATATAGAGCAATGATTGGCTCTTTACTGTATCTTACAGCCAGTAGACCAGATATAATGTTTGCTACATGTATATGTGTTAGGTTCCAAGTAAGCCCTAGAGAGTCACACCTAACTCTAGTAAAGAGGATTCTCAGGTATATTAAAAGTTGTCCAAATCTAAGTCTCTGGTATCCAAAAGATTCAGCATTTGATTTAACTGGATTCTCAGATGCTGATTATGTTGGATGCAGAATTGACAGGAAAAGCACCAGTGGAACTTGTTAGTTCCTTGGTGACAGACTTGTCTCTTGGTTTTGTAAGAAACAAACATCTGTGTCAACTTCAACTGCTGAAGCTGAATATATGGCTGCAGACAGTTATTGTTCACAAATCTTATGGATCCAAAACCAACTCCTAGACTATGGCTACAACTTAGAGAAGTCTAAAATCTTTTGTGACAACACAAGTGCTATTTCCATAGCTCAAAATCCAGTCCTCCATAGTAGGACAAAACACATAGAGATTAGGCATCATTTCTTAAGGGATAATGTTGAAAAGAATAAAATTGAATTACAATATATCCCAACTGATCTACAAAGGGGAGATATTTTCACCAAGCCATTGGATGAAAAGAAACACATCTTCTTCCTAAATCAGTTAGGAATGTTAGATGGAGGAAGTCTTAAATAATATCCAAGATTTTGAAAGTTTAAAAATTGACCAAGACTAGGCAAACATTCTGATTTTTCTTAGTGTCTAGAATTTTTCTGATCTCTGAACTGCGCTCGACGATTTGCCCCAAGATCGTCGAACGGAGATCGACGATTGCGAAAAATCATCGAACTGAGTTCAGCGACTATCAGATAGTATGAACTATCTCTTCCAGTCAACGATCGTCGAACGGCGCTCGACGATTATGTTCTCCGAACGATCGTCGAACGGAGCTCGACGCTCTCCAATATCGTCAAACGGAGATCGACGATGTTGAAGACTCTTCAGATTCCTTTAGAAGCCTCGATCGTCGAACTGAGTTCAACGATCTTTCCAATTCTACGTCGAACCCTAATATAAAAATCTTTTTTCGCCGTCGTTCTCATTTGCGCTTTCGATTTCTCTGCAAGAATTTTCTTTCCCTCCAAACAGTTCTACACTTGGTCGTTTTGTTCGTTGAATTTCTGCAGGTACCCATGGCTGTGTCGGTTGATGTTCTTGCTGCAATGAAGTTTGATGCCGGTTTTGACATTGATATAGAATCCTTCAGCACGACTGACCAGATTTTTCAAGATATACTGGGTTTGTTCAAGGACCAGAATCTGACTGCCATAATGACCACCAGGATCAAGCTGGCTTCTGATGAAATAAAGGAGTGGGTTTATACTGCCCACAATCAAGATAACAACACTATTGTTGGGTCAATAGCTGGAACTTAGGTACCCTTGACCCCAATCATTCTATCAGAAGTTTTTGAATTGAGAAATGGAGAAGATTTTGCTAAGTTATCCGGAGAAGAATATTCTGAACTGCTTGCCAGGATGGGTCATCCAGAGGGAAACCCTAGCAAGCTCTTCAAAAGAAACTTGTTTGTAGAATATAGGTTCATGGCAGATGTGGTTGGGAAAGTGCTACTGGCAAAGCACTCTGCTCATAATACAATATCAAGATATCAGCTCTGCCTCATGGGAGCTCTTGTGGACAAGAAGAATCTAAATTGGGGAGAGGTTTTCTTTGACCTCATCAAAAACAAAATCAACAAAAGTTTTGTTAATTTTGGGAGAATTATTGGAGTATTTCTGCAGCACAGGTGCCCTGCCTTGCTGGTCTCCTCTGGAGTTCATATCAATGCCTCCAAGAGATTGTCTTGTGCCCTCTTTGGAAAGTGGGACAGACAAATAAGCAAACCTAGCAGGCCCTCCTCTAGTACCCCTTCAGGCACAAGGACTCCAAGAGTCACTCCTCCACAGGTCTCTGCCCCTGCAGATGACCTGGCTGCTGTTGCTGCCTCTCCTCCTCCTCCAACTCCATCCCTTCCCCTACTATCCACCATTCCAGCTCCCTCCACCATCATCATATCCAGCCCATCTCCAACATCAACACCTTCTCCAGAACCTCATCTACCTCCACCAGCAGACCAATTCCACCCACTATTCTCCTATCCTCCACCAGATGTCACCTCCTCACCCTCTCTTCCATCCTTCACCCTACTTGATGATTCCTTTATGGATGATTCCCCATCATCTCCTCCTGAGTTACCTTCCTCCTCCACTTCATTTCAAGACCTCCTACATCACATCATTGATCAACCAACATTCACCCCATCCATCTCCATTCCCATATCCTCCATTTCCACCTTGCCAACACCTCAGCCATCCCTTCCACAATTCTCCAGCTCTCCACTTCCAGAACCTTCAGCTGTTTCCATACCTTCTACCTCTGCTCCAGCTCTTGAGCAAGTAGACCTCTCAGCCCTTGCTGACAGGCTGTATGAGCTGCTTGCCCCCAGGCTCTCTCTATTGTTGGAGACCTCCTTGGCTCCTCTACACCAGGCAGCCCTTTCTGCCAGGCTCTCTTCCCTCCTCCCTCAGGCAGCACCTACAGCAGTGTGCCTTGATCTAGACATGTCTGCATCTAGGCAGGGGGAGATGCCATATGAAGTGAATCTTCATGCTGCTGCTGCTGCTTCTGTAAGCTCTCTGTCTGCTGCTGCTGTTAGTTCTGCTTCTTCTGCTGCTCCTCCTGTTGCTGTTGCTGTGCCTCAAGCACAAAGTCAGATTTCAACTGCAGTCCTTGCAATAGAACTCAGGTCTTTGCTATCAGCTTTTGATTCTGCTTTCTTCAGCTGTCTGCCAGAGGTTAATGCTGTCCAGCCTCCAGAAGACTTATCCAAGGCACTTGTGTCATTTTCTTGCTGTGACACTAGCATTATCACCTCTTTTGTAAATTCAGTAACTGCTGCTGCTGGAAATATTGATACTGCTACTGAAGTTCCTACTGTTTCTGATGAACCATCTTCCAAGGACATTCTGATGTCAGAGGCCACTGAATTTGAGCCTTCTGCAGTCCTTGATGATGTTCCTTCTATTTCTACTGCTGATAGTGAATCTGCTGTTTCTACTGTTGTTAGTGAAGCTGTTGCTGTTGTCACCTCTCCAGAGCCTGCTGCTGCTGCTATTGTTGTTTCTACTTCTACTCCATCTGCTGCTTCACCCTCAATATCTGCTGTTGTTTCTTCTGTCACTGTTTCAACACCTGCTGCTACAACTTTTGCCTCATCTGCTTCTGCTCAACTTAAGAAGGATTTAATGAAGAAAATAGATGCTCTCTATGATGACCAGAGTTCTGAGAGTGATGAATTTAAAACAGACTCTGATGATTCTTCTGCTACCATTGCCAGGAAAAGAAAGGCAAGGAGCAAAGCAATGAAGAGGGTACCTCCTGCTAAAGTTAAAGATAACAATGATATCTCAAATTACATTCTACATGACTGCCCAATTACTGAACACTGGATGCAATACTCTAAAAATCAGCTGAAAGCAATGAAGAAAAAGAGAAAATATGAGAAGGGTTCATCCCAATTCCAGCACTCTCATCCTCCTCCACCACCTCCTCCTGATGCAGGTGCAGGTGGAAGCTCTGCAAGTCAACCCCCAGCCAGAAGTCAGGCTCCCTATCAACCTCATGCCAGATCTTACCTCAGGGAAAGCCAATCCAGGGGTTCACATTCTAGGAGAGGAGGATATAGAGGTAGTCAAAGAGATATTCCAGTATATTCCAAAGGGTACTCCAGGCAACACCCATATTCTAGGGGAGGACAAATTTCTTATGATACAACTTCTGGTCCTTTCCCCTACAAGCTGAAAGAGACTGTGTCTGTCAGGCCTCCTCAAGACAATCCCTCCAACAGGTATGAGCCACCTGTACCTTTTGAGGATCCTGAAAATAATCCAGCTGCTTGGACTGCAAGGTTAAAGGAATTAGCTGCACTGGACTAAATTAAAAAGGCTAGAGAACAAGGATTAGATTCTTCCAACATTTCTACTATGTCTGAACAGAGACAAAAAGAACTAGAGAGATATGCTTCAAGTAAATTCTTTGATGCTGACAGATACATGGAATTACATCCTGAAGCTGTGGTTCCCAGGCCTAAAAAGCAAACATATTTGGGTGCAGCAGATGATACCAGGTCAAACAAAGAAGCCCTCAATCCTAACAGAGAGATTAAACTTGTTAAAGGCAAAGAGAAGAAATGATATTGTAAGGTGACAATTTCTGTGATTTTTGATTGCTATCTGGATGATATATATTTCTGTGATTCTGCATGTCTAGCTGTTGTTTTTATGTTTTACTGATTGTATGTTGTTATTTAAATAATTCCAAAGTCTGTAAATAGTAATCCTAACCCAAATAGGGGGAGATTGTTGGAACACCCTATTACTAATTTGGGTCAGGATCACTATGTCTCTAGGAATCCTTTGCTTGACCTCCTGTATAGCTTAATAGGTCAATTAGAATTGAGTCTAAGGGTTAGAAGTCTAGGTTTGGAAGCTGCCCTGAAGACCAGGATTGTCTGTCTGGAGACTAATTCTGATCGTCGAGCTCAGCACGACGATTCGTCGAACTCCGATCGACGATCGTCTAGCTCAACTTTGACAGATCGTCGAACTCCATTCGACGATCGCTGAGCTCAACTTCATTATATCGTCGAACTCCATTCGACGATCGGTGAGCTCAGGTCGACGATCTTGACTCTGCTTTGGATCTTTATCTCTGAGCTCAGGTCGACGATCTTTGAGCTCAGATCGACGATATTTTGCTGTTGTATGTTTCCAGATCGCTGAGCTCAGCTCGACGATAGCAGAGCTCAGTTCGACGATTTCTAATAACTTCCAGGATGTTTCTTAATTCAAATTCAAATCAGTTAGGAGTTATTCTGCAATTAATTCAAAGATTTCCTAGTCGTTCTCATTCATTTCTGGACCAAGTTTCAAGGGATTTTTCAAGGAATGTTTCTGTGGACTTTCCTCCAGAAGAGATTATGCAATTAAGGATGCAATCAATGCAGGCTAACGGCTATTCTTGACAGAGAATGTTATTCTATTCTGTACCAGAGAATAAAAGACAGAATTTTTGAATCACTCACAGAACAGAGAACAGAGATTACAGAGACACATTCAAAAATTCTTCTGTCTAAAAGAATTCTCAAGAACACACATCCAAGGAGATCAAGCCTTCTCAAATCTTCAGATCTCTTTAGTTTTCAATGTGTTCAAGGCCAACATACTTTCAAGACTCCAGACATTCAACATTTCAGCTATTGCTGAAATCATCTATTGCTGGAGTTCAATCTTTGAAGGCCTATCACCCTCAGCAAAGCTTTTCTTCCTGAAGATCTCAAGGATTCAGGGGGAGCTTTGACATCAACAATCCACATAGTCTTCTCAGTTGTTTGAGAAAGAGAAGACTTCCATCACTCTCTCACCCCCTCTCTGTAAAGGGTTTCTCAAACTCCCTTCAAAAGTTTGAGCTTGGTTTTTGAGCACCTTGTCAAAAGCTCATTGGTGGCAAGACACCTGATCAAAAAATCTGCTTTGGTTTTTGAGCACCTTATCAAAAGCTCATTGGTGCCCAGGACACCTGATCAACTCATCCTGCAGTGGATTCCTACCTAGGGTGGTAGAAGAGTGGATGTACCCAAGTTTAGGGGAACCACTATATTTCCTTGTGTCTTCTGGTTTTGCTTGTTTTCATTTTTGTTTCTGGCCTTGATTTTTCTGTGCTTAGTTTTTGTTTAACTTAGTGCTGTGATTAGATTCATTATTGCTTCCCTGCTCACTCTCATTACAACAATTGTTGTAAAACGTTTCAAAGCACCATATACTCTATTCACCCCCCCCCCCCTCTAGAGTATATCAAATCTAGCTGCACTTTCAAAAATCTCTTTGGAAAATTATGAATCTCAGTACTTAATGTTATTTTGATGACATGTAACTAACGTAATTTTTCTAAGGCCATATCTAGAGAGAAAAGTATACTCGTAGTTCAAAAGCTTCCTTGGCCTGATTTTGTAAAAAAGTTAATAAATGCTAAATTAATTAGGAAAATTACAAGTTTCTGTATTTTGTCCAATTATGTCTTGATAGACCCCCATTATTGATTCTATGGATCTTGGGAGAATATTTGAAGGGGGTCACCCCTCATGCTCATCATATAGCTTAGGTTGGTCTACATATAGTAAAATTGCAGAATCGTGATAACATGTGGGATGGTCATAGGAAGTTGGGTTAATAATATACTGATTTGGTAAGGTGAAATAGAGAGCTTTATTAGGAGACATGATGAGGATGGTGTTGGGTTGGCTAGTGTTAAGTGGTGCTTGGGATCGACGAAAGATAGTCTTTCCTGGGGATAGAGAGAGTCAAAATACATTAGGGTTAGATTTAGTATAACATTAAAATGGGATTGGGACCTGGGTAGATACCAATATAGTAAGTGTCTTGCGAAAGGGAACTATGGGTTTCAGCTACCATCATAGTTCCTAGTGCCCCCAAGAGCCCTTCACAGGGAATGTCATGGGCAGTCCGAGTTTAACCGAAACTGTAAGACTAAAATGAATACAAGTGTAATTAGCAATAAACTAGCACTTCACTTTTACTCACCCCGATACTCCGGGAGGTTAGTTTGGTTAGGTTATCTGAGCGGTAGGCTCTGTGGCAGTGGAAACAGACAAGTTAGTCTGGGGAGCCGATGGCTCGGGAACTAATGGTTGCATGTGCATAAAGTGGCGGGTCTTCGGTATTTGACGGTCGTTCACACCGACGTCGGTACGCTGACTCGGCTGGTGTGGTGGACACTTAGCCCAGAGAAATTCTGGCGGTGGATCAGCATAGTACGCAGAGACCCTGGTGTATCCTTCAGGGGCGTATGTAAGGGCTAGGCCTGGTAGTGTGAATACCCATCTAGGAGTGGGGTGTTCCGACCCACTGTCTCCGTTTGCCACGACGGAGGCTCCTGGGAGTGATGCTAGCTTCCAAATAGGGGGAACTAATGGTCTGTGTGCATAGAGTTGTGTGTGTGTGTGTTGCATTTGCATGAATCATGGCATAACATTTCACTTCACTCATACTTGCATACAACCTGACACCCCATCGTATAAATTGGTATGAGATTTTTTATACGATGGGAGTCTTGCAAAATACCCCTTAACTTATATGTTTATATGGCATTCATATAAGTTAAGGTTACTTATTTCTTTGTTTACTTTTCATATACTATTGTTCTAATATACTTGTTTACTCTACCGTTTTCTTATTATAGAACTGTTAGCTTGTCTTACTTTTACAGCTTTGTATATTTACTATATGTCTGCTAGAATAGGTCCACCGTCATCTTCTTTTGACCACTCTCCACCTTCAGAGTTTTTCTATCATTCCTCTCGCACGATTCCTAGGAGCCATTGGGGGAGGGGTAGGGGAAATCAGGCTTAGTCTTTTGACTAACGGTCGATGGACCAAACATTTCAGGGGCTCTGGATGGTAGACAGGGACCAGCAGTAGGTGAGACGACACCAGCATAATACGGTGTACATGGAGGTGGGCAAGTCTAGCACGGGAGCACCAGCCTCTGTCTTCGTGAGTGATTAGTTTACTTAGTTTCTGCGAGAGGATTATAGTGAGGATTTGTTGTACAGGGCATAAGCCCATTTATATTTCTTTTATATCGATCTACATTCTGTACTTTTATTATCATGTGGATATTATTGTGACTTCTATCAAATGTTTTATGTGATTGTGGACTTTGCTTAATCTTACTTGTACTTCTACTTCTTGATGATCTTCATTGTCGACAGAATAGACGTTTTGTTGTGGCGACCTTCCTGTGCATCGGTGTCACCGCAAGGCAGCGGTTCTGGGCGTAAGACCCCGTAGCGTAGCAAAATGGGGTCTTACATCCAGTGAGGATGTTGTCTCAACCTGCTGGGAAGCAGCTAGCTGAAGGGAGGTGATATCCTCAGCTTGCTTCTTAGCCAACTTCTTGCTCTTCTTAAAAGCATCTAGAAGGGCACCATACTTTGTAACAGCCCAAATTTAAAATGGGGAAAATTTTGGTTGACACGGTCTGGGACACGGGCGTGTCCTGCTCGGGTGCGTAGCAGTCGCGAGGTCGACGAAAATGCATTCGACGAAGTGTTCGGGAGGGACACGGGCATGACCTAGGTCGTGACCTCCTTTGTGTCGACACCTTTGTGTTGACACCTCCTTTGTGTCGACACCTTTGTGTCGACACCTTTGTGTCGACACCTCCTTTGTGTCGACACCTTTGTGTCGACACCTCCTTTGTGTCGACACCTCCTTTGTGTCGACACCTCCTTTATGTCGACACCGCCTTTGTGTCGACACTCGAGTCTTTGGTCAACAAAAGTGGTCGACAGAGGGAACACGCCCCGTATCACGGGCGTGTACCATCCGACACGGGCATGTCGAAGGGTGTATCCCCCTCTGGTCGACAAAATTTGCTCGACGATCGTCGAGTGCAAGTACACGCCCCGTGTCACGGGCGTGACTTGGCCGTCACGGGTGTGTACCCTGGCCATGACCTGTTTCGGGATAAGGCGGTTTGTGCACTGCTTAGAGTACACGGCCTATGACACGGGCGTGTCCCAGGGCGTGTCAGACCCGAAAAGAGATTTTACGGCTTTTTCGTGGTCGTCCATTTTCTTCGGCTGGGATCTAACAGCTGAGAGTCCTCCCTACTTCCTTAAGGCCGAAAACTGAGAAAGAATTCTCATTTTATTATTGCCTTCATCTTTCTTCAAGTTAGAGAGAGAAAGGGAGAGGAAGAAGGAGGAAGAGGAAGAGGGGTTGATCTCTGGTGGAGCTTGAGAGTGTCAAGCTGAGATTCAAGGCCATCTTTGCGGAGGAAAATCTGTTGCGGTTCTTTCTAGCCAACTAGGAGCTCATGGCACCGAAGCGGTCTTCGAGGGTAACAACTTTTCTTCCTAGTCATGTGAAGGCTTCCTTTTTGGCATGTGCATATGATTCCCCCACTAAAGGGTGGCTGATTTTGGGAGTCTTTTGGGTTGATTCATGAAATCCCCAATTATTTGGCATATAGATCCGGAAATGGAGTACGGAATAGGCATGCTGTGTGAAGCCCATCTGGACAGGTTGGTCTGGATTGGTGATGTTGCATATACGAACCGGAGAAGACTCCATGATAAACTTGTAGTTTAGTAGTTGATGGGTTAATCCTGTGAACGGAAGTAGCAGGAAGTACTGGAGTGGTATTCCAGGAAAATACCCTTGTGATGTTTATGATGTCTGTGCTATTGGGTTGTACCTGCGAAAGGAAGTAGTAGGAAGTACTGGATTAGAGATCCAGGAAATACCCTTTGTAATGCTTAATGTTTATGGGTGGACCTGTGAAAGGAAGTAACAGGAAGTACTGACATGGTAAGCCATGGAAATACCCTTGACATTTATGATTTGCGGGATCATACCTGTGAAGAGAGTAGCATGAAGTACTAGTATGCCCAGGAAAGGCCCGCTGATGTGTGATATGAAATGGGTGTAAGAGTAAGTACTGGTGAGCCCAGGAAAGTACCCAGGCTTGAATGCCAGAACAGGATTGGTGAAACCGACCCGTGCCTTTTATTAGCCGCGAGTACGTTGTGCTCGGTGATGGCAAGGCAATTTGAGCAACGGGGGTGGATGATCCGACCTGCACTATGTCCGTCTGACGTGAGACCTGAAAGTGCGGTCTGTTGGAGCGCATAGCAAGAGTCGTAGGCCTGCGTGCCATGACACAATGGGGGCTACGGGCCAGTCCCGGTGCATTACGACTAGAACTCCAGCTGCACGCCACAGAGTGAAATGCTCAATGTGTTACCGTTGGGTTGCGACCCTGACACGGTGGTGGGCAACTGATTTGTCGGTACACCAAAAATGTGCCCTGAGTGCACGGATCGTCGGGCCGGGTGGCTGACGATTGTGATGGAATATGTGCGTGAAAGCACATTATATGAGATATATATATGCTTGTGAAATGTTATTCCTGCAGGGAAGGAATACCACCGCCCCGGGAAAAGGGGTGGGGTCGTTATAATTTGGTCAGCTAAATGCTGACCATTGCCTCTATTTTCCACCATTGGGTGGGCTGTCCCTGTGCAGGTGTTGGAGAGCCGAGCGGGACGCATAAGGGCTGAATTCCCTGCTGCATTTGCTGCTACTGCTGTTAACCCTCGAAGGCTAAACTTATAAATAATGTGTTTTATTTATACGTGGTCGGCCTGCGCGCCAATGTTGAGGCCACTGTTATGAAAGCCGTGTAAGGCCATAAGGCCAACTGTTTGTATTTGTAAAGCATTCCTATGTTAAATATAAATGAGGAGCTTTTATATGTTGGACATTCAGGTGTGGAGTTCAAGTTTAGAGTTTAGGCTTCCGCTAGAATGCAATGTGTTAGAGTGCGCTGCGCTACTCTGGTATCATACCGTAACTTCACCGCCTGTTTTGTGGTATATATTGTGGGGCCCCGGCCGGACCTTCTAGTATATACTATGTAAACGAATGGGGTTGTTACATTTTTGGTATCAGCTGTTTTGGTCTTTCCCTTTCGAAGTCGTGGTCGACTTCTTTTGTGGGGTGGTGAGTACGTGTCTGTGCGAACCAAGTTAACACGATTGAACTCCTGAATGTCCACTGTAGGAATGCAAATATATGTGTTTGAGGAACCTGTGTGTTCATATTTTGTTGTGATTGCTTGTGTACTGTCGCTAATGTGTGTGTCTTGTTCACCTATAGGTGACACGGAGTGGAGCTGGGCAGTCGGAGCCCCAACGTTCTGATGAAAGTGTTGGGTACATTGGATTAAATGTACCTGATTTGAAGAAGCCTCACCCTACTCAATGATATACATCAAAATGTATTTGATGTATTTTGAGTTTAGTTGTGCAGGTCAAGTATTTACAGGGAAAGCTGAAAAGTTTCTAAGTACATGTGTCGACACCCAGGAGCAAAGTATCGACACTTAAGAAGACTTGTGTCGACATCCAGAAAAGCAGTGTCAACACTTGGAGTAGTTGTGTCGACACCAGGGATGCAGAGTCGGCACCAGAAGAAAAGTGTCGACACATACAAGCTGTGTCGACACTCAATGAAGAAATATCCAGAGAAGAAGAGTCGACACTTAGAAGCAGTGTCGACACCCAGTGGAACTTTGTCGACATCAGAAAGTGTCGACACTTAGAGAATGTGTCGACACACAGCAGAAGACTCAACACATGATGAAAGTGTCGACAATAGGAGGCTGTGTCGACACTCAGTAAAAGTTCAACAAATTCTAAGTACAAGTGTCGGCACAAAGGAGATGTGTCGACACTCAGCCAAAGTCTCAACACATGAAGAATGTGTCGACACAAAAGAGATGTGTCGACACTCAGCCAAAGTCTCGACACATGAAGAATGTGTCGACACAAAGGATCAGTGTCGACACACAGCAGAAGTCTCAACATATGAAGAAAGTGTCGACACAAGGAGCTGTGTCGACACTCAGCAAATTTCTATGAAGACTAAGTACAAGTGTCGACACCAAGCAGATGTGTCGACACTCAGCAAAAGTATCAATACTGAAGGCATGTGTCAACACCAAGAAGATGTGTCGACACTTAACAAGTTCAACACAAGAAGATGTGTCGACACAAAGGAGTTGTGTCGACACTTACAAGAAATCAACAAAGTACTGAAGAACAAGGAGTTGTGTCGACATACATTATCAGTGTCGACATATGTTGAAGAAGCAGTGTCGAGAAGCAAATTCTACAACACAAGGAGTTGTGTCGACACCATGAAGGCTAGTTTCGACACTTAGTCTACTTGTGTCGACACTTAGTCTACAAGTGTCGACACTTAAAGACAGATTGTCTCGACACTTTCAGACAGTTACAGATATTTCAAGAAGTGACTGGATGACATGACAGCTGTCATTCCAGCCGGTCTACTGCAACTGTCAGAGTTGTCAGAAAGTCGTTAGAAACCGGATCAGCCGGTCACCATGAAGAAGGCCTATATATAGGCCTATTCTGTTAACAGAAGATGAGGATTCACACAAGATCAAGCTATTCATTGAAGAATCAATTCAAGTGAAGATCTAAGTAGTTGGAGAGAGAGAGCTCCTTCCAAGAAGTCAGCCGTTGGAACCAGGCTGTGAAGAAGGTTTCAGATTAAGATCTGAAACTTAAGTTGCAGTGATTGAAGATCAGCTACAGAGAGTATCAACCCTATTGTGTTCTACATTCAAGAAGCTTTGAAGAAAGCCAAGTGAGGTTGATCTCAGCAGAGTTCTTCTAAGAACTCATCAAGAACCTGTCAACTCTTCTCTCTTATTCTGAGTTGTAGGTATATACATTGTATTCTTAATTTCTTGTAGGATCCTTAGGGATCTGAGTTGTAAGCCTGTAATTATAAAGGCTGAGTGGTAGGGCCTGTGTGCCTGAGTGTAGGAGATTTATTTCTCTGAGTGTAGGCCTGTTGTGGCTGAGTGTAGGCCTTGTTGAAGGCTGAGTGTAGGTCTTTGTGAAGACTGGGTTGTAGGGCCTTGGGCCTGAGCTGTAGGAACCATTTGGGGTTCTGAGTGTAAGATCTGAGGATCTGAGGAATAGTGGAGGAGTTTGGCCGAATCTAGTACACTACTAGATAGGCGAAGGGGGAAAGTGGATGTACCCAAACCTTGGGGAACCACTATAAATCTGTGTGTTCACTGTGTGCATGCTTTATTCTGTGATTGCTGTGAAGAAGTAGTTATAAATCTGTGATATAATCTGCCTAAAGTTTAAAACAATTTAGTCACCTATTCACCCCCCCCCCCTCTAGGTGATTAGGTACAATTTCTTTCAAGTGGTATCAAAGCGAGGTTACTCAAAAAGGACATAACTGTCTGAGTAGATCCTGTTGGCAGATTCAGTTTAATCAAGTGCAGATTCAAGAAAATCAAGAAAATGGGTTCCACAGCGAATCACAAAGAACTTGGATCCATGAAGTTGCCAATATGCAGAAAGGAGATTTTTAGCATCTGGAAAGAAAGGGTGAGACTATTTATGGAAGCCTCAGACCCTAGAATTTATATCATTGTTAAAGAAGGGCCTTATGTGCCTATGAAGGTATCTGTGTTAGATGCAAATCAGAAAACACCTAAGGACTTTTCTGAAATGACAAAAGATGAGATTATTCTGGCCACCATGGACAAGAGGGCTCAGAATATCATTGTAAGTGCCATAGATGATGCTACATTTCAGAACTTGATACACTGTAAGACATCTAAGGAGATGTGGGATACTCTGATAGTATATATGGAGGGTTTAGAAGAAGTTAGACAGGACAGAAAGTCTTTGTTAAACCAAGAGTATGAAAGTTTCAGGTAAGGCAGGTCTGATAGTATAACAGAATGCTATAAGAAATTCTATAGGATTGTCAATGAGTTGATGTCCTATGGAAGAGAATTCAGCAATTATGAGCTGAATGATAAGTTCTTGAGGTCCCTAACAAAGGATTGGGACACCAAGATCTGTGTCATAAGGGAAATGGCCAAGTTAGCAGATATTCCTCCCCCAACATTATTTGGAAAGCAGTTATCCTATGAAATGCAGCTAATGGTAAGGAAAGAAGAGGAGAAGACTACAAGAATTGAGCACAAAGAAAGAGAAGTGGCATTCAAGATAGAAGCCACTAAGAAATATAAAAGTAAGTCTCCTTCTCTACCCCCAAAAGTTGCTGGGACTGAGTCAGATGAGACAGAATGCAAGGATTCTGAAAGCAGTGAGAGTGATGAGGACTTTGCAGCTTTCACAAGACACTTTCAGAAGTTTCTAAAGAAGAAACAGTGGAGGTCAAAGCCATCCACTTCACAGGGAAAAGATGACTATTATCAGAACAAGAAGTCATCAAAGAAAGATAGGAGAAAGCCCAAGTCAAGCAAAGCAATTTTATCAAAGATTGTATGTTATTGCTGTAACAGACAAGGACATGTTGTTGCTGACTGTCCAGAGAAAAGGAAAGAGTCTAATGATAAGAAGAAGATTCACACCAAGGGCAAAAAGGAAAGGTCCTTTGTTGCCAAGAAGGACAAAAGCCTGTCAGACATATCATCTTCAGAAACTGATTCAGAAGCAGAAGCTTACATTGGACTGTTTGCTGAAGAAGAAGAAGAAGAGTTCATCCAGTTAATGAACTCTATATATGAGCAAGAGGACAATCAGTGCCAAGGACTAATGGCCTTGTCAGTAGGTGACAAAATCCAGGAGCAGCCTGGACCTAGTCAGGTACAAAATTATTCTTTAAGTTCAATTTCTAGTGCTAGTTCAGATTCAGTTACATCAGCATCAAGTGATGCCAGTGGATCTGAATCTGAAGGGGATATTCATCAATTAATTGATGAATATAGTGTACTGTTGCAAGCTTTTAAGAAAAGCAAATCCTTGGCCAAGAGTCAGGCTAAGGAGATTGCTAGTCTCAAAGAGGCTACAACTGATTTTGAGAAGTTGATTGATCAAAAACTAAATGAAATAGCCAGACTGAAGCACATAACTGTTATTAAGATGGGGATTATAACATTTAAGAATGATCAAATCAGAAATCTGGAGATTAGTCTTCAGAAGGAGAGAGATATTGTTGCAAGGTTCTCTAAACCAAAATCAGTTCTACCTTTGATAGATGAGTTTATACCTCACAAGGGTAAAACTGGATTAGGGTTTACACAACCTGCTAGGACTGTAAAGTCCAAGTCTAAGGGCAAAGCCCCAGTACTCAACAAGCCTGTTGTAGATAGAATAGCTAGGGTTGTACCTAAGCAAAGGTACAATAGATTTGAGTGCTGGTGCTGTGGCAAGGTAGGCCACTTTGCCATGGACTGTTGGCACAATTCAAGTGCTAAAGTGAGTAGCAAACTTCCTGTTGGAAGATCTGCAGGTAGCTTTGTTAAGAGACAAACTAACCAGCACCAAGGACCCAAGAATTCTTTGGGTTCTAAGGTCAACTAATCTGTTTTGCAGGTGAGTCCAAGTGGTCATGCCCCAATATGGTACTTGGACAGTGGATGTTCCAGACATATGACTGGAACTAGGGGATTGCTAAAGGACTACACACCAATCAAGGATGGTCCTAAAGTCACCTTTGGTGGTTCTGAAAAAGGAATCATCAAAGGTTTTGGTAACATTTCTAGCAACCTTATAACAATTACTCAAGTGGCTTATGTTAAATGTTTGAAACATAACCTTATTAGTATAAGTCAACTGAGTGATCTAGGATATGACATCTCATTTGTCAAAGATGGTTGTCATATCAGGAGATCAAATGATCAAGAGATCATTTTGACTGGTTATAGGAAGAGAAATGTCTATTGTCTAGACATTATGTGTGAGAACAATGGTTCTCCAGTGTGTCTTGTAGCTGATGAGAAAGTCTCTCATTGTGTCAAATGGCACAAGAGGCTAGCACATCTTAACTACAAGAAAATTGGCCAACTCTATAGCAAAGAGTTAGTGAGGAATGGTCCTCAGGTTAAGTGTATTAAAGATGGAATATGTTCAGCTTGTCAAAAGGGCAAGCAGACTAGATCCACCTTTAATAGCATTGAGAACAAAGATGCGGTGAGGTGCCTATACCTTTTGCATATGGATCTCTTTGGTCCTATGCCAGTTCACAGCCTAGGTAGGAAGGTCTACACATTTGTGGTTGTAGATGACTACTCAAGGTTTTCCTGGGTGTTCTTCCTTAGACAGAAATCTGAAACACCTAGTATCTTCTATAGTTTTGTGAAACAAATTCAGAATGAGTTAGACAGTACAGTGGTCAAAATAAGAAGTGACCATGGTACTGAATTCCAGTCTGATAATATGACAAAACTATGTGAAGAATTTGGGATATTTCAGGAATTTTCTTCACCAAGAACACCTCAGCAAAATGGCATTGCTGAAAGGAAAAATAAAACCTTGATTGAGCCTGGTAGAACCCTATTAAGTGACACATCTCTCCCAGAATATTTCTGGGCTGAGGCAGTTAATACTACATGCCATGTAATTAATAGGGCTACTATTACTAAGAGCCACAATAAGACCCCCTATGAGATTATGAAAGGCAGAAAACCAAACATATCCTATTTCAGGATCTTTGGTTATAAATGCTATATACTTAACAATGGTAAGTCTTACTTAACCAAGTTTGCTGCCAAATCCCAAGAGGGGATCTTTGTTGGGTACATCAACAATAGTAAGGCTTATAGGGTCTATAACTTGACTACTCAAGTTGTAGAGGAATCAGTACATGTAGTATTTGATGAAACTAGACTCATTAACCATGAATTGTCTAGAAGTATTTGCAGCTCCACAGGTGTGACTAAGAAGATGGACAAGCTCACTATTGAAGAAGGATCTACTGCAAGTCAGCATGTAGATGATAGTGGTTGCTATCCAGGGGGAGTACTAAATGCACCTGATGTAGAAGAAGACCAAGGAGTGCAGCAAGTTGAAGAAGCTGAAGGAGTTCAACATGAAGCCAGGCTGCCTCCAGCTACTAGGCATCTAAGAGATCATCCAGCAGATTAAATTATTGGTGATCTAAGACAAGGGGTACAAACATGGAGCAGAAATCTTAGTTCACTCTACTCCAGTTTTCTATCCCAAGTTGAGCCAAAGAAATTTGAAGAAGCCATCCTAGGTCCTCATTGGATTGAGGCAATGCAAGAGGAGCTGAATCAGTTCAAGAGATGCAAAGTCTGGGAGCTTGTTCCTAAACCAAAACACCACAACATAATTGGGACTAAGTGGATCTTCAGGAACAAGATGGATGAACATGGAGTGATTATAAAGAACAAAGCAAGACTGGTTGCTAAAGGATATAGGCAGGAAGAAGGTATTGTCTTTGATCAGACCTTTGCTCCAGTAGCCAGACTGGAAGCCATAAGGATGTTCCTGGCCTATGCAACCTATCAAGGGTTAACAGTATATCAAATGGATGTTAAGTCAGCATTTCTAAATGGAAATCTGAAGGAAGAGGTCTATGTGGAACAGCCATCAGGTTTTGTTGATTCAACTCAACCTAATTATGTTTATAGACTTAGGAAGGATTTATATGGGTTAAAACAAGCCCCTAGGGCTTGGTATGAAATCCTGTCTAGTTTCATCATTGAGAATAAATTCACAAGGGGGAAAATAGACAAGACTCTATTCCTTAGGGAATCCAGAGGCAAGATCATACTAGTCCAAATATA
The DNA here is from genome assembly GCA_039583875.1 of Platanthera guangdongensis. Lineage (NCBI taxonomy): Eukaryota > Viridiplantae > Streptophyta > Magnoliopsida > Asparagales > Orchidaceae > Platanthera > Platanthera guangdongensis. Next base: position 176,676,362 of record CM077152.1, on the reverse strand, counting down.
TGTAGATGACATCATATTTGGGTCTACTGAAAGTAGTCTTTGCAAAAAGTTTGCAAAACTAATACAAGGACAATTTGAAATGAGCAGTATGGGGGAACTTAAGTTCTTCTTGGGTCTCCAAGTTAGGCAGACTGAGAATGGTTTATCCATATGCCAGTCTAAGTTCACCCTAGAACTGATAAGGAAATATGGTATAGAATCATCCAGTACCATGAAAACTCCTATGGGGTCAAGTATGTCTCTTAGCAAAGATGATGCAGGGAAACCTATAGATGAGACTTTGTATAGAGGGATAGTTGGCTCCTTATTGTATTCTACTGCAAGTAGACCAGATATCATGTATGCTACATGTGTTTGTGCTAGGTACCAAGCTTGCCCTAAAGAGTCTCATTTGACAGCAGTCAAAAGGATACTGAGATATCTAAAGGGCACACCTTATCTAGGCCTTTGGTACCCTAGGAATGGAGACTTTGAACTGACAGGTTATTCAGATGCAGATTTTGCAGGCTGCAAGGAAGATAGGAAAAGTACATCTGGTACCTGTCAATTCCTAAGTGGAAGACTAATATCTTGGAGTAGCAAGAAGCAAACAAGTGTGGCTATCTCCACAGCAGAATCAGAGTATGTGGCTACAGGAAGTTGTTGTGCTCAACTTCTATGGATACAACATCAGCTTGAGGATTATGGTATTCAAGTAAGTAGAACACCACTATTTTGTGATTCTACTAGTGCTATATCTATTGCAAACAATCTTGTTTCCCATAGTAGGACTAAGCACATAGAGATAAAATATCATTTTCTAAGGGAACATGTGGAAAAAGAAGATATTTCACTAGAATATGTCAATACAGATAATCAACTACCTGACATGTATACTAAGCCTTTAGAAGAAACCAAATTCAATAGATTCAAAATTGAATTAGGTATGATAAACTTAGAATAAGTTTATAGAAATGGCTAAGTAAAATAGTGTCGACACACAGAGTTGTCTGTGTCGAGACAGAGAATTGGTGTCGACACTACAAAGAAAAGGTGTCGACACATCTAGGAAGTTGGTGTCGACACTTCAGAAAATTAGTATCGACATATACAGGATAGGTGTCGACACATCCACGGTGGTGTCGACACTTAGACTTTATGCAGAATTAGTGAAGTAAAGTCTCGACTAAGTGTCGAGCTAAGTGGTGTCGACACATAAACAAGTGTCGACACATCTATTCTGTCGACTATACTTGTGTCGACACATAGTTGTCGAGACATTATAAGTCTGTGTCGACACTTATCAACAGTGTCGACACAATTTAAGTTTATTGACGCGCCCTTTCATCTTCGATTCTAGAAAGGTATAAATAGGGTTTCAACATTGTCTGTCGACACGCTCACCAAAGTTTCGAGACCAAACTTGTGTGTCGACACCTCTCTTCTCTCAATTCAAAATTCTTCAAACCCTAATGGCGCTCAAGCTCGAAGAGAATGTGAATGAGGATATGAACTGGTGTGGCATGCATTTGAAGAGGCGGAACCTGCAATCAAAGGTGTGGTAACCCTAGTTGCAGAATTTGGATTAGAATTCCTTATTTCAGAACCCATCAAGATGTGGAAGAAGGAGGTCCTGGAATTTTTGAATGGCGCAACCCTAGATGAATCAGGACTAAAGATTAAGTCAAGGTTTCATGGGGCTAAGGTGAAAGTTTCTCCTAAAATTCTGAGGAAAGTACTACAACTTCCAAGAACCAAGGAGGAAGAAGATGTTTCTGCATCTAAGACAAGAGAAGCTTTGAGATGGTGTGGACTGGATTCCAACCTGAAGATAGGTTCTGTGTTCAACAGAAAAGGCATGAACAGCCAAGGCAAATTTCTCTCTGAAATTGTTGGCAAGGTGATCTTGAGCAAGCCTGGAGGGCATGACAGAGTTTCAGCTCCTATGTTTAGTCTAATGACAAGAATTATCTTCACACTACAAACTGATTGGTTTATAGTAGTGTATGAAAAGATTAAGGAGAGCCTGAAGAAACCCAATATGGGTAGGATTCTAAGTCTTTATCTGGCTGGTAGTATACCAGAGGTCATGAGTCAAGCTGCTGGATCTAAGATCAATCACATGATGAAGATGGACATGAGAATCTTCTCTAGATGGGATAGAGTCTTGACCAAGGAAATATCAACTCCTGAGAAGGTAACACCCCAGAAAAGGAAGAAGAAATCAGCCCCAGTGGATCAAGAATCCTCTAGCAGCTCTGAAGGAGCAAGTTGTCTTTACTCCTGATGAGGAAGAAGTTGGAAATGCTGGACAATCTCCAGCAAGACAAGAAGAAGCACCAAGGCAGGGGGAGCTACCACAAGCTAGCCCAGTACACCAGGATTCCATCCAGGGGGAGCCTCTAATTGTGGAAGAGCCAACTCCACTAGAAAGTTAACAAGCTACCCACACTATACTTGAGGTAATCACTGAGATTAGTGCATTAGATTTCCATATTGAGGATGTTGTTTTGTCTGATTCAATACCTCATGTTAATCAGCAACCTCAAACACATAGTCAACCCCAAGATATTGTCATGGAGGACACATCTATTGCAGATCAAGTAGTATCTGATCAAGTTGTTGATGAGATTAGAGTTTCTCCACCCCATCCTCAACAAGAATTTACTTTGGAAGAGCTATTCCCAGACCTTCTTCAAACTGATTTTGAGAAAGAAAGTGCTGCTGCTGAGGGGGAGAAGGCCCATGTTGAGGGGGAGCATGTGGATATTGTTGAAGAAACTGCAAGCAAAGAGACATGCCAAAAGCTGCTGAAGGCCTACAAATGACTGAAAAGGAACTACCTCCAAGTCCAAAGGACAGAGTGACTATTGATAGCACATCTGCTTCAGAAGATGAAGAGGCTGTAAGAGCCAAAAAGAGGAAGTTTCAAGTCTTCAAGAGGAGGAGCCAGAATTATAAGAAAGCTCTACAAACAATTGCACCACAGCCTACACCACAGCCAGCACCATCTGCAGATTACAGTTCTCTGATGGTTGCAATGCAGATAAAGCTTGATGAGCAAAGGCAAGCAATAGAAAAGTATATGGATGAGGGGTATAAGTCTTTGCAATTTGATCTTGCACAAGATATTAAGTCCATCAGATTTGAAACGAATCTGAATAAGAAAGAAATGACTGACTGCTTCCATAAAGGAGGGAATGCAGTAGTCTATCTAGCAACTCATCAAGAGAAGATCAAAGCTCAAGTGGATGAACTTGAAGTGAAGCAAGGCTATGTTCTGGAGAATCAAATAAGAATGAATGATAATTTGACAGCTTCCCACAATGCTATTGTAACTGAACTAAAGAATATAGCAACTGCCCAGAATGCAGCCCTGACCACTGCCAAAAAGGAATTTGACAAAGCATTGCAAGAGAGCCTAACTGCTGGTTACTACTGCACTTCAAGATTCCCAGAAGCTCATCACTGACAAGCTCCAAAGGTTGAAACCTTTCTACAAGGATGGAGTAAATTATCTAAATGCCAAAATAAGATTCCAGAAAGATGATCTAAGAGATCACATTGAAAGAGAAGTCATAAAGGGGGAGAGGGTGTTAGTCAAAGAAGGCTCTGATCATGCAAAATGGATTTCCAATTCCATCAGAGCCACCCTTGGATATCCTCCATTATGTGATGATGATAATGTTGCAGAGTTTGGGATTAATCCTGCATATCTTGGAGGGGAGCAAGCTGAAGTGGCTCAAGTAATTTACCCTCCACCAGACTTTGATATGATACATGCAGACATACAATCAATGTATAGCCCTCCTGAGTGAAAGCAAAATGTCATCATAGAAAAAGTGGTTCAGCCAGTATCTGAGGCTATACAAGAAGCTTTGCAGAAAGAACAAGAAGCCAAATTGTCTAAGAAGAGGTTCAGGGAGCAAGCTGAACTCAGGCCTGATTTTGAACAGTGGAGCCCCACTTCAAGGAATATCATTCTGACTGCATGGAAGGCTGCCAAAGACAATATTGTGGACAGAGGCAAATGGTATTCTGATATGGAGTGGAGGAAGCATGAGAACAGGCAAGAAGCCATTGTGCAGTATAGAAGAAAGGCAACGATGGGAAAGCTACCTCCTACTACCCAGGAGCCTAGCAAGTACTTTCCCAAGCCTTATCATTACTTTGAGAGGCAAAAGATCAAGGCTGAAGAGCAGACAAAGAAGGATCTTAAAGGCAAGAAGCCTGCTGCTGCTGAAGATGTTGTAGCCCCTGTTCAAGCAAAGATACAATCTGGAAAGGGCATAGTTATCAAGGAGGCTGAGCAGAAATAGAATAGAATTATCTTAAGTTTACTATGTGTAATCACTTGTATTTAAACTTTCTGTAAACTTTTGGATAATGATAATGTTAAAGTTCTTAGAACTATGTGATGTGTGATAAACCTATTACATTAATTTTCTGAGATATTTCTGTATACATGTTTTGTTTAATACATGTTTATGTACTTACCCTGTTATATAATCCTGTTTTACATCATACTGTAATTTTGTTATGTATGGTGTATATCATTGACTAAGGGTTATAACTTCTCCAAATATGGGGAGATTCTTGGGTACATTGGATTAAATGTACCTGATTTGAAGAAGCCTCACCCTACTCAATGATATACATCAAAATGTATTTGATGTATTTTGAGTTTAGTTGTGCAGGTCAAGTATTTACAGGAAAAGCTGAAAAGTTTCTAAGTCCATGTATCGAACACCCAGGAGCAAAGTGTCGACACTTAAGAAGACTTGTGTCGACATCCAGAGAAGTAGTGTCGACACTTGGAGTAGTTGTGTCGACACCAGGGATGCAGAGTCGACACCAGAAGAAAAGTGTCGACACATACAAGCTATGTCGACACTCAATGAAGAAATGTCCATAGAAGAAGAGTCGACACTTAGAAGCAGTGTCGACACCCAGTGGAACTTTGTCGACATCAGAAAGTGTCGACACTTAGAGAATGTGTCGACACACAGCAGAAGACTCAACACATGAAGAAAGTGTCGACACTAGGAGGCTGTGTCGACACTCAGCAAAAGTTCAACAAATTCTAAGTACAAGTGTCGACACAAAGGAGATGTGTCGACACTCAGCCAAAGTCTCAACACATGAAGAATGTGTCGACATAAAGGAGATGTGTCGACACTCAGCCAAAGTCTCAACACATGAAGAATGTGTCGACACAAAGGATCAGTGTCGACACACAGCAGAAGTCTCAACACATGAAGAAAGTGTCGACACAAGGAGCTGTGTCGACACTCAGCAAATTTCTATGAAGACTAAGTACAAGTGTCGACACCAAGCAGATGTGTCGACACTCAACAAAAGTATCAACACTGAAGGCATGTATCGACACCAAGAAGATGTGTCGACACTTAACAAGTTCAACACAAGAAGATGTGTCGACACAAAGGAGTTGTGTCGACACTTACAAGAAATCAACAAAGTACTGAAGAACAAGGAGTTGTGTCGACACACATTATCAGTGTCGACACATGTTGAAGAAGCAGTGTCGAGAAGCAAATTCTACAACACAAGGAGTTGTGTCGACACCATGAAGGCTAGTGTCGACACTTAGTCTACTTGTGTCGACACTTAGTCTACAAGTGTCGACACTTAAAGACAGACTGTCTCGACACTTTCAGATAGTTACAGATATTTCAAGAAGTGACTGAATGACATGACAGCTGTCATTCCAGCCGGTCTACTGCAACTGTCAGAGTTGTCAGAAAGTCGTTAGAAACCGGATCAGCCGGTCACCATGAAGAAGGCCTATATATAGGCCTATTCTGTCAACAGAAGATGAGGATTCACACAAGATCAAGCTATTCATTGAAGAATCAATTCAAGTAAAGATCTAAGTAGTTGGAGAGAGAGAGCTCCTTCCAAGAAGTCAGCCGTTGGAACCAGGCTGTGAAGAAGGTTTCAGATTAAGATCTGAAACTTAAGTTGCAGTGATTGAAGATCAGCTGCAGAGAGTATCAACCATATTGTGTTCTACATTCAAGAAGCTTTGAAGAAAGCCAAGTGAGGTTGATCTCAACAGAGTTCTTCCAAGAACTCATCAAGAACCTGTCAACTCTTCTCTCTTATTCAGAGTTGTAGGTATATACATTGTATTCTTAATTTCTTGTAGGATCCTTAGGGATCTGAGTTGTAAGCCTATAATTATAAAGGCTGAGTGGTAGGGCCTGTGTGCCTGAGTGTAGGAGATCTATTTCTCTGAGTGTAGGCCTGTTGTGGCTGAGTGTAGGCCTTGTTGAAGGCTGAGTGTAGGTCTTTGTGAAGACTGAGTTGTAGGGCCTTGGGCCTGAGCTGTAGGAACCATTTGGGGTTCTGAGTGTAAGATCTGAGGATCTGAGGAATAGTGGAGGAGTTTGGCCGAATCTAGTACACTACTAGATAGGCGAAGGGGGAAAGTGGATGTACCCAAACCTTGGGAAACCACTATAAATCTGTGTGTTCACTGTGTGCATGCTTTATTCTGTGATTGCTGATTGATTGCTGTGAAGAAGTAGTTATAAATCTATGATATAATCTGCCTAAAGTTTAAAAAGATTTAGTCACCTATTAACCCCCTCCCCCCCCCCCCTCTAGGTGATTAGGTACAATTTCTTTCAGAAAGTACGGCACCAGCCGAGGTGCCTACACTTCCACCATCTGCGAAAACTGTGTGATTAGTTGCTGAGGCTTTGTTTGCCATGATGCAAGCCCAGCCGATTGGGCAAGCACAGCCGGCAGTAAGGCCAGAATAGGTTGCGGCGAGGCCAGAACCTGTAGCGGTTGTAGAACCTCGAGCAGCTGAGAGGCAGTTGAAGCAATTTATAAGCTTTCATCCGCCTACGTTTTCAGGAATTGGAGCTTCTGCGCAGGCTGAAGATTGGTTGTCGTGCGTCAAGCGGATAATGATGGCGATTGGATCGGAGGAACATCAGAAAGTCACCTTAGCCACCTTCTTGTTGGAAGGAGAGGCGCGTCTATAGTGGGACAAGATGGAGCTACATCACTTGGCAAGGAGACCGTTAACACAAGTGACGATGGAGGAATTCTCTAGACTCTTCCTGGAAAAGTACCTCCCGGCGGCACAGCGTATTGCCATGGAGAACAAATTCCAAAAGCTAATGCAAGTGATGGCAGTGTGGAAGCTTACCTGCATGAGTTTACATGCTTGGGGCGGTATGCGGGTTCGATTTTTGCTGATGAGCAGAGGAAGACAAATAGGTTCTACGAAGGACTGCGGGATGAGTTGAGGTTCCTGCTTTCTAGTTCGGTGAACCAAGGCTTCCAGGCATTGGTCGACACTACGTGCGCGTTGGAAAAAAACATGAAGAGGGTGCAAGGGAAGCGGGCCTTAGTCGTGATACAGCCGGAGTTTAAGGTTCCCCGACCGGCGAAGTCATTTTCGAAGAAGAGATGGGGCAAGAAGTCCAAGACGGCGGGACAAGATCCTTCTTCAGTTGCATCGGGAGCAACGTCGGGGGCCATTTCAAGGTCGGATACTCGTACATGCTTTAATTGTGGACGGGTGGGGCATATAGCTCGTGAGTGTCGGGTGCCGCCAAAGAGTGAAAAGAAGGCGGGAGCGTCGTATGCGGAAAAGGAAAGGCAGTGGTGGAGTCTTCTGCCTCGCAGGCGCAGCCCCGGGTCTACAATCTTGGCCTGCAGGAGGCCATTAAGCAGAGTGACGTTGTCACAGGTACGAGTTTAGTTTTAGAGTATTGTGTTGCTTGCATTCTTTGTGTATTGCATATGCGTATGCAGCTTGTGTGTGTGACATGATTGGCACAGGATTTGTGATGGTTCGGAAACACGCTGGTGCGAGCACTGTTTGATACGGGTGCATCCCATTCTTTTCTATCTAAAGAGTTCATAGCGCGGCTTGGGATACCTAGTCGTGTAAAGACAGATAGCGTCAGGGTGGTGTTGTCGAATGGTTGTTTGATGCTCGCGGATTGAGCTTGCGATGTGGCAGTTCAGATAGGAAGTCGGGATTTCTGCTTAACTGCATCTGTATTGCTGATATCAGAATTCGACGTGATATTTGGTATGGATTGGCTCGCGAAGCAGCATGCCTTAATTGATTGCCAGTCCAAAGAGATCACGTTGGGCCAGAATACCGAGCAGGAGACTAGGTTTGCGGGTATGCGAGGAGTGGGCGGGACGTTGATGTCTGCACTCCAAGTTGTCAAAGCTGTTCGGAAGGGCGCAGGAGTTATACTTCATGCTAATTCAGGCTGTGGAGCCCAAGGCCAGTGTTTGTGATGTTCCGATCGTATCGGAGTTTGCAGATGCATTTCCCAAGGATCTCCCTGGGCTACCACCCCAGCGAGAGATTGACTTCACGATTGAGTTGGTGCCAGGTGCGAAACCTGTGGACCGCTCGCCATATCGCGTTGCGCCAAAGGAACAGGCGGAGTTGAAAGTCCAACTGCAAGAATTGCTGGAGCAGGGGTATATCCGCCCAAGTATGTCACCTTGGAGTGCCCCTATGCTTTTTGTGAAAAAGAAAGACGGCGGCTTGTGGTTATGTATTGATTATCGCAAACTGAACAAGCTGACAGAGAAGAACAAATATCTGATTCCGCGGATTGATGAATTATTCGATCAACTAGTGGGATCGACCATCTACTCCAAGTTGGAACTGAAGTCTGGTTATTACCAATTGAGGATTCGGTAAGGTGACATTCCCAAAACTGCATTTGGAACATGTTACGGGCACTATGAGTTCACAGTAATGTCGTTTGGGTTGTGCAATGCTCCATCGGTGTTCATGGACTTGATGCACCGAATGTTTCGAGAGTACCTGGATTTGTTCGTGATTGTATTTATTGATGATATCCTGGTGTACGCGAAATCTGAAACTGATCATGAAAACCACTTGCGGTTGGTGTCTAATACGTTGAGGCAAAATCAGCTCTATGCCAAGTTCTCGAAGTGCGAGTTTTGCCTATCGTCAGTGGATTTTTTGGGCCATGTGGTAAGTGGAGCGGGCATCACAGTGGATCCGGCAAAGATAAAGGCCATACAGGAGTGGTCGGTGTTGTCTTCAGTGGCTGAGGTCAAGGAGCATCCTTGGACTGGCGTGCTACTATCGAAGATTTGTTGAAAACTTCTCGCGAATTGCTTTACCGCTAACCACGCTGACGAGAAAAGATCAGAAGTTCGTTTGGGTGCCAGAGTGTGCGCAAGCTTTTGAAGAGCTGAAGGTTCGGTTGACTACGGTGCCTGTGTTGGCATCGCCATGTGGTACCGATGGATTTGTAATCTATAGTGATGCCTCGGGGAGCGGCTTAGGCTGCGTTCTTCTGCAAAATGGGAAGGTGATTGCTTATGGCTCACGCCAGCTAAAGGTGCACAAGCGAAACTATCTCGTCCATGACTTAGAGTTGGTAGCGGTGATCTTTGCACCAAAGCTGTGGCGACAATATCTTTATGGCGTGAAGGTGGAGATCTATACAGATCACAAGAGCCTAAAGTACCTATTGGAGTAGAAGGACTTGAATATGTAACAACGAAGGTGGTTGGAATTCCTTGGGGACTACACCTTTGAGATTCACTATATGCCCGGAAAGGGAAATGTAGTCGCGGATGCCTTGAGTCGGAAAGCTCCGGCAAGGGCGAGTTGGTTGCAGAGGCATGATGAATGTCTCATCCAGGAGCTAGAAGCATTGGATATTTCTTGTGTTGACAAGAATTCCACAGCCAATGCCTGTTTGAACTGGACGGAGGTGCAGTGTGACCTTGCAGACCGGATTCGACGAGCAACAGGGCTAGATGAAGATCTCCTACGCTATGCTAAAGATGGTCCAGAGGGCAAGTTCTCCTGGGGTGACGATCTTCTGCGGAAGGAGGGTCGTTTGTGCGTCCCGAATTTGGGTAAATTGAGGGAAGAATTGATGTATAAAGCGCATTATACAAAATACTCAATCCACCCAGGGAGCACGAAGATGTTCAGGGATATGAAAAAGTTGTTCTGGTGGCCAGGGCTAAAGAAAGATGTTGCTTATTATGTGGTCAAATGCCAAACCTGTGCTATGGTGAAGGCGAAATGCCAGAAGCCTGGCGGTTACTTGAAGTCGTTGCCGATTCCGGAATGGTAGTTCGACGATATTTCCATGGATTTCGTGCACGGGTTGCCGAGATCACAGCGCGGAAATGACTCAATTTGGGTGATTGTCGACCGACTAACGAAAGTAGCACACTTCCTGCCGAACAGACGGGATGATTCGGTGGAAAGTTTGGCAAAATTGTATGTTGACGAGATTGTGCGGCTACACGGTGTTCCTCAGAGCATCGTAAGTGATAGAGATGGGTGATTCACGTCGAATGACTGGAGACTAGTACATCAACTATTGGGCATGAAGTTGACATTTAGTACGACCATTCATCCCCAAACTGATGGCCAAACTGAAAGGACCAACAGGATGATGAAAGATATGCTCAGGATGTGCGCCCTAGACTTTGGAAAGAGATGGGAAGATCATCTCTACATGGTGGAATTTGCCTATAATAACAGCTACCAAGCGAGCATCGGTATGGCACCGTATGAAGCTCTGTATGGACGGAAGTGTCGTACTCCTTTGGCTTGGGTAGAAGCGGGTGAAGCTAGAGTTTATAATCGTAATGAAGTCGATGAAGCAAACTCGACCATACGTACTATTCGAGAGAGGCTACTCATATCCCAGGATCGACAAGCGAAATACTACAACGCCAAGCACCGGAATGTGGAGTTCACAGTAGGCGATTGGGTATACTTGAAGATCAAGCCCTTCAAAGGCGTATCCAGGATTCGACGTCTGAAGAAGTTGAGTCCAAGATATCTAGGTCCATTTGAAGTGGTCGAGCGAATCGGGGAAGCTGCGTATCGGCTAGCTCTGTCGGCAGACTTGGGTGGATTGCATGATGTGTTTCACATCTCGGTGCTGCGGAAAGCCGTTAAAGATCCAGCTCAAGTGATCGCGGATGATTGTGTACCGATAGAGTATGGGCTAACGACGAAGGATAGGCCCATTCAGATCGAAGATCATGCCGAGAAACAGTTGCGGAACAAGACGGTCGGGATGGTCAAAGTCTGGTGGGATAATTACGGCCGTGAGGAGCTAACATGGGAGCGAGAGTAAACCATGCGAGCTGAATTTCCCGAGTTGTTACTGTAAAATGGTTGTATAATGCAACTTTTGTTGTAACATAAAATTTTGATGTTATAACATTTTGCTTGTTGTTTTCCTTCCTGTGTACGAATTTCGAGGAAGAAATTTCTTGTAGGAGGGGAGGGTTGTAACAGCCCAAATTTAAAAAGGGGAAAATTTTGGGTGACACGGCCTGGGACACGGGCGTGTCCTAGGCCGTGTCCTGCTCGGGTGCGTAGCAGTCGCGAGGTCGACGAAAATGCGTTCGACGAAGTGTTCGAGAGGGACACGCCCAGTGACACGGGCGTGACCTAGGGCGTGACCTCCTTTGTGTCGACACCTTTGTGTCGACACCTCCTTTGTGTTGACACCTTTGTGTCGACACCTTTGTGTCGACACCTCCTTTGTTTCTACAGCTTTGAGTCGACACCTCCTTTGTGTCGACACCTCCTTTGTGTTGACACCTCCTTTGTGTCGACACTGTCTTTGTGTCAACACTCGATTCTTTGGTCGACAAAAGCGGTTGACAGAGGGAACATGCCCCGTGTCACGGGCGTGTACCATCCGACACGGGCGTGTTGGAGGGCGTGTCCCCCTCTGGTCGACGAAATTTGCTCGACTATCGTCGAGTGCAAGTACACGCCCCGTGTCACGGGCGTGACTTGGCCGTCACGGGCGTGTACCCTGGCCGTGACCTGTTTCGGGATAAGGCGGTATGTGCACCTCTTAGAGTACGCAGCCTGTGACACGGGCGTGTCACAGGGCGTGTCAGACCCGAAAAGTGATTTTGCGGCTTTTTCGTGGCCGTCCATTTTCTTCAGTTGGGATCTAACAGCTGAGAGTCCTCCCTGCTTCCTTAAGGCCGAAAATTGAGAAAGAATTCTCATTTTATTATTGTCTTCATCTTTCTACAAGTTAGAGAGAGAAAGGGAGAGGAAGGAGGAGGAAGAGGAAGAGGGGCTGGTCTCTGTGGAGCTTGAGAGTGTCAAGCTGAGATCCGAGGCCATCTTTACGGAGGAAAAGCTGTTGCGGTTCTTTCTAGCCAACTAGGAGCTCATGGCACCGAAGTGGTCTTCGAGGGTAATGACTTTTCTTCCTATCCATGTGAAGGCTTCCTTTTTGGCATATGCATATGATTCCCCCACCAAAGGGTGTCAAGCTGAGATCTGAGGCATGTTGTTGCACCGGAGGCTGCTGCGCCCTAAAAGCATCGAGGATGGCGGTGAGCGTCTGCCCCAACTCAGATTGTTGGAACTGACTGCGTATGGAAGGGGTAGGAGTACCCCCCATCGGCTCAACATGAACTGGAATCTACACGTAGAACACAAACTTATTGTCAGGTTGGCTATTCTTAAGGTCAAAGTTGGACAACTTAGTGTGAATTACATATGGGCACACCACTGCTTCCGCTAAGTCAGTTTGTCCCCAAACGGACTAATCGGGCGGGAGTGGCACCATTGTTGAATGACTTCTTTAGTTGAGGATCGCAGTGGAAGCGTGGTGGGCCCATAACCCACAGGTCCGAGGATCGAAACCTCGCTTTGATACCATTTGTAAGACCCCCCCTCCCGGATCCCAAAACACGGCACGAAGGTGGTCTTATGCCTGAAACAGCCGCCTTGCGGTAGCATTAGCCCACGGGCTAACCTGTACCACAAGACGCCTATTCCGCCGGCTACAACCAATATCAATATAACATGCCAACCCAACCATAATATAAAAGAGAGAAGTCAAATCCACACCAATTATATAGTCCAAATACAGCAAATAATAGAAGCCAAACATGCTTCTACAATATCATAGTATAGCTATAACATTGCCCAAATGGGCTACATCAGAGTCGCTCAACACTCACATCCGTAACCGACGGTAGCGACGACACCGCCACATCAGGCCCTGTCGTCCTGTCCTGGCTGTCCTGCTGCAAAGTCTGCGGCTGCTCTACCTGCGGGGTGGCCTCCTAAAAAGGAAGACGTAGCAACCGTAAATCGAAAAGACTAAGTGGCTTCACATCCGCTCCCCCGGCGACTTCTCAGCACCGGGCGGAGGAAAGGAACAAGGGTAATAAATACAAGTAGTAAAACAGGTACAAGCAGGTGGTAATAGTACATGAATAACAATATTATAAACTAGCAGTTCTACTTAAGCAATAGTAATTCAACAAGTATATGAAACTACAGCAGGTAATTAACTTAATTTATAAGGATGCCCATACAAGCTTATAAGTTAAGGATCGGTTTGCATAAAGTAACTCATCATATAGGAGTGCCCATACAAACTTATATGATGAGGATCTTGTTGTGCAATGTTATGAAATGGTATGTATGCTATGCGATGACTCACCCATGTTCAAACACATGCAATTGCTATGTCGACACAGACTATGGTTCCCACTATTCGAGCAGGTAGCTAATCTCTCAGGCATCAACCGTCGTGGTCAGGCGGTGATAGTAGAGCGGGCATCTCTACTACTAGGCGGGCATCAACACTGCTTAACCTAGGCATTCGTACGCCTCAACGCTAAGAACACAACAGCGGAGCCCATGCGTACTATGGCCCAGCGGGGGTCTCAGGTAGATGTGCACTGAGAACACAACCCCGAACTGACCTTGTGTGACCCGTATCCACATGACACGGCCTTATTCCCTGGTCGTGTCCTTCTCTAGATACATCTCGACGAACTTAACTCGACACAACGACACACGGGTAGGGACATGCCCGTGTCTCTACCCGTTTCATAAATTTCGTCGATCTCGACACACTTTGAAATATATGATACCTAAACACCTAGAGGGGGGGTGAATAGGTGACCTAATCCTTTTCTAACTTTGTTGGCAGCCAAACAGTTATATCACAGATTTCTAACTAGTTTATTACAGCAATCAGCAATAATCAAACAAACACAGATCATCCACAGCACAAACACAGCACAACACGCAGTGTTTTATAGTGGTTCCCCAAGTTATGGGTACATCCACTTTCCCCCTTCGCCTATCTAGCAGTGTACTAGATTCGGCCTAACTTCTCCACTGTCTCAGAACCCAAATTGGTTCCTACCTCAGGCCCAAAGCCTTACACTCAGCTTTATCCCAAAGCCTACACTCAGCCAATCAAGGCCTACACTCAGCCAACCAAGGCCTACACTCAGAGATCTATATCTCCTACACTTAGGCTAACAAGCCCTACCCTCAGCCTTTATAAATATAGGCTTACAATCACTCAGATCCAATGGATCCTACAAGTTACAAAAGTAATACAGATAATAACTCTACAACTCAGAATTACAGGAGGGGAGTTGAGAAATTCTTGATGAGTTCTTGGAAGAACTCAGCTGGATTCACCCTGACTTAGCTTTCTTCAAAGCTTCTTGAGTAGAACTGAATAAGGCTGAATCCTCTGCAGTTGTTCCTTGACCTCTGCCACAAAAGATCCAGAACTGAATCTGAATCCTTCTTCTCAGCCTAGTTCCTGAGGCTGATTTCTTGAAAGGAGCTCTCTCTCTCCAACTTCTTAGATCTGTAGTTGGACTGCAAGATCTTCTTGTGTTGATACTCAGTTTACCACTTTTATGATTACTTCAACAATAATCTGAACTCTGTTAACAATTTGATCAACAACCTCAACAACAGTTTCTGTAAACTGTAGGTGCCTATTTATAGGCATCCTTCATGGTAACCGGCTGGTCCGGTTCATAACTGACTTCTGACTTCTCTAACAGTTACTGTAGACCGGCTGGATCGGCAGCTGTCATGTCAACCAGTCACTTCTTGAAAATCTCTATCTGTCTGATAGTGTCGAGACTTTCTGTCTTTAAGTGTCGACACTTATAGTTCAAGTGTCGACACATGTTGTGTAAGTGTCGACACAAGTCTACAAGGTGTCGACACAATTCCTTGTATGTCTCGACACAGATTCTTCTGCATGTGTCGACACTAAAATTGAGTGTTGACACAAATACTTGTTCTTCTAGCTTTTTCTGAATTCTTCTATGTGTCGACACATCTCCTTTGTGTCGACACAACTTCTTGTGTTGTATCTGTCAAGTGTCGACACTGCTTCTAGGTGTCGACACATAGTCCTTTATGTTGATTCTTGCTGAGTGTCGACACAGCTCCTTGTGTCGACACACCTTCTTGTCGTTGAGACTTCAGCTGAGTGTCGACACATTCCTTTAGTGTCGACACCATTGTACTTAGAATAATTTGTTGTTCTTTCTCTTCTTTGCTAAGTGTCGACACAGCTCCATGTGTCGACATTTTCTTCAAGTGTTGAGTCTTTAGCTGTGTGTCGACACATTGTTCTGGGTGTCGACACATACTTCAAATGTTGACTCTTCTGTTGAGTGTCGACACATTGTGTTGAGTGTCGACACTTACTTCAAATGCTGACTCTTCTACATAGTGTCGACACATTGTGTTGAGTGTCGACACTTGTACTTAGACTCTGCAGACTTTTGCTGAGTGTCGACACAGCTCCAAGTGTCGACACTTTCTGGTGTAGACACAGCTTCACGAAGTGTCGACACAGCTCCTTGTGTCGACACTTTCTGTCTGCACTTTTCTTCACTGAGTGTCGACACAGCTCCAAGTGTCGACACTTTCTGTCTGGTGTCGACTCTGTATCCCAGGTGTCGACACAATGACTCCAAGTGTCGACACTGCTTGTCTGGGTGTCGACATAAGCTTTCTTAAGTGTCGACACTTTCCCTCTGGGTGTCGACACATGGACTTAGAAACTTTTTGCTTCAGTCCAGTTCTTTCTTAACCTGCACAAGTAACTCAAACATACATCAAATACATTATGATGTATATCATTGAGTTGGGTGAGGCTTCTTCAAATCAGGTACATTTGACTAATGTACCCAACAATCTCCCCCTATTTGGAGAAGTCATAACCCTTAGTCAATGATATACCCCATTCATAATTAAGAATTACAAAATGATGTACAGCAGATTATATAAATAGGGTAAACATAAACATGTAATAAATTCTCACATGTATACACATTCATTATTCCAGAACAAATAAAAAATAGACACTTCTCAGAACAATCATAATATATTTATCATATATTGTTTTAACATTGTTCCTTATACATTTTCAATGGTGTACAAAAATGTTTTCCATTCAACAGATTACAACAAGCTTCAAGTTTAATTCCTAATCTATTCTGATCAGGTTCTTTGATAACTATTCCCTTTCCAGCTTGAACTTGAGCTTTGACAGGGGCTTCAGCAGGTTCAGCAACAGCAGGCTTCTTTCCTTTTAAGTCCTTCTTTTTCAGCTTTCTGCTTTTATTTTCTGCCTCTCAAAGTAGTGGTATGGCTTGGGGAAGTACTTGCTAGGCTCCACAGCAGTTGGAGGTAGCTTTCCCATCTTAGCCTTCCTTCTGAATTGTACTATAGCCTCCTGCCTAATCTCATGCTTTCTCCATTCTGCCTCAGAGAACCATTTATTCCTTTCATGAGCATTGTCATTTGTAGCTTTCCAGGCAGTAAGAATTATATTTCTAGAGGTAGGGCTCCATTGTTCAAAATCTGGCTTTTGTTCAGCTTGTTCCCTAAACCTCTTCTTTGACAACCTTGTCTCTTCTTCTTTGTTCATGGCCTCCTGCAGAGCTTCAGAAACAAGTTGAACAACCTTCTCAATATGAACATTGGCCTTGCCCTCAGTTGGGCTATACATGGTGCTGACATCTGCTTGAACCATGTCAAAATCTGGAGGTGGATATATCACTTGAGCTACTTCTTGTTGCTCACCTCCAAGATATGCAGTTTGTATTCCTGATTTAGCCACATTATCATCATCACAAAGTGGAGGATAGCCCAGTGTAGCTCTGATGGAGTTGGATATCCATTTGGCATGGTCAGAGCTAGCTTTGACTAATACCCTCTCCCCCTTTATGACTTCTCTGGTCATATGGTCTTTGACATCATCCTTTTGAAACCTTATCTGACTGTCCAAGTATCTGATGCCCTCTTTAAAGTAAGGTCTGAGCTTAGTAAGCTGTTCAGAGATGGCCTTCTGGGAATCTTTAATAGCAGACTTAACAGCAGCAATCTCAGCCGGAAATACTTGATCAAAGTCAGCCTTAGCAGCAGCAGTAGATGTTGAAGGTTCAGCAGTCTTATTCTTCAACTCAGTGACTATAGCATTGTGGGAGGCAGTCAAATTATCATTCATTCTTAACTGATTCTCCAGCACATATCCTTGTTTTAATGCTATATCATCTACCTGAGTCTTGATCTTCTCCTGGTGAGTAGCCAAATAGACTACTGCATTCCCACCCTTGTGGAAGCAGTCAGTCATTTCTTTCTTGTTCAGGTTCATCTCAAACCTTATTGATTTTATATCTTGATCTAAATCAAATTGTAAAGACTTTTGTCCTTCATCAATATACTTCTCTATGGCTCTCATGTGCTCATCCAGCTTGATTTGCATGGCTACCATTAAGGCACTGTAATCAGGTGATGGAGCTTGTGTGACTAAGGATTGTTGAGCAACAGTTTGTAGAGCCTTCTTGTAGCTCTGACTTCTTCTTTTGAATACAAATAATTTCTTCTTCTTGGCCCTAGCACTTTCCTCATCTTCAGAGGCAGAGGTGCTGGCAATATCAACTCTATTCTTAGGGCTCTCAGGTTTGTCTGCTTGCACATCAAGTGCCTTCTCAGTCTCTGGCCTTAAAGGCTCATCCTGAACTGATATGTGCTCCCCCTCAGCAGCAGCACTCTTATCTTCAGCAGTAACCTTGTCCATGTCAAAATCCTCTTGATCTAAATTCATAAAGAGGTCTTCCATTGTGTATTCAGGAGGTGACTGTGCAGGAGAGGTACTTGGTTCTTCAACTACTTGAGAAGTATCTGGAATATTTTGCACTACAGCAGATGTGTCTTCAAGAACAACATCTGGAGCTTGGCTAGGTAGCTGAGTTTGCTGAGGAACATCAGACAAATCAGCATCTTCTATAAGAAATTCTAAAGTTTTTAAGTCAGTGAGTACCTCTTGGATAATGATGGTGGCTTGCTCACTGTCCAGAGTAGATGGTTCTTCTACTACTGGAAGCTCCCCCTGGCTGGGATCCCTATGGATGGGGCTAGCTTGAGGCAGCTCCCCCTGAATCTCAGCAGTCTCTTGAGGAGCAGGAGTCTTTACTACTGTCTCTTCCTCTAGCTCATCAGGTGTGAACACCACCTGTTCTTCACTCTCAGAACTGCTTGAGGACTCTTGTGCCACTTGCACAGTCTTTCTCTTCTTCTTTGGAGGAATTTCTTTTGCAGATATTGGCTTTTCTGGGGTTGCCACTTCCTTGGACAATACCCTGTCCCATCTGGAGAATATCCTTGAATCCATCTTCCTCATGTGATTGATCTTACTTCCAGCAGCATTGCTCATCACCTCTGGTATTGTAACAGCAAGGTAAAGACTTAGTATTCTGCCCAGGTTGGGCTTCTTCAAGCTCTCCTTGATTTTCTCATACACCACTTGAGACCAATCTGTGTTCAGGGTGAATATGATTCTAGTCATAATTTCAAACATGGAGGCAGACACCATGTCATGCCCGCCAGTCTTGCTGAGAATAACCTTGCCCACTATCTCAGACATGAATTTCCCTTGATTATTCATGTCTTTCCTGTTAAAGACTGATCTGATCTTCATTTTTGGATCCAGTCCACACCAAGTAAGAGCTTCCCTGGTCTTTGAAGCAGTTACTTCCTCTTCATCATGAGCTTTAGGAAGCTGGAGTACCTTTCTCAGATTCTTTGGTGAAACTTTGACCTTAGTCCCATGAACTCTGGATTTGATCCTGAATCCAGAGTCATCTACAGCAGCTCCATGCAGGAATTCGAGAACTTCCTTTTTCCAAATCTTCGTTGGTTCTGAAGCCAAGTATTCCAATCCAGAATCGGCGACTAGGGTTACTACCGCCTTGAGTGCTTGATCAGCTTCATCGAACGCACCTCGCACTAGCTCATAGTCCTCCTTCACGTTCTCCTCAAGCTTTGGAGCCATTAGGGTTTGGAGAATTTGTCTTAAGAAAAGAGAGGTGTCGACACAGGAGTTTTGGTCTCGAAACTTTGAAAGCGTGTCGACAATCAAAGACAGAACCCTATTTATACCTTTCTGATTTTTGAAGATGAACAGGCGGGATAGCGAGCTAAACATGTGTCGACACTGGCAATAAGTGTCGACACTGACTTATAATGTCTCGACACACATGTGTCGACACAAGTTTAGTCAACAGATATTATGTGTCGACACTTGGTTATGTGTCGACACAACATAACTCGACACATCGTCGAGACTTTACTTAGAAAATTCTGAGTAAAACATAAGTGTCGACACCATATTGGATGTGTCGACACCTACTTGACATGTGTCGACACTAACATTCTGAAGTGTCGACACCACATTCCTAGATGTGTCGACACCTTTTTTCTGAAGTGTCGACACCTCTATTCTGTGTCGACATAGACTTGTCTATGTGTCGACACCTTTTTACTTAGCCAATTTTCTATTCTGTAAACTTAGTCTAAGTTTATCATTCCTATTTCAATTTTGAATCTATTGAACTTAGCTTCTTCTAGTGGCTTAGTAAACATATCAGCAATTTGTTCATCTGTTTTAACATATTTAAGTGAAATATCTTCTCTTTCTACATGTTCTCTAAGAAAGTGATATTTAATCTCAATATGTTTTGTTCTACTATGAGATACAGGGTTATTAGCTATTGAAATAGCACTTGTAGAATCACAGTAAAGTGGAGTTCTACTTACCTGAAATCCATAGTCCTCTAGCTGATGTTGAATCCACAGAAGTTGAGCACAGCAACTTCCTGCAGCCACATATTCTGACTCAGCTGTGGAGATAGCCACACTAGTCTGCTTTTTGCTGCTCCATGAAATTAGTCTCCACCTAGGAATTGACAGGTTCCAGTAGTGCTCTTTCTATCCTCTTTGCATCCTGCAAAGTCTGCATCTGAATAACCTGTTAGATCAAAAGTCTCCATTCCTAGGGTACCAGAGGCCTAGATAGGGAGTGCCCTTTAGATATCTCAAATTTCTTTGACTGCAGTCAAGTGAGACTCTTTAGGGCAGGCTTGATACCTTGCACAAACACATGTAGCATACATGATGTCTGGTCTACTAGCAGTCAAGTATAATAGGGAGCCAACTATCCCTCTATACAAGGTTCATCTACAGGTTTCCCTGCATCATCCTTGCTAAGAGACATACTTGACCCCATAGGAGTCTTCATGGTACTGGATGAATCCATACCATACTTCCTTATGAGTTCTAGGGTGAACTTGGACTGACATATGGATAAACCACTTTCAGTCTGTTTAACTTGGAGACCCAAGAAAAACTTCAGCTCTCCCATACTACTCATCTCAAACTGACTTTGCATAAGCTTTGCAAACTTTTTGCAAAGGCTGCTTTCAGTAGACCCAAATATAATGTCATCTACATATATTTGGACAAGTATGACTTTGCCTCTAGATTCCCTAAGGAATAGAGTCTTATCTATTTTCCCCCTTGAGAACTTGTTCTCAATGAGGAAACTAGATAGGGTTTCATACCAAGCTCTAGGGCTTGCTTTAACCCATATAAAGCTTTCCTAAGTCTATAGACATGATGAGGTAGAGTTGGATCAACAAACCTGAAGGCTGCTCCACATAGACTTCTTCTTCAAATTACCATTTAGGAATGCTGACTTGACATCCATTTGGTATACCTTGAATCCTTGATAGGTTGTATAGGCCAAGAACATCCTTATGGCTTCCAGTCTGGCTACTGGAGCAAAGGTTTGATCAAAATCAATACCTTCTTCTTGCCTATATCCTTTTGCAACCAGTCTAGCCTTATTCTTAATGATGACCCCTTGTTCATCCATCTTATTTCTGTAGATCCACTTAGTTCCTATTACATTGTGATCTTTAGGTTTAGGAACCAGTTCCCAAACCTTGCACCTCTTGAACTGATTAAGCTCTTCTTGCATAGCTTCAGTCCATTGTGGATCTTGTATTGCTTCTTCAAATTTCTTAGGTTCAACTTGAGACAAAAAGCTGGAATAGATTGCTGCATTCATGTTTCTACTCCTGGTTTGTACTCCTTGTCTTGGATCTCCAATGATCAACTCCACTGGATGATCTCTAAGATGCCTGTGGGCTGGAGGCATCCTTACTTCTGGTTGAACCACTTCAGTATCTGCATCATGCTGTATTCCTTGGATTTCTTCAGCAGTAGGCACATGTAGTTCTCCCCCTGGACAGCAGCTACTCTCCTCTCCTTGCTTACTTGCAGCAGGCACCTCTTCTATAGTAAGCTTGTCCAATTTCTTTGTCAAACCTGTGGGGCTGCATACATTGCTAGACAACTCATTGTTAATAAGTTTTGTCTCATCAAAAACTACATGCACTGTTTCTTCTACAACTTGTGTAGTCAAGTTGTAGACTCTATAAGCCTTACTATTATTGTTGTACCCAACAAAGATTCCCTCTTAGGACTTGGCAGCAAACTTTGTTATGTAAGACTTCCCATTGTTAAGTATGAAGCATTTGCAACCAAAGATCCTAAAATAGGATAGGTTTGGTTTCCTGCCTTTCACAACTTCATAGGGGGTCTTGTTTAGCCTTTTAGTGATGGTAGCCCTATTTATAACATGGCATGCAGTGTTAACTGCTTCAGCCCAGAAATACTCTGGCAGTGATGTATCACTTAGTAGGGTTCTACCAGCTTCTATCAAGGTTCTATTCTTCCTCTCAGCAATGCCATTTTGCTGAGGTGTTCTAGGTGAAGAGAATTCTTGAAATATCCCAAGGTCTTCACATAGTTTTGTCATGCTGTCAGACTGAAATTCAGTACCATGGTCACTTCTAATTTTGACCACTGTACAGTTTAGTTCATTCTGAATTTGCTTGACAAAGCTAAGGAAGACACTAGGTGTTTCAGATTTCTGCCTTAAGAAGAACACCTAGGAAAACCTTGAGTAGTCATCAACAACTACAAAGGTATAGACCTTCCTACCTAAGCTGTGAACTGGCATTGGACCAAATAGATCCATATGCAATAGGTATAAACACCTCACAACATCTTTGTTATCTATGCTTCTAAAGGTGGATTTAGTCTGCTTGCCCTTTTGACAAGCTGAGCAAATACCATCTTTGACACACTTAACTTGAGGACCATTCCTCACTAATTCTTTGCTAAAGAGTTTGCTAATAGTCTTGTAGTTAAGATGGGAAAGCCTCTTGTGCCATTTGACACAATGAGAGACTGTCTCATCAGCTACAAGACAAACTGGAGAACCATTGTTCTCAATCATAATGTCTAGACAGTAGACATTCCTCTTCCTATATCCTGTCAAAATGATCTCTTGATCACTTGACCTCTTGATATGACAACCATTTTTAACAAATGAGATGTCATACCCTACATCACTTAATTGACTTATACTTATTAGGTTGTGTTTCAACCCTTTAACATAAGCCACTTGAGTAATGGTAACAAGGTTTGAAGAAATGTTACCAAACCCTTGATGATTCCTTTTCAGAACCACCAAAGGTCACTTTAGGACCATTTTTGATTGGAATGTAGTCCTTCAGTAGTCCCCTAGTTCCAGTCATATGTCTGGAACATCCACTGTCCAAGTACCATGTAGGGGTATGGCCACTTGGACTCACCTGCAAAATAGATTAATGGACCTTAGAACCCTAAGCAATCTTGGGTCCTTGGTACTTGTTAGTCTGTAACTTGACAAAGCTACCTACTGGCTTTCCACCAGGTAGCTTGCTACTCACCTTGGCACTGGCATTGTGCCAACAGTCCATTGCAAAATGGCCAATCTTGCCACAGCACCAGCATTCAAACTTGTTGTACTTTTGCTTAGGTACAACCTTTGTGTCTTGACTACAGCAGGCTTGTTGAATGTTGGGGCTTTGCCCTTGGACTTAAACTTGGACTGCTCAGTCCCTGCAGGTCTAACAAAACCCAGTCCAGCCTTGCCTTTATGATGAACAAATTCATCAATTAAAGGCAGCACTGATTTAGGTTTTGAAAACCTTGCAACAAGCTCTCTCTCTTTCTGAAGATTGATCTTCAGTCTCTTAATTTGATCATTCTTATAAGTGATAGTTCCCATCTGAATCACAGTAATGTGTTTCAGCCTGGCTACCTCATTCAGTTTTTGATCAAATTCCTTCTCAAAGTCTGTTGCAACAGCCTTGAGATCAGCAATCTCCTTTGCCTGACTTTTAGCTAGGGTCTTGCTTTTCTTATAGGCTTGCAACAGTACCTTATATTCATCTATAAGCTGATGAATATCTTCCTCAGACTCAGATATATTCTCATCACTTGATGAAGAAGAATCTGATTCTGAACTAGAACAAGAAACTGAATTTAAACTTGAACTTTGTACCTGACTGGGTCCTGGCTGCTCCAGGATTTTGGTACTCTCAGTCAATGCCATCAGTCCTTGGCACTGGCAGTCTTCATGTTCATAAATTGACTCCAAGATCTGGATAAATTCTTCTTCTTCTTCTTCAGCAAATAGCCCTATGTAGGCTTCAGCATCAGTATTAGTGTCTGAAGAAGAAATATCTGAAAGAGTCTTCTCATTTTTGGCAACAAAAGACTTCTCTTTCTTCCCTTTGAAGTGAGTCTTTTTCCTGTCACTGGATTCTTTTCTTTTCTCAGGACAATCTGCAATAACATGACCCTGTCTATTGCAGCAGTAGCACACAATCTTTGATCCAGTTGCCTTGCTTGTCTTTGTCTTTTTCCTGTCCTTCTTTGAAGGCTTTTTCTCCTGATACAAGACTTCTTTTCCCTTGTAAGTAGATGGTCTGGACCTCCACTGTTTCTTCTTCAGGAATTTCTGAAAGTGTCTAGTGAAGGCAGCAAAGTCTTCATCACTTTCACTGCTTGTAGACTTTGTACTGCCAGACTCTTCTGACTCAGATTCAACTACATATGGAGGTGGAGTTGATGACTTAGTCCTGCATTTTCTGGGAACTTCTGTCTTGAAAGCAACAGTCCTTTCCTTGTGCTCAGTCCTAGTAGATTTCTCCTCCTCTTTCCTCACTGTCAGCTGCATCTCATATGACAATAACTTGCCAAACAGTGTAGGAGGAGGAATTTCTCCCAACTTTGTCATTTCTCTTATGGCACAGATCTTGGTGTCCCAATCTTTGGTTAGGGACCTTAGGAATTTGTCATTCAGTTCATAGTTGCTGAACTCTCTTCCATAAGACATGAGTTCATTAACTATTCTATAGAACTTCTTGTAGCATTCAGTGATGCTATCTCCCTTTCCTTGCCTAAAGCTCTCATACTCTTGATTAAGCAAGGACTTCCTATCTTGCCTAACTTCTTCAGATCCTTCCATATACACTATAAGAGTGTCCCACATCTCTTTTGCTGTCTTACAGTGAATTAAGTTCTGAAAAGTGGCATCATCAATGGCACTCACTATTATGTTATGTGCCCTCTTGTCCATGGTGGCTAGGACAATTTCATCCTTAGTCATCTCAGAGAAATCCTTTGGAGTTCTCTGATTTGCATCTAGAACTGAAATCTTCATGGGCACATAGGGCCCTTCCTTAACTGTGATGTAGATTCTTGGGTCTGAGGCCTCCATAAATAGCCTTACCCTTTCTTTCCAGATCCCAAAAATTTCCTTTCTGTAAATAGGTAATTTCATGGAACCCAATTCTTTATGATTTTCAAAGGAACCCATGGTTCTTGATTTTCTTGAAGCTGTTTTCTGACTTAGACTGTTTCTGCCAAATAGGATCTCCTTAGACTGTTAGTCCTTGTTTTGAGGAACCTCGCTCTGATACCACTTGAAAGATATGATACCTAAACACCTAGAGGGGGGTGAATAGGTGACCTAATCCTTTTCTAACTTTGTTGGCAGCCAAACAGTTATATCACAGATTTCTAACTAGTTTATTACAGCAATCAGCAATAATCAAACAAACACAGATCATCCACAGCACAAACACAGCACAGCACACAGTGTTTTATAGTGGTTCCCCAAGTTATGGGTACATCCACTTTCCCCCTTCGCCTATCTAGCAGTATACTAGATTCGGCCTAACTTCTCCACTGTCTCAGAACCCAAATTGGTTCCTACCTCAGGCCCAAAGCCTTACACTCAGCTTTATCCCAAAGTCTACACTCAGCCAATCAAGGCATACACTCAGCCAACCAAGGCCTACACTCAGAGATCTATATCTCCTACACTCAGGCTAACAAGTCCTACCCTCAGCCTTTATAAATATAGGCTTACAATCACTCAGATCCAATGGATCCTACAAGTTACAAAAGTAATACAGATAATAACTCTACAACTCAGAATTACAGGAGGGGAGTTGAGAAATTCTTGATGAGTTCTTGGAAGAACTCAGCTGGATTCACCCTGACTTAGCTTTCTTCAAAGATTCTTGAGTAGAACTGAATAAGGCTGAATCCTCTGCAGTTGTTCCTTGACCTCTGCCACAAAAGATCCAGAACTGAATCTGAATCCTTCTTCTCAGCCTAGTTCCTGAGGCTGATTTCTTGGAAGAAGCCCTCTCTCTCCAACTTCTTAGATCTGCAGTTGGACTGAAAGATCTTCTTGTGTTGATACTCAGTTTACCACTTTTATGATTACTTCAACAATAATCTGAACTCTGTTAACAATTTGATCAACAACCTCAACAACAGTTTCTGTAAACTGTAGGTGCCTATTTATAGGCATCCTTCATGGTAACCGGCTGGTCCGGTTCATAACTGACTTCTGACTTCTCTGACAGTTGCTGTAGACCGGCTGGATCGGCAGCTGTCATGTCAACCAGTCACTTCTTGAAAATCTCTATCTGTCTGATAGTGTCGAGACTTTCTGTCTTTAAGTGTCGACACTTATAGTTCAAGTGTCGACACATGTTGTGTAAGTGTCGACACAAGTCTACAAGGTGTCGACACAATTCCTTGTATGTCTCGACACAGATTCTTCTGCATGTGTCGACACTAAAATTGAGTGTTGACACAAATACTTGTTCTTCTAGCTTTTTCTGAATTCTTCTATGTGTCGACACATCTCCTTTGTGTCGACACAACTTCTTGTGTTGTATCTGTCAAGTGTCGACACTGCTTCTAGGTGTCGACACATAGTCCTTTATGTTGATTCTTGCTGAGTGTCGACACAGCTCCTTGTGTCGACACACCTTCTTGTCGTTGAGACTTCAGCTGAGTGTCGACACATTCCTTTAGTGTCGACACTTGTACTTAGAATAATTTGCTGTTCTTTCTCTTCTTTGCTAAGTGTCGACACAGCTCCATGTGTCGACATTTTCTTCAAGTGTTGAGTCTTTAGCTGTGTGTCGACACATTATTCTGGGTGTCGACACATACTTCAAATGTTGACTCTTCTGTTGAGTGTCGACACATTGTGTTGAGTGTCAACAC
Source organism: Platanthera guangdongensis (assembly GCA_039583875.1). Taxonomy (NCBI): domain Eukaryota; kingdom Viridiplantae; phylum Streptophyta; class Magnoliopsida; order Asparagales; family Orchidaceae; genus Platanthera; species Platanthera guangdongensis. Next base: position 176,649,775 of record CM077152.1, on the reverse strand, counting down.
TTACTTCAAATGCTGACTCTTCTGCATAGTGTCGACACATTGTGTTGAGTGTCGACACTTGTACTTAGACTCTGCAGACTTTTGCTGAGTGTCGACACAGCTCCAAGTGTCGACACTTTCTGGTGTAGACACAGCTTCACGAAGTGTCGACACAGCTCCTTGTGTCGACACTTTCTGTCTGCACTTTTCTTCACTGAGTGTCGACACAGCTCCAAGTGTCGACACTTTCTGTCTGGTGTCGACTTTGCATCCCAGGTGTTGACACAATGACTCCAAGTGTCGACACTGCTTGTCTGGGTGTCGACACAAGCTTTCTTAAGTGTCGACACTTTCCCTCTGGGTGTCGACACATGGACTTAGAAACTTTTTGCTTCAGTCCAGTTCTTTCTTAACCTGCACAAGTAACTCAAACATACATCAAATACATTATGATGTATATCATTGAGTTGGGTGAGGCTTCTTCAAATCAGGTACATTTGACTAATGTACCCAACATACTTCGTCGATCTCGACACGCTCTATCGAGTTCAACTCGACACACACACACACGGGTAGGGACACGCCCGTGTCTCTACCCGTGTCATATGATCTCGACACACATCGTCGATCTCGATACGCTCTGTCGAGTTCAACTCGACACACACACACACGGGTAGGGACACGCCCGTGTATCTACCCGTGTCACTTCACACGGGTAGTGATACGCCCATATTACTACTCGTGTCCTTCTCTGGACATACTCGAGTCATCGACTCGAGAGCTGGACACTCCCACAAAGGTAGGGACACGCCCGTGTCTCTACCCGTGTCCTATACTTGACTGATTTCTCCTCCTATTCACATGTGCTGCCCAGTTGTCAGCACTCCCCTGAACCCAAGTCAGCTCTCCTGACTCAAAAGCACGCACGAGGGGCCTAGTGCGATTCGGGATGTTACAAATCCTATAAACAAAATAAAAGATTTTGTCCCCGAAATCAGGCTTAGGCTATGGGGAGAAAAGCATAACAGAAAATATAATATGCTTTTAAATAAAATTACCTTGAGGAAACAACTTCGGATAGTGTTTTTGCATCAAATCCATTAGCTCCCATGTATATTCCTCCTTCCCATGATTAGACCATAGCACCTTCAACAAGGGAACACTTTTGCGGCGCAACATTCTTGTCTCGTTATCTACGATCAGCACCGGCTCTAGTCGCACAGACCTATCAGACACCACAGCACCATCAGTTGTGGGGATGTATTGATCGGGCTGCAACAGTGCCTTCTGAAGCAATGACACATGGAACGCATCGTGGAGGTTCTCTAGCTCGGACGGTAATTCCAACCGATAGGCCAACGGGCCAATCCTTTCCAATATAGTATAGGGCCCAACATACCTTGGGCTGAGCTTTTTCACACCACGCACACGTGACACTCCATTCATCGGTCAGATTTTCAGGAACACCTTATCACCCACTTGAAACTCCATCATCTGGTGTCTTGCATTATAATACTTCGCCTGCCGACTTTGAGCCTTCAACATGTGATCCCGTATCAGTCTAACCGTCGCATCGGTATCATTAATATATTCAACACACAAAGCCTTCGGGTCTTCATCTTGCACCCAAGACAAGGGGGTTCTACACCTCCTTCCATAAAGAGCTTCATGAGGAGTCATGCCGATGATAGCATGGTGGATGTTGTTGTAGGAGAATTCTACCAACGGTAAGAGCCTTTCCCACAACTCTCCTCTATCCAACACACATAATCTCAACAAATCTTCCAATGTCCAGATGGTCCTTTTAGATTGCCCGTCCGTCTGGGGATGAAACGCAATGCTGAAGGCAAGGCGCAAGCCCAAATACGCCTGTACCACCTTCCACTCCCTTGAGGTGAAACGACCATCCCGGTCCGAAACGATTGTCTTAGGCACGCCATGATACCATACGAACTGCTCCACAAAGAGGCGTACCAAGACATCCACGTGAGCCTCTTTCTTCATAGGGATAAACCGGGCCACTTTCGTCAGGAGATCAACTATCACCCACACCGAATCATTCCCGGAGCGTGAGCAAGGTAACGCATGGACGAAGTCCATGGAGACATCCTCAAACTTCCACTCTGGGATGTGCAGCGATTGTAGCAAACCACCGGGACTCTTACATTCTGCCTTCACCCTTTGACAAGCTTCGCAATGTATAACAAATTATCGGACATCCTTCTTCATTCCCGGCCAACACATGGTCTTCCGAAAACCGGCGTACATCTTAGCAATACCTGGGTGCACTGAATATTGAGAGCAATGAGCCTCTCTCAAGATATCCTCCCGGATTTTACCGCCCTTGGGAATGTAGATCCAGCCACGAAAATAAACGAAGCCATCTTTTAGCGTATACTCATCCGTAGTCCCATCTTCGATTGATTTGATTACCATAGCCAGGGCCGCATCCATTCCTTGATCCACTCTGATTCGGTCCCGGATATCACAAACTATGCTCATGCTTGCCAGGTACTCTGTATACTCTGCCGAAGGAGCCTTAATTATCAATGTAATATCCATCTCCTCAATCATCCGAGCCAACTCCATACTCATCAACCGAGACTTTGGGCTAGAGCCTGGTACTTTTCTACTCAACGCATCGGCTACCGAGTTCGCTTTTCCAGGGTGGTAATTCATGGCGAACTCATAGTCGCATAGAAATTCTAACTACCGTCGTTGTCTCAGGTTCAACTCCTTCTGAGTATGAACGTACTTCAAGTTTTGTGGTCTGAAAAGATCTCCTAGTGGACGCCGTATAGATAATACCACCAAACCTTCAAGGCAAACACCACTGCTCCCAGCTTCAAATCGTGAATCGGGTAATTGATTTCATGCTTCTTCAGTTGTCTTGAAGCATAAGCAATCACATGCCCGTGCAGCATCAATACCGCTCCCATCCCTTGATATGATGTGTCAGTGTAAACTTAAAATCCTTCCTTCCCAGACGGAAGTGCAAAGATGGGGGCGGAGGTAAGTCTATCCTTCATCTCCTGGAACGCCGCTTCACATTGGGGTGTCCACTCAAATGGCACACCTTTCTTTGTCAACGATGTAAGAGGGAGGGCAATCTTGGAGAATCCTTTCACGAACTTGTGGTAGTACCCGGCAAGTCCAAGGAAGCTCCGCACATCGGCCGCCGACTTCAAGGGAGACCACTCCTTCACGGCACGCACCTTGGCCGGATCCACCGCTAGCCCAGCTCCACTGATCACGTGACCCAAGAAAGCAACCTCCTTAAGCCAGAATTTGCACTTGCTAAATTTGGCGTACAAGGCGTGCTCCTTCAATTTCTTCAACACCAAGGTCAGGTGCTTGACATGCTCTTCCTCCGTCTTTAAGTAGACCAACATGTCATCGATGAAAACAATGACGAAGATGTCCAAATACGGTTCAAATATCTTGTTCATCAGTCTCATGAAAGCCGAAGGGGCATTTGTGAGCCCAAACGGCATTACAGTGAACTCGTACAACCTATATCTTGAACTAAAGGCCGTTTTTTTGGATGTTCCCTTCTTATATTCTCAACTGATAATACCCTGAGCGCAAGTCCATCTTAGAAAACCAATGCGATCCCACTAGTTGATCGAACAACTCGTCAATCCGAGGTAGCGGATAAGTGTTCCGCACCGTCAGCCGATTGAGTTTCCGATAGTCTATGCACAAACGCAGGGTTCCATCCTTCTTCTTCACGAACAATACAAGGGCTCCCCAGGGTGACGAACTGGGGCGAACGAACCCTGACTCCACCAGTTCTTGCAGTTGAACTCTAAACTCCGCGAGTTCCTTCGGGGCCATTCGGTAAGGGGCCTTGGATACCCGCTTGGCACCCAGTACTAGATTAATCTGGAAGTCAACCTCTCTATGTGGGGGTAATCCTGGCAGTTTCTCAGGAAATACCTCAGGGAAGTCCCGCACTACCCGTACGTCTTTTATATCCAATGATATCTCCTTTAACTCGAACCAGATCATGAAGACTTCATCCCCCTTCATATGAGATTTTACAACTTGAACGGAAGATAATGACATGCGAGGTGCGAAGCTAATACCTTGGAAGATGACGTCGGAGTCTCCATGTCTCAAGTAGATTCGTTTCTCTGCACAGTCAATCCTTGCAAAGTGTCAGTCCAACCACGTCATGCCCAAAATGATGTCAAACTCCGACATTCTCAAGATCATGGTAGGTGTATCAAAGGCCTTTCCTTCAATAAATATCCCGAACTCGCACTTAGCGGTTGCAATCATCTCCGAGCCATCTGGTAGGCGCACTCGTCAGGCTATACCTTTAAAGTATTGTATGTCATCCATGTCCTTAATGAAGTTCTCAGACACAAAGGAGTGTGAGGCACCGGTATCGAACAGCGCATAGGCCGTCTTCCCACCAACTATCACGGTGCCTAAGTACCAATAACCAAAACTTATTGCTATGTGTCTAGTATGTCTCAAGCAGCTTTAAGTTAAACAATGAAAATGTGATAATCAATTAAATCATACCTACAATCACATCTTGGGGATTCCATTCTTGCGCCATGTCCAGTGCGTACACTTGATCCCGAGCAGGGCCGGGGTATCCTCCTCGCGGTCCTCGTCCTCGACCACGCATGTAACCCCGCCCCCGCGGAGCTGCCGGAGGGAGAGAAGGAGGGACATTCCCAAACAACCGCGGGCAGAAACGTCGAATGCGTCCCGGCTGGTTGCATTCAAAACACACCAACCCACGACGCCCCTCAGGTTGCTGAAATTATTGAGGCTGTGGCGGTGGAGGCAACGCGGGTGGCTGCGGGACCGGATGCTCCACTCTAAAATCTTGGTGGAAACGTCCTCCACCTATTTGATTTCCTCTTCCTCCTCTAAAGTCCCACCTTCTCCTATTGCTTGGGCCAGCTTCCATCATGCCCTCCGCAGGTCTCTTACCACTACTCAAGTGATCCGCCTCCAATCTCTTCGCCATGTCGATAATCTCCGCCAAGCTAGCGTCCACTATAAACAAAAGGGCCTGCCTTAGGGGATCTTGTAGCCCTTTGTAGAAATGCTTGGCGTATCCTCTATCATCCAAATCATAAGAAGCCGCGAACCTCGTGAGGTGCTGAAACTCTCGCTGATATTCCGTAACTGATTTTGATCCTTGCTTTAGCAGAAGAAACCTCTCTTCGAGTTCATCTCGAGAGGATGTGGGAATAAAGTGCTCCAAGAAGACATCCGAGAACTCGCTCCAACTTATCTTTGTATAAACCCGGCCTTGGAAGGTGGAGCCCATGAGGGACTTCCACCACCTCTTAGCATGTAGTTCCAAGACAGACACAGCCAACGTCACAGCCATGTTGGCTGGGCAACGGATCCCCGCCAGCAACTCCTGCACCGTGTCAAGCCATTCCTCCGTACGTACGGCCGACTCTGTCCCGAGGTAGGAGGGAGGGGAGATGGCCCGAAAGGTTCTCAGCCAGTTAGAGCCCGGGACTTGTTGTTGCACCGGAGGCTGCTGTGCCCTAAAAGCATCGAGGATGGCGGTGAGCATCTGCCCCAACTCAGATTATTGGAACTGAGTGGGTATGGAAGGGGTAGGAGTACACCCTATTGGCTCAACATGAACTGGAATCTACACGTAGAACACAAAGTTATGGTCAGGTTGGCTAATTATAAGGTCAAAGTTGGACAACTTAGTGTGAATTACATATGGGCACACCACTACTTTCGCTAAGTCAGTTTGTCCCCAAACGGACTAATCGAGCGGGGGTGGCACCATTGTTGAATGACTTCTTTAGTTGAGGATCGCAACGGAAGCGTGGTGGTCCCATAACCCACAGGTCCGAGGATTGAAACCTCGCTTTGATACCATTTGTAAGACACCCCCCCCCCCCCCCCCGCTCCCGGATCCCAAAACACGACACGAAGGGGGTCTTATGCCCGAAACAGCCGCCTTGCGGTAGCATTAGCCCGCGGGCTAACCTGTACCACAAGATGCCTATTCCACCGGCTACAACCAATATCAATATAACATGCCAACCCAACCATAATATAAAAGAGAGAAGTCAAATCCACACCAAGTATATAGTCCAAATATAGCAAATAAGAGAATCCAAACATGCTTCTACAATATCAGAGTACAGCTATAACATTGCCCAAATGGGCTACATCAGAGTCGCTCAACACTCACATCCATAACCGACGGTAGCGATGGCACCGTCACATCATGCCCTGTCGTCCTGGCCTGGCTGTCCTGCTGCAAAGTCTGCGGCTGCTCTACCTGCGGGATGACCTCCTAAAAAGGAAGACGTAGCAACCGTTAGTCGAAAAGACTAAGTGGCTTCACATCCGCTCCCCCGGCAACTCCTCGGCACCGGGCGGAGGAAAGGAACTAGGGTAATATATACAAGTAGTAAAGCAAGTACAAGCATGTGGTAATAGTACATGAATAATAATATTATAAACTAGCAGTTCTACTTAGGCAATAGTAATTCAACAAGTATAGGAAACTACAGCAGGTAATTAACTTAACTTATAAGGATGCCCATACAAGCTTATAATTTAAGGATCGGTTTGCATAAAGTAACTCATCGTATAGGAGTGCCCATACAAACGTATACGACGAGGATCTTGTTGTGCAATCTTATGAAATGGTATGTATGTTATGCGATGACTCACCCATGTTCAAGCACATGCAATTTCTATGTCGACACAGACTATAGTTCCCACTATTCGAGCAGGTAGCTAACCTCTCAGGCATCAACCACCGTGGCCAGGCAGTGACAGTAGAGCAGGCATCTCTACTACTAGGCGGGCATCCACACTGCTTCACCTAGGCCTCGATACGCCTCAATGTTAAGAACACAATAGCGGAGCCCATGCGTACTATGGCCCAGCGGGGGTCTCGGGTAGATGTGTACCGAGAACACAGCCCCGAACTGACCTTATGTGACCCGGAAGGGGCCTCGGAAGAAAGCACGAGGACACAGCCCAACCGTTCACTTGGTACGGAAGGGGCCCTGGGACGTGAACACCGAGGACACAACCCAACCACCCAAAGTCTAACTATCAACTCTCGTCGGTGTGACGATCAGCGAACCCGTAGACCTGCCACACTATCCTTAACCCAGGATTACGACACCGCATGTCGACTCACACCGCATGCAAATTCCACATCACTGTGGCATGGAAGGGGCCTCAGAAGTAAGCACGAGGACACAACCCAACCATCCACTCGGCATGAAAGGAGCCCCGGGACGTGAACACCGAGGACACAACCCAACCGTCTGTCTATACCTCATCTCAACACTAATCCAACTAGTGACGGTCAACACCGCACTTACATCCTTCCACAATACTACCCGTAGGGAGACTGCGCTCCAAGTATTGGACTACTAAATTTCATTCCAACCATCAAACATACTCATGGTCATAGTTTATCCTTCTATATGTCATTCCAAATGATTTCAACATAATATAACATAATGCGCATATAAAATAGTCTACCAATTTCTAACAAGTCGTTTTGTTTAAGTAAGCTTGCTTCACAATTCAGTTATATGAAATCAAATTAGTAAACTTCATTATTCATAGCACTACAGTGGTTAACATAAAATAGTTCACCAAAATCTCGAATTAAGTTGCAACATCGATTCCATCGAATCCAAATCCATAATATATAAAAACCAAGAATTTAAGTGTAGAATAAATCTGGACACCAATTTCGACCGGAGATTCCTGAAGCTATAGGAACCCGGTGAAGACGTGCAACACTTCAATGGAAAGGTCTTTCCATGGGTTACAACTTTCATATTCAGCCCACAACCCCGATTTGATTGTATCCTATTTGAAATCGGCTTCAAAGTCCGCTGCGCACAGAACACAATTTCTGCATGCAGGTTTGCCGGATGTCAATTTCGTCCAGACCTACCCGTGGCTACAGACTTCTCCTGAAGTTGTGCAACCATTCGTTGGAAAGGTAATTTCAAGGGCTTCAACTTTCGTGTTTAGTTGACAGCCCAGATCTGGCCATATCACACCTGAAAAGGGCCAAGAAGCTCACTGCGCGTAGAACACAGATTCTGCACGCAGCTTAAAGAGGAATGAATGACATCGGTTCATCTCCCTCCTCAAGTTGGTCTTCCAAAATCACACCAGAAATTCCTCCTCCCTTATTCACCCTCATGAGGCCATGATTCTTCACAAAACCATCCCCCATCTTTGCATAAAAGGTTGGAGAGGTTGAAGACACCACTAACCTTAGAACACAAGCCCTAAAACGGCCTCTTCCTAGAGAAATCACCATCTCACTAGTCTAGACTCTTTTGAGTCGACATCTCACCTAGATATCTACAGATCTAGCACCAAGGTAGAGTGGAGGAAGCTCACCTCATTTCCGACGTTTCCACTATTTCCGGTCATGGATCTTGTGACTCTTCTCGGCGGCATCTCCTTTTCCACGGCGGCGACGGTTCTCCTCCTCTTGGACTTGCTCCAGCAGTTTTCCCTCTCTACAGAAATTTCTCTCAGGAAAAATGGCTGGAATGAGGAGTGAAAACAGCTAGGGTTTTCACAACCCTTATATATGAAAAGTGACACGGGTAGGGACACGCCCGTGTCCTTACCCGTGTCCTGCTTGGGCGAAGCTTCAACGATGGTTTTAGTGTATGTTCAATACTCGACACGGGTAGGGACACGCCTGGGTCGGGCGTGTCCCGACCCGTATCCACATGACACGGTCGTGTTCCCTAGCCGTGTCCTTCTCTGGATACATCTCGATGAACTCAACTCGACACAACGACACGCGGGTATGGACACGCCCGTGTCTCTACCCGTGTCATACATTTCGTCGATCTTGACACACTTTGTCGATCTCTACATGCTCTGTCGAGTTCAACTCGACACACATACACACACACATATGGGTAGGGACACGCCCGTGTATCTACCTGTGTCATACGATCTCGACTCACATCGTCGATCTCAACATGCTCCGTCGAGTTCAACTCGACACACACACACGTGTAGGGACACGCCCGTGTCTCTACCCGTGAAATACGATCTCGACTCACATCGTCGATCTCGACACACTCTGTTGAGTTCAACTCGACACATACACACACAGGTAGGGACACACCCGTATCTCTACCCGTGTCATATGATCTCGACACACATCGTCGATCTCGACACACTCTGTCGAGTTCAACTCGACACACACACACATGGGTAGGGACACACCCGTATCTCTACCTGTGTCACTTCACACAGGTAATGACACGCCCGTATTACTACCCGTGTCCTTCTCTGGACATACTCGAGTCATCGACTCGAGAGCTGGCCACTCCCACATGGGTAGGGACACGCCCGTGTCTCTACCCGTGTCCTATTCTTGAATGATTTCTCCTCCTATTCACATGTGCTGCCCAGTTGTCAGCACTCCCCTGAACCCAAGTCAGCTCTCCTGACTCAAAAACACACAGGAGGGGCCTAGTGTGATTCGGGACGTTACATGGAGTACGAAATAGACATGCTGTGTGAAGCCCATTTGGACAGTTTGGTCTGGATTGGTGATGTTGCATATATGAACCGGAGAAGACTCTGTGATAAACGTGTAGTTTAGGAGTCGATGGGTTAATCCTGTGAACAGAAGTAGCAGGAAGTACTGGAGTGGTAGTCCAGGAAAATACCCTTGTGATGTTTGTGATGCTTGTGCTATTGGATTGTACCTGCGAAAGGAAGTAGCAGGAAGTACTGGATTAGAGATCCAGGAAATACCCTTTGTAAGGCTTGATGTTCATAGGTGGACCTGTGAAAGGAAGTAACAGGAAGTACTGGCATGGTAAGCCATAAAAATACCCATGACATTTATAATTTGCGGGATCATACCTGTGAAGAGAGTAGCAGGAAGTACTGGTATGCCCAAGAAAGACCTGCTGATGTGTGATATGAAATGGGTGTAAGAGTAAGTACTGGTGCGCCCAAGAAAGCACCCAGACTTGAATGCCAGAACAGGATTGGTGAAACCAACCCGTGCCTTTTATTAGCTGCGAGTACGTTGTGCTCGGTGCTTGCAAGGCGATTTGAGCAACGGGGGGTGGATGATCCGACCTGCGCTATGTTCGTCCGATGTGAGACCTGAAAGTGCGGTCTGTTGGAGCTCATAGCAAGAGTCGTAGGCCTGCGCGCCATGACACAATGGGGGGCTACGGGCCAGTCCCGGTGCATTACGACTAGAACTCCAGCTGCACGCCATGGAGAGAAATGCTCAATGTGTTACCGTTGGGTTGCGACCCTGATACAGTGGTAGGCAACTGGTTTGCCAGTTGATGCTAAAGATCACGACAGTGAACCGGTCGCACAAGTAATATAAAATGGGGGCTTTCCCAAGTATCGATCTCTCAAGGAACACAGTAAGGTGGAGTTAATTTCGAGGAGGACATGAGATTGAAGTCCTTAAGTCGGAGCTAACTAAGGGGGGTTTTGATATTGCGGACAAAGAAAATAAAACACTATCAACTACTCCTATGCAACGCCACTATGCGATGTGTTGGAACACCCTATTACTAATTTGGGTCAGGATCACTATGTCTCTAGGAAACCTGTTTTGACCTCCTGTATAGCTCTAAAGGTCAATTATAATTGAGTCTAAGGGATAGTACTTAGGTTTGGAAGCTGCCCTCAAGACCAAGGATTTTCAGTTTGAATACTAAGTCATATCGTCGAGCTCAGCACGACGAATCGTCGAACTCCAATCGACGATCGTCTAGCTCAACTTCGACAGATCGTCGAACTCCATCTGACGATCGCTGAGCTCAACTTCAACAAATCGTCGAACTCCATTCGAAGATCTGCGAGCTCAGTTTGACGATCTTGACTCAGTATTGGTTCTCTATCTCTGAGCTCAGTTCGACGATCTTTGAGCTCAGATCGACGATTTCTGTTGCTGTATAAGTCCAAATCGCTGAGCTCAGTTCGACGATAGCAGAGCTCAGTTTGACGTTTTTCTGATGAGTTAAAGGATTTTTCAAGATTCAAATTCAGGAGTTATTCAGCAATTAATTCAGAAGATTTTCTAGCCGTTTTCATTTATTCTGGACCAAGTTTCAAGGGATTATCAAGGAATGTTTCTTTGGACTTTCCCCCAGAAGACAATTGCAATTAAGGATGCAATTAATGATAGGCCAACGGCTATTCTTGACAGAGGATGATTTTTTTATTCAGTACCAGAGAATAAAATACAAGTTTTTTGAATCTCTCCATTACTTAGAACACAGATCAGAAGAGAGACAACATAGAACAAGAAGAACAAGAACAAGAACATTCTCTGCTACACTTCTCTGGACAACATCTTTCTCAACATCAATTGTTCACAAGAGAAAGAGATAAAAGGAATTCATACAAGAACACACACCAAAGGAGATCAACAAATCTGAAATCTTCAGATCCCCTTTGCTTCAAGTGTTCAAGGCCAACATCTTTCAAAGACTCCAGACACCTAACATTTCAGCTGTTGCTAAAATCATCATTTACTGGAGATCAACTTCTGAAGGCCTATCACCCTATAGCAAAGCTTCATTTCCTGAACATCTCAAGAACTCAGGGGGAGCTTTGACAACATAAAATCCACATAGTCTTCTCAGTTGTTTTGAGAAAGAGAAGACTTCCATCACTCTCTCATCCCCATCTCTGTAAAGGGTTTCTCAAACTCCCTTCAAAAGTTTGTGTTTGGTTTTTGAGCACCTTGTCAAAAGCTCATTGGTGGCAAGACACCTGATCAAAAAATCTGATTTGGTTTTTGAGCACCTTATCAAAAGCTCATTGGTTCCCAGGACACCTGATTAACTCATCCTGCAGTGGATTCCTACCTAGGGTGGTAGAAGAGTGGATGTACCCAAGTTTAGGGGAACCACTATAGCTCCTTGTGTCTTCTGGCTTGCTTGTATTTATCTTTTGTTTCTGGCTGTGATTGTTGTGTGTTTACTTTAGATCTGTGATTAATTTCTGTTGTAGATTATTTTGTGATTATATTTAATAGTTGCTTCCCTGTTCACTCAGATTACAACAATTGTTGTAAAAAGATTTCAAGCACCATATACTTTATTCACCCCCCCCCCTCTAGAGTATATCAGATCTAGCTGCACTTTCAATTGGTATCAGATCCAGGTTGGTTAAACATACCACACCTTGGTGGTTGCACAGGCTAACACCTGAACCCAAAGATCCCTAGTTAGATCTGCTTGCTGTAGATTTTATTATTAGATTATTTCTTCACAAATCATGGCCCAAAACAAAGACTATGCTAGCACCAGACCTCCAGTGTGCAATCTATCCAAGTTTGCACTTTGGAAAGCAAGGATTAGATTATACATGAATTCTATTGACGAGGATATTTTTAATTCTATTTTGACAGTTTGTCCAAGACCTCCAGAGAACTCAAGTACAAATATTGTTCCACCTCCATCAGGAACAGATGCTGATATCAAGAAATGGAAGATAGCTGATGCCAAGGCTATGAACATCTTAGCCCAGACCATGTCTGATGACATCTTTCAAAAGGTGGCTGAATGCAATTCAGCAAAGGAAATCTGGGATAAACTCTCTGAAATAGTCTCAGGCTCAGCTGATGAGAGAAAGGACAGAAGGGACAAGAAAGAAAGAAGAAATGAGAAAGACTTCAAGAGGAATGGCAATGGCAAGCCCTCCTCAAGCAAAAACAAACACACAAGAAAGGGATTTGTTGCTGAATCCTGGAGTGAGACTGAAGAGGAGTCAGAAGCCTCATCCAGCTCCAGTGATGATGAAGATGATGCAGAAGAGAAGGAGTTCTGCATGATGGCAATCAATGCCTCACAACATAATTCAGATGAAGAAGACTCAGAGTCAGATTCAGAGACTCAACTTGAAGAAGACCAGGTAATTAGTTCGTTTGATTTCAATTCAGAGGACTTTAAATCTGAGTTTAAAGCATTATGTTTAGACTTGTTAAAATCTGAGAAAGAAATTATCTCTCTCAGAAATCATCTATCTGAACATAATACCTTAAAGTCAGAAAACCTCAAACTCTCTCTGGAGTTGGAGTGCTGTAGGGAGCAGATAGCTTCACTGAAAGGTGAGCTATCTGAGGCCAAGAAGCTTGAAGAATCCCTTAATGGGAGAAGTATCAAGCTGATGGACATCACAAGCACAGTGAACTCCAGATTTAATAGTACACTGGGTTTGGGTGCTTCATCCAGCCAACCCATAGTTCTAACAACTCCAATCAAGTTCATTTCTGATAAAGGAAAGGGAGTTGTAGAGGTAGCTAGGAAAAATTCTTATCTGCCTAAGAAAACCAAGTCCCAGCAAAAATCGTCAAACGGAGATCGACGATCGATGGCAAAATCGTCGAACTCAGGTCGACGATCTCAAGCTCCTGAACTCTGCCACAGTCGACCATCGAACGGAGCTCGACAATCTGACCCAAGATCGTCGAACGCAGCTCCACGATCGTCGAACAGAGATCAGAGCTCTGGAAACTCTTTCAAGGGCAAATCAAAATCCAATCCTAGGGGTCCTTCATCCCAAATCTTTAACCCTTATACTGAATGGATTATACCTCCCAGGAGATATCATCCTGAAGGTTATAAGAGTCAACCTGGGATGTCTTTTATTTCTGAGTTTAAAGGTTATCAACCTAGGCCCAAGGTAAACTGGGTCAAAAACAAATGAATTATCTTATGTGCAGGTGAAGACCTATCCAACATCAAACCAGCAATGGTACTTGGATAGCGGGTGATCTAAGCACATGACAGGAAACAAGGACAACCTCACATCCTTTAGAGCCAAGCTTGGACCCAAAGTTATCTTTGATGATTCAAACTTTGGACAAACTAAAGGATATGGTGCAGTCCAGATTGGACCAGTAACATTCAAGAAGGTAGCTTATGTGGAAGGACTGAAGCATAATTTGATAAGCATCAGTCAGCTATGTGATGAAGGCTACCAGGTGACTTTTAGCAAAGCATTATGTAAGATCAAGTCAGAGGACAACACAACTGTGTTGACAGGTAAAAGGAAAGGTAATATCTATCTAGTAGATTTTCTTTCAATAGATGTAGATATTTGCATGTTCAATTCTGTCTGTAGACCTAATATTTTATGGCATAAGAGACTAGGACACTTAAACCTTAGAACTATTGCTAGGCTATCCAAGGATAACCTTGTTAGAGGACTACCTTCTGGCCCCTACAAGAAGGAAGGACTCTGCATGGCTTGTCAATTAGGCAAGCAAACTAAAAATAGTTTTAAGTCACTTAATAAGAGTGATTCACCTATGATATTGTATCTGTTACACATGGATCTTTTTGGACCCATCACAGTACAAAGCCTAGGAGGAAAATCTTACACCTTAGTAGTTGTAGATGACTTCTCTAGATTCACTTGGGTGTTCTTTCTGAGGAAGAAGTCTGATAACTTTAAGTATTTGACAGAGTTTCTCAAATGTATACAGATTGAGTTCAATACTCACATTGCCCTGATTAAAAGTGATCATGGGACAGAGTTTGATTCTCTTCTTATACAAGAGTTCTGTCAGAGTGAAGGGATCAGGCATACTTTCTCAGCTCCTAGAACTCCTCAACAAAATGGGGTAGCTGAAAGGAAAAAATAGAACCCTTATTGAATCTACCACTACATTGTTGTCAGATGCTCACCTTCCTCTATCCTTTTGGGCAGAGGCAGTGAACACCTCCAACTATGTGCTGAATAGAAGTTTGATACATAAACTAAAGGGTAAGACTCCCTATGAGTTACTGAAAGGGAAGAAACGTAAAGTTGATTATTTTAGAGTTTTTGGTTGTATTTGCTATATACATAATAATGATAAGAAATATTTAGTAAAATTTCAAGCTAAAGCTGATGAAGGAGTGTTTCTGGGATACTCCATGATTAGTAAGTCTTATAGGGTTTATAATAAATCATCTCTTAAAATTGAGGAATCTGTTCATATATTATTTAATGAATCTAACATGTCTTTCAAGGAGAAGATCTCTTCTACCATAGAACCTTTGCAGGAACATTCTCTTGTTGAAGACTTGAACAAGTTACAGGTTACTCAAAAAGAGGAAAGCAGTGAAGATGAATAAAGTATTCAACATATTGAAGAAAAACAACTTGAAGAGCCAGTTGTTGTACCACAAGAGGAAACAACAACACAGGTTGGTGAACAATCAACAACCCCTGTTGATTTAGTAACATCAAGAGACCATCCAGTTTCCCAAATAATTGGAGACATCTCAGCTGGTGTGCAAACCAGAAATCAGGTCAACCAAAACCTGTTGCACACCTGCTTCCTATCTCAAATTGAACCTCAGTCCATTCAAGATGCAGAGCAAGATCCACACTGGATCATTGCAATGCAAGAAGAGTTGCATCAATTTGAAAGGAACAAAGTGTGGGAACTAGTGTCAAAGCCTAAGGATCACTCCATTGTTGGAACAAAGTGGGTGTTCAGAAACAAACTGGATGATCAAGGAGTAATTGTAAGGAACAAGGCAAGGCTAGTTGCTCAAGGATATTCTCAAGAAGAAGGAATAGACTATGACCAGACTTTTGCACCAGTTGCAAGATTGGAAGCCATCAGAATCTTTTTAGCTTATGCAACACATAAAGGCTTCAAGGTATATCAGATGGATATCAAAAGTGCATTTCTCAATGGAGACATCAAAGAAGAAGTATATGTCAAACAACCTCCAGGTTTTATCTCTCCAACTTATCCTGATTATGTTTTTAAGTTGAACAAAGCATTATATGGTCTCAAGCAAGCTCCTAGAGCATAGTATGAGACCCTAGCATGCTTCCTTTTGGAAAATGGATTTATAAGGGGTAGAGTAGACCAAACTCTTTTCATTAGAACCCATAAGTCCCATACCCTACTAGTACAGATTTATGTAGATGATATTATTTTTAGTTCTACTGATTCAAAGTTGTGCGGAAGGTTTTCCAACCTAATGCATTCTAAATTTGAAATGAGTAGCATGGGTGAGCTATCCTTCTTCCTAGGATTGCAAGTCAAACAACATGCTGAAGGCATCTTTATTTCTCAAACCAAGTATGCAAATGAATTGGTTAAGAAATTTGGTATGTCTGAAGCATCTTGCATGAAAACACCCATGCCTACCAATGTTGTATTGGATACTGATGAACATGGGAAACCTGTTGATCAGACAACATATAGAGCAATGATTGGCTCTTTATTGTACCTTACAGCCAGTAGACCTGATATAATGTTTGCTACATGTATATGTGCTAGGTTCCAAGTAAGCCCTAGAGAGTCACACCTAACACTAGTAAAGAGGATTCTCAGGTATGTTAAAAGTTGTCCAAATCTAGGTCTCTGGTATCCAAAAGATTCAGCATTTGATTTAACTGGATTTTCTGATGCTGATTATGCTGGATGCAGAATTGACAGGAAAAGAACCAGTGGAACTTGTCAGTTCCTTGGTGACAGACTTGTCTCTTGGTTTTGTAAGAAACAAACTTTTGTGTCAACTTCAACTACTGAAGCTGAATATATGGCTGCAGGCAGTTGTTGTTCACAAATCTTGTGGATTCAAAACCAACTCCTAGACTATGGCTACAACTTAGAGAAGTCTAAAATCTTTTGTGATAACACCAGTGCTATTTCTATAGCTCAAAATCCAGTCCTCCATAGTAGGACAAAATACATAGAAATTAGACATCACTTCTTAAGGGATAATGTTGAAAAGAATAAAATTGAACTGCAATATATCACAACTGATTTACAAAGGGGAGATATTTTCACCAAGCCCTTGGATGAAAAGAAACACACCTTCTTCCTAAATCAGTTAGGAATGTTAGATGGAGGAAGTCTAAAATAATCTCCAAGATTTTAAAAGCTTAAAAATTGACCAAGACTAGGCAAACATCTTGATTTTTCTTAGCGTCTAGAGTGTTTTTCTGGTCTCTGAACTGCGCTCGACGATTTTCTCCCAGATCGTCGAACGGAGATCGACGATTTTCGAAATCGTCGACCTGAGTTCAGCGTTTCTCAGATAGTATGAACTATCTCTTCCGGTCAACGATCGTCGAACGGTGCTCGACGATTTTGTTCTATGAACGATCGTCGAACAGAGCTCGACGCTCTCCAATCTCGTCGAACTATTACAGTCCTGTGCCCTATTTGGTAAATGGGACAGGCAGATCATCAAGCCCAGCAGGCCTTCTGCAAGCACACCTTCAGGCACCAGGACTGTAATAGTCACTTCCCCCCAAGTCTCTGCCCCTGCAGATGACTTTCCTGCTGCTGCCTCTCCTCCTCCTCCAATTCCATCTTCTCCAGTTCCATCCACCATTCAAACTTCATCCACTATCATCATCTCCAGCCCTTCTCCAACATCAATACCATCTCCAATTCTAACTCTACCAACAACAGAAGAAATCTTCCATCCATTATATTCCTACCCTCAACGAGATATTGAAACATCCACAATTCCATCCTTCAATCTTATTGATGATTTCTTTATGGATGACTCACCCTCATCTCCTCCTGAGCTACCCTCCTCATCAACATCTTACCAACAACTTCTGCAGGAAATTCTTGATCAACCCACCTTCACACCCTCTCTCTCCATCCCACTGTCCTCCATCTCCACTATACCCTCACCTCAACCATCACTTCCCCAATACACCAGCTCTCCACTACAAGCACCAGTAGCTCCTACTCCATCCTCTACCTCTGCTCCAGTCACTACTGAGCAAGTAGATATTCCAGCCCTGGCTGACAAGATATATGAACTGATAGCCCCCAGGCTATCTCTTCTATTGGAGACCTCCTTGGCTCCATTACTTGAGTCAGTGGCAGCCCTTTCTGCCAGACTATCCTCCCTTTTCCCTCAGGCAACCCCTTCATCAGTGTGCCTTGATCCACCCTTATCTGAATCTAGGCAGGGGGAGATGCCCTATGAAGTGAGCTTGCCTGTTGTTTCTTCAGTTAGTGTTGTTGCTGCTGCTGTTGCTCTTCAAGCTCCAGTTCCACCTCCAGTTGTAGTCTTCCCAGTGGACATCAGGTCCTTACTTTCAGTGTTTGATTCAATGTATTTCAGTTGTCTTCCAGAGAGAGTTGCTGTCCAGCCATCAGAGGATCTGACCAAGGCCATTGTGCCCTTCTCATGTTGTGACACTAGCATTATAACTTCTTTTGTCAATTCAGTATATGCTGCTGCTACTCCTGATGAGAATATGGTTGCTGTTCCTGCTGCTGTTGTCAATAATGATGCTACTGTTGTTCCAGTTTCTGATGATATCCATATGACAGAGGCACATGATTTTGAGCCTTCTGTGTTTGCTGATGATATTCCTGATGTTGCTGATATTGTTGTATCTGAAAGTGTTTCATCTGAAACTATTGCTGCCCCAACTGCTGCTAATATTACTGTTGTTATACCTTCTAAGAGTGCTGCTCCAGAACTTTCTGTGTCTGTTGTTATTACTGCTCTAGAACCTTCTGTGTCTGTTGCTACTGCTTCTGCTTCAACTTCAATTGCTACAAGTGCTGTACCTGCTGCTCCAACCTCTGCTGTTTCATCTGCTTCAACTCAACTACAGAAAGACTTGATGAAAAAGATTGATGCTCTTTATGATGAGCAAAGTTCTGAAAGTGATGAATTCAAGACTGATTCTGATAACTCCTCTGCCACTATTGCTAGAAAGAGAAAGACAAGGAGCAAAGCCATGAAAAGAGTACCTCCAGCCAAAGTCAAGAACAATAATGACATTCCATATTACATTCTTCATGACTGCCCCATAACTGAGCACTGGATGTAGTATTCAAAGAACCAACTTAAAGCCATGAAGAAAAAGAGGACGTATGAAAAAGGATCTTCCCAGTTTCATCACTCTCATCCTCCTCCACCACCTCCTCCTGATGCAGGTGCAGGTGGAAGCTCAGCTGCTCAACCCTCTGCCAAAAGCCAAACCCCCTATCAGCCTCATGTCAGATCTTATCATAGGGGAAGCCAGTCTAGAGGTTCTCAATCCAGAAGAGGAAATTATAGAGGAAATCAAAAGGAAGTCCAGGTTTATTCAAAAAGTTATTCAAGGCAACATCCTTACTCCAGGGAAGGACAAACCTCATCAGACACAACATCAGGTCCTTTTCCCTATAAATTGAAGGAAGTAGTTTCATCCAGACCTCCTCAGGATAATCCATCAAATAGATATGAGCCACCAGTGCCCTTTGAAGATCCTGAAAATAATCCAACTGCTTGGACTGCCAGGATGAAAGAGCTTGCTGCACTGGACCAGATTAAGAAAGCTAAAGAGCAAAGAAGAGATTCCTCCAACATCACTACATTGTCTGAACAGAGAAAGAAAGAATTGGAAAGATATGGCTCAAGCAAATTCTTTGATTCTGATAGGTATATGGAGCTGCATCCTGAAGCTGTAGTTCCAAGGCTCAAACAACAAACCTCTTTAGGGGCAGCAGATGACACCAGATCCAAAAAGGAATCTCTTAACCCCAATAGAGAAATCAAACTTATAAAGAGCAAGGAGAAGAAATAACTATGTAAGGTGACAATCATCTTGATTTCTGATTATTGTCTGGGATAATGTATCTGTGGTTCTGCATGCCCTGCTTATTGTTTTTCTGTATTGTTGTTGTGTATGCTGTTATTTAAATTTTTCCAAGTTCTATAAATAGTAATCCTAACCCAAATAGGGGGAGATTGTTGGAACACCCTATTATTAATTTGGGTCAGGATCACTATGTCTCCAAGAAACCTATTTTGACCTCCTGTATAGCTCTAAAGGTCAATTAGAATTGAGTCTAAGGGATAGTACTTAGGTTTGGAAGCTGCCCTCAAGACCAAGGATTTTCAGTTTGAAGACTAAGTCATATCGTCGAGCTCAGCACGACGAATCGTCGAACTCCAATCGATGATTGTCTAGCTCAACTTCGATAGATCGTCGAACTCCATCCGACGATCGCTGAGCTCAACTTCAACAAATCGTTGAACTCCATTTGACGATCTGCGAGCTCAGTTCGACGATCTTGACTTAGTATTGGTTCTCTATCTCTGAGCTCAGTTCGACGATCTTTGAGCTCAGATCGACGATTTCTTTTGTTGTATAAGTCCAAATCGCTGAGCTCAGTTCGACGATAGCAGAGCTCAGTTCGACGTTTTTCTGATGAGTTAAAGGATTTTTCAAGATTCAAATTCAGGAGTTATTCAGCAATTAATTCAGAAGATTTTCTAGCCGTTTTCATTTATTCTGGACCAAGTTTCAAGGGATTATCAAGGAATGTTTCTTTGGACTTTCCCCCAGAAGACAATTGCAATTAAGGATGCAATTAATGACAGGCCAACGGCTATTCTTGACAGAGGATGATTTTTCTATTCAGTACCAGAGAATAAAATACAAGTTTTTTGAATCTCTCCATTACTTAGAACACAGATCAGAAGAGAGACAACATAGAACAAGAAGAACAAGAATAAGAACATTCTCTGCTACACTTCTCTGGACAACATCTTTCTCAACATCAATTGTTCACAAGAGAAAGAGCTAAAAGGAATTCATACAAGAACACACACCAAAGGAGATCAACAAATCTGAAATCTTCAGATCCCCTTTGCTTCAAGTGTTCAAGGCCAACATCTTTCAAAGACTCCAGACACCTAACATTTCAGCTGTTGCTGAAATCATCATTTGCTGGAGATCAACTTCTGAAGGCCTATCACCCTATAGCAAAGCTTCATTTCCTGAACATCTCAAGAACTCAGGGGGAGCTTTGACAACATAAAATCCACATAGTCTTCTCAGCTGTTTTGAGAAAGAGAAGACTTCCATCACTCTCTCGTCCCCATCTCTGTAAAGGGTTTCTCAAACTCCCTTCAAAAGTTTGTGCTTGGTTTTTGAGTATATTGTCAAAAGCTCATTGGTGGCAAGACACCTGATCAAAAATCTGATTTGGTTTTTGAGCACCTTATCAAAAGCTCATTGGTGCCCAGGACACCTGATCAACTCATCCTGTAGTGGATTCCTACCTAGGGTGGTAGAAGAGTAGATGTACCCAAGTTTAGGGGAACCACTATAACTCCTTGTGTCTTCTGGCTTGCTTGTCTTTATCTTTTGTTTCTGGCTGTGATTGTTTTGTGATTACTTTAGATCTGTGATTAATTTTTGTTGTAGATTATTTTGTGATTATATTTAATAGTTGCTTCCCTGTTCACTCAGATTACAACAATTGTTGTAAAACATTTTCAAGCACCATATACTTTATTCACCCCCCTCTAGAGTATATCAGATTTAGCTGCACTTTCACGATGCTTCGCCAGGCGGGATGGAAGACTAGTCGGGCCGCTATGCACCGAATCACTAGGCGGATGGGCGAGTAGGCTTGCAGATGAGGTGGTGAGAACGGCGGAGTGAGGGTCGAAAGCACCTCTTCACTACGCGCGCCACTAGCAATTGCTAGTGCAGCAAGGGTGGATGGCGGTGGATGGAATATGGCGCACCTCAAGCAAATATACGAAATTACAAATCACAAAGACATGATTTTATAAAAATGTTTTACAAATAAGCACACATCATCTATACATAAGGTTTACAACAACACATAAACAACAATAAAGGAAGAACAAGTCAAGAGATCGACCGAATCCGAAGTCTTGCTGAGGATTCACAGTTGGAATCGTCGGGTTGTCAATCCGCGTCCAAGCTCGGTCCTCAACTGCATCCGGGGTAGAGAAGGGTTGTCACCACCTTCCAATGGCCCGTCTTCTTCGTCTCACGATAACGGACGAAAGTTGCAAGCTTCCCTTTGATTGATGGAGATGGCGTTGAAGCTTGAAATGAACCCAAGAGATGATGGAGGAGGCCGAGAGGAAGCTCCGGGTTGGATTTGGCGATGAAAGCTTGCCCGGAGCACCTCTGAAAGATATGGTACCTAAACACCTAGAGGGGGGTGAATAGGTGACCTAATCCTTTTTAAATTTTAATGGCAGCAATCAGTTATATCACAGATTTCTATCTACTTTTGCACAGCAAAAACAAAGCATACACAGCAATTAACAATCACAGCACAGCAGACACAGTGGTTTATAGTGGTTCCCCAAGATATGGGTACATCCACTTTCCCCCTTCGCCTATCTAGCAGTGTACTAGATTCGGCCAAACTTCTCCACTGTCTCAGAACCCAAATTGGTTCCTACACCTCAGGCCCAAGGCCTTACAACTCAGCTTTATCCCAAAGCCTACACTCAGCCACAAAGGCCTACACTCAGCCAATCAAGGCCTACACTCAGCCACCCAGGCCTACACTCAGCCAATCAAGGCCTACACTCAGAGATAACAATCTCCTACACTCAGGCCCTCAAGCCCTACCCTCAGCCTTTATAATTATAGGCTTACAATTCACTCAGATCCAATGGATCCTACAAGATAAAAATGATTATAGAGATAATAACTCAACAACTCTGAAACAAGAGAGGGGAGTTGAGAGTTTCTTGATGAGTTCTTGGAATAACTCAGCTGGATTCAATCTGACTTAACTTTCTTCAAAGCTTCTTGAGTAGAACTGAATAAGATTGTTTCCTTCTGCAGCTGTTCCTTGACCTCTTCCACTTAGAATTCAGAATGAATCTGAATCCTTCTTCTCAGCCTAGTTCCAGAGGCTGATTTCTTGGATGGAGCCCTCTCTCTCCAACTTCTTAGATCTGCACTTGGACTGCAAGATCTTCTTGATTTGATACTTTGTGTACCACTTCAACAACTTGTTCAACAATAATCTGAACCATAGTTGATCACTGATCAATCAGTTTCTGTAGACAGCATAGGCCTATTTATAGGCCTTCTTCATGGTAACCGGCTGTTCCGGTTCATAACTGTCTTCTGACATCTCTGACAGGTGCTGTAGACCGGCTAGAACGGCAGCTGTCATGTCATCCAGTCAGTTCTTGAAAATCTCTAATTGTTTGAAAGTGTCGAGACTTTCTGTCTTTAAGTGTCGACACTTATAGACCAAGTGTCGACACATGCTGTGTAAGTGTCGACACAAGTCTACAAGGTGTCGACACAACTCCTTGTATGTCTCGACACAGATTCTTCTTCAGGTGTCGACACTGAAATTGAGTGTCGACACAAGTACTTGATCTTCTATCTTTAACTGAATTCTTCTAAGTGTCGACACATCTCCTTTGTGTCGACACATCTTCTTGTGTTGAATCTGTTAAGTGTCGACACTGCTTCTTGGTGTCGACACATAGTCTTCTATGTTGATACTTGCTGAGTGTCGACATAGCTCCTTGTGTCGACACTTGATTCTTCTGTTGAGACTTCAGCTGAGTGTCGACACATTACTTTAGTGTCGACACTTGTACTTAGAATATTTTGGAGATAATTCTGTTCTTTGCTAAGTGTCGACACAGCTCCTTGTGTCGACACTTTCTTCAAGTGTTGAGTCTTCAGCTGTGTGTTGACACATTGTTCTAGGTGTCGACACTTACTTCAAATGCTGACTCTTCTGTTGAGTGTCGACACATTGTGCTGGGTGTCGACACTTACTTCAAATGCTGACTCTTCTGCTTAGTGTCGACACATTGTGTTGAGTGTCGACACTTGTACTTAGTCTCTGCAGACTTTTGCTGAGTGTCGACACTGCTCCAAGTGTCGACACTTTCTGGTGTAGACTCAGCTTTACTGGGTGTCGACACAGCTCCTTGTGTCGACACTTTCTGTCAGCACTTTTCTTCACTGAGTGTCGACACAGCTCCAAGTGTCGACACTTTCTGTCTGGTGTCGACTCTGCATCCCAGGTGTCGACACAATGACTCCAAGTGTCGACACTGCTTGTCTGGGTGTCGACACAAGCCTTCTTAAGTGTCGACACTTTCCCTCTGGGTGTCGACACATGGACTTCGAAACTTTTTGCTTCAGTCCAGTGATTACTTAACCTGCACAAGTAAACTCAACATACATCAAATACATTATGATGTATATCATTGATTTGGGTGAGGCTTCTTCAAATCAGGTACATTTAGCCAATGTACCCAACAATCTCCCCCAATTTGGAGAAGTCATAACCCTTAGTCAATGATATACACCATTCATAATTAAAAAAATTACAAAATGATGTAAAGTAGGATAAAGTTCAGCAGGGTAAACATAACATGTATAAATCACACATGTATACACATACATCAACACAGAACAATTAAGAAATAGACATATTCACAGAACAATCATGAAATATATTGATCACATATTGTTCTAACATTTGTCTTATATATTTTCAGTAGTTCACAAAAATGTTTTACATTTAAAAGATTACAAAATAATCTTCAAGTAAATTCTTAATCTATTTCTGGTCTGGTTCCTTGATAACTATTCCCTTGTCAGCTTGAACTTGAGCTTTGACGGGGGCATCAAAAGTTTCAGCATCAGCAGGCTTCTTGCCTTTTAGATCTTTCTTTTTGAGTTCTTCTGCCTTGATCTTCTGCCTCTCAAAATAGTGATATGGCTTAGGAAAGTACTTGCTAGGCTCCACTGCAGTAGGAGGTAGCTTTCCCATCTTTGCCTTCCTTCTGTATTGAACAATGGCTTCTTGTCTGATCTCATGTTTCCTCCATTCTGCTTCAGAGAACCACTTGTTCCTGTCATGAGTGTTATCCTTGGCAGCTTTCCAGGCAGTTAATATGATATTCCTAGAGGTAGGGCTCCACTGTTCAAAGTCTGGCCTTTGTTCTGCTTGTTCCCTAAACCTCTTCTTAGACAACCTTGTCTCTTCTTCTTTTTGTAGAGCTTCTTCTTCTTTCTGAAGAGCTGCTTGCATAGCTTCAGTCATAGGCTGAACCACTTTATCCAGAATAACATTAGACTTCCCTTCAGTTGGGCTATACATATGATGAATGTCAGCTTACACCATGTCAAAATCTGGTGGAGAATAGATCACTTGAGCTACCTCTGGTTGCTCACCTCCAAGATATGTAGTTTGAATCCCAGATTCATCAACATTATCATCATCATAGAGTAGAGGATAGCCCAGTGTAGCTCTGATGGAATTAGATATCCACTTTACATGGTCAGAGCTAGATTTGACTAAAACTCTCTCCCCCTTTATGACTTCTCTAGCCATATGGTCTCTGACATCATCCTTCTGGAATCTTATTTGACTATCCAAGTATCTGATGCCATCTTTAAAGTAAGGTTTAAGCTTTTGAAGTTGATCAGATATAGCTTTCTGGGAGGCTTGGATTGCAGTCTTTACAGCAGAAATTTCTTCTTGAAATACTTTATCAAAATCAGCTTTAGCAGCAGCAGTAGATGTAGAAGGTTCAGCAGTCTTGTTCTTCAACTCAGTGACTATAGCATTATGGGAGGCTGTCAAATTGTCATTCATTCTTAATTGATTCTCAAGAACATATCCTTGTTTCAATGCTATATCATCCACCTGTGCCTTGATCTTCTCTTGGTGTGTTGCCAAATACACTACTGCATTTCCACCTTTGTGGAAGCATTCATTCATCTCTTTCTTGTTAAGGTTCATTTCAAACCTTATAGACTTTATATCTTGGGCCAGATCAAACTGTAAGGATTTGTGCCCTTCATCAACATAGGTCTCTATAGCCTTCCTATGTTCATCCAATTTGATTTGCATTGCCACCATCAGTGCACTATAATCAACTGATGGTGCTTGCTGAACTATAGGTTGTGGAGCAACAGATTGTAGGGCCTTTTTGTAGCTTTGGCTCCTTCTCTTGAACACATAAAGCTTCTTTTTCTTAGCCCTGGCAGTCTCCTCATCTTCAGATTCTGAGGAGCTGGCTATTTCAACCCTGTCCTTAGGGCTTTGAGGCTTCTCAGGTTGCACATCTGGAGCTTTCTCAGTTTCTTGCCTTATAGGCTCTTCCAGAACTTGTACTTGCTCCCCCTCAGCAGCAGCATTCTCTCCTTCAGTATCATCCTTGTCCATGTCAAAATCTTGTTGGTCTAGATTTAGGAATAAATCCTCCATGGTGTATTCTGGTGGTGAAGCAGCTGGGGAAGTTCTTGGTTCTTCAACCACAGGATCAGGAATTACTGGAACAGCAGATGTGTCTTCTATAACAACATCTGGAGCTTGACTATCCAGCTGAGTATGCTGATTAACATCAGATAAATCAGCATCTTCCATAGAAAAATCTAAAGTGTGTAGTTCAGTGAGTACCTCTTGAATGATGGTGGTAGCTTGCTCACTTTCCAGTGTAGATGGTGCTTCTACAACTGGAGGCTCCCCCTGGCTGTGATCCCTGTGGATGGGGCTAGCTTGAGGCAGCTCCCCCTGGATCTCAGCAGCCTCTTGAGGAGCAGGAGATTTCGCTGCAGTCTCTTCCTCTTGGTCATCTGGAGTGAAAACAACTTGTTCTTCACTTTCAGAACTGCTGGAGGACTCTTGTGCCACTGGAGTAGTTTTTCTCTTTTTCTTTGGAGGAATCTCCTTCTCAGTAACTGTCTTCTCTGGGGTTGGCATTTCCTTGGACAACACCCTATCCCATCTTGAAAAGATCCTAAGATCCATCTTCCTCATATGGTTTATCTTGCTGCCTGCAGCAGTACTCATTACCTCTGGTATCACACCAGCTAGGTATAGACTAATGATTCTGCCCAGGTTGGGCCTCTTCAAGCTCTCCTTAATCTTGTCAAACATTATAACTGACCAATCAGTTCTTATAGTGAAGATAACTCTTGTCATTATATTGAACATGGAGGCAGACACTCTGTCATGCCCTCCTGGCTTACTGAGTAAGACTTTTCCCACTATCTCAGACAGGAATTTGCCTTGGCTGTTCATGCCTTTCCTGTTAAAGACAGAACCAATCTTCATTTTAGGATCCAGTCCACACCAGGTTAGAGCTTCCCTGGTCTTGGATGCAGTGACTTCTTCTTCATCTTGAATTTTTGGTAGCTGGAGCACCTTCCTCAGATTTTTAGGGGATACCTTAACCCTTGCACCATGAACTCTGGATTTGATTTTGTATCCAGATTCATCTATCTGAGCTCCATTTAGGAATTCAAGAACCTCTTTCTTCCCAATCTTTGTAGATTCAGAAACTAAGTATTCCAATCCAGAATCGGCGACTAGGGTTACTACCGCCTGGATTTCTTGATCTGCTTCTGCAAATGCGCCGCGCACCAGCTCATATCCTTCGTTGACGTTCTCTTCTAGCTTAGGCGCCATTAGGGTTTGGAGAATTTGACTTGAGAGAAGAGAGGTGTCGACACAGTAGTTTTGGTCTCGAAACTTTGAAAGCGTGTCGACAGACAAAGACAAAACCATATTTATACCTGTCTGATTTTGAAGATGAACAGGCGGGACACCTAACTTAAAATGTGTCGACACTGGCAAAAAGTGTCGACACTGACTTATAATGTCTCGACACATATGTGTCGACACAAGTTTAGTCAACAGATTTTATGTGTCGACACTTGGTTATGTGTCGACACAAGTTTAGTCAACAGAATTAATGTGTCGACACTTGGTTATGTGTCGACACAACATATCTGGACACATTGTCGAGACTTTACTTAGAAAATTCTGAGTAAATACTAAGTGTCGACACCACTTTGGATGTGTCGACAACTACTTGGCATGTGTCGACACTAACATTCTGAAGTGTCGACACCAACTTCCTAGATGTGTCCACACCTTTTTCCTGAAGTGTCGACACCACTATTCTGTGTCGACATAGACTTGTCTATGTGTCGACACCTTTTTACTTAGTCATTTTCAATTCTGTAAACTTACTCTAAGTTTATCATTCCTAGTTCAATTTTGAATTTATTGAACTTAGCTTCTTCTAGGGGCTTAGTAAACATATCAGCTACTTGATTATCAGTTTTAACATATTCTAATAAAATATCTTCTCTTTCTACATGCTCCCTAAGAAAATGATATTTAATCTCAATATGTTTTGTTCTACTATGAGATACAGGGTTATTAGCTATTGAAATAGCACTTGTAGAATCACAGAAAAGTGGAGTTCTACTTACCTGAAATCCATAGTCCTCTAGCTGATGTTGTATCCACAGAAGTTGAGCACAGCAACTTCCTGCAGCCACATACTCTGACTCAGCTGTGGAGATAGCCACACTGGTTTGCTTTTTGCTACTCCATGAAATTAGTCTCTCACCTAGAAATTGACAGGTTCCAGTAGTGCTCTTTCTATCCTCTTTGCATCCTGCAAAGTCTGCATCTGAATAACCTGTTAGATCAAAATCTCCATTCCTAGGGTACCAGAGGCCTAGATAGGGAGTGCCCTTTAGATATCTCAATATTCTTTTGACTGCTATCAAATGAGACTCTTTAGGGCAGGCTTGATACCTGGCACAAACACATGTAGCATACATGATGTCAGGTCTACTAGCAGTCAAGTATAATAGGGAGCCAACTATCCCTCTATACAAGATTTCATCTACAGGTTTCCCTGCATCATCCTTGCTAAGAGACATACTTGACCCCATTGGAGTCTTCATGGTACTGGATGAATCCATACCATACTTCCTTATGAGTTCTAGGGTGAACTTGGACTGACATATGGATAAACCACTTTCAGTCTGTTTAACTTGGAGACCCAAGAAAAACTTCAGCTCTCCCATACTACTCATCTCAAACTGACCTTGCATAAGTTTTGCAAACTTTTTGCAAAGGCTGCTTTCAGTAGACCCAAATATAATGTCATCTACATATATTTGGACAAGTATAACTTTGCCTCTAGATTCCCTAAGGAATAGAGTCTTATCTATTTTCCCCCTTGAGAACTTGTTCTCAATGAGGAAACTAGATAGGGTTTCATACCAAGCCCTAGGGGCTTGCTTTAACCCATATAAAGCTTTCCTAAGTCTATAGACATGATGAGGTAGAGTTGGATCAACAAAACCTGCAGGCTGTTCCACATAGACTTCTTCCTTAAGATTACCATTCAGGAATGCTGACTTGACATCCATTTGGTAAACCTTGAATCCTTGATAGGTTGCATAGGCCAAGAACATCCTTATGGCTTCCAGTCTGGCTACTGGAGCAAAGGTTTGATCAAAATCAATACCTTCTTCTTGCATATATCCTTTAGCAACCAGTCTAGCCTTATTCTTAATGATGACCCCTTGTTCATCCATCTTATTCCTGTAGATCCACTTAGTTCCTATTATATTGTGGTCTTTAGGTTTAGGAACAAGTTCCCAAACCTTGCACCTCTTGAACTGATTAAGCTCTTCTTGCATTGCTTCAGTCCATTGTGGATCCAATATTGCTTCTTCAAATTTCTTAGGTTCAACTTGAGATAGGAAACTGGAGTAGATTGCTGCATTCATGTATCTGCTCCTGGTTTGTACTCCTTGTCTTGGATCTCCAATAATCTTCTCTACTGGATGATCTCTAAGATGCCTGTTGGCTGGAGGCATTCTTACTTCTGGTTGAACCATTTCAGCATCTCCATCATGCTGTTCTCCTTGTATTTCTTCAGCAACTGGCACATGTAGTTCTCCCCCTGGACAACAGCTACTCTCCTCTCCTTGCTGTCTTGCAGCAGGTACTTCTTCTATAGTAAGATTGTCCATTTTCTTTGTTAAACCTGTGGGGCTGCAAACAGAACTAGACAACTCATTGTTAATAAGTTTAGTCTCATCAAAAACTACATGCACAGATTCTTCTACAACTTGTGTAGTCAGGTTGTAGACTCTATATGCCTTACTATTATTGTTGTACCCAACAAAAATTCCCTCTTGGGACTTGGCAGCAAACTTAGTCAAGTAAGACTTCACATTGTTAAGTATGAAGCATTTGCAACCAAAGATCCTGAAATAGGATAGGTTTGGTTTCCTACCTTTCATAACTTCATAGGGGGTCTTGTTGAGCCCTTTAGTGATGATAGCCCTATTTATAACATGGCATGTAGTGTTAACTGCTTCAGCCCAGAAATACTCTGGCAGTGATGTATCACTTAGTAGGGTTCTACCAGCCTCTATCAAGGTCCTATTCTTCCTCTCAGCAATGCCATTTTGCTGAGGTGTTCTAGGTGAAGAGAATTCTTGAAATATCCCAAAGTCTACACATAGTTTTGTCATGCTTTCAGACTGAAACTCAGTACCATGGTCACTTCTAATCTTGACCACTGTACTATTTAGTTCATTCTGAATTTGCTTGACAAAGCTATAGAAGACACTAGGTGTTTCAGATTTCTATCTTAAGAAGAACACCCAGGAAAACCTTGAGTAGTCATCTACAACTATAAGGGTATAGACCTTCCTACCTAAGCTGTGAACTGGCATTGGACCAAAGAGATCCAAATGCAAGAGGTATAAACACCTCACAGCATCTTTGTTTTCTATGCTTCTAAAGGTGGATTTAGTCTGCTTGCCCTTTTGACAGGCTGAGCAAATACCATCTTTAACACACTTAACTTGAGGACCATTCCTCACTAACTCTTTGCTAAAGAGTTTGCTAATAGTCTTGTAGTTAAGATGGGCTAGCCTCTTGTGCCATTTGACACAATGAGTGACTGTCTCGTCAGCTACAAGACAAACTGGAGAACCATTGTTCTCAATCATAATGTTTAGGCAGTAGACATTCCTTTTCCTAAAACCTGTCAAAATGATCTCTTGATCACTTGACCTCTTGATATGACAACCATTTTTAACAAATGAGATGTCATACCCAACATCACTTAATTGACTTATACTTATTAGATTGTGTTTCAACCCTTTAACATAAGCCACTTGAGTAATGGTAACCAAGTTTGTAGAAATGTTACCAAACCTTTTGATGATTCCATTTTCAGAACCACCAAAGGTTACTTTTGGACCATCTTTTATTGGAATATAGTCCTTTAGTAATCCTCTTATTCCAGTCATATGTCTGGAACATCCACTGTCCAAGTACCATGTTGGGGTATGGCCACTTGGACTCACCTGCAAAACAGATTTAATGAACCTTAGAACCCAAAGAATTCTTGGGTCCTTGGTACTTGTTAGTCTGCAATCTGACAAAGCTACCCACTGGCTTTCCAACAGGTAGTTTGGTACTCACTTTGGCACTGACATTGTGCCAACAGTCCACTGCAAAATGGCCAACTTTGCCACAGCACCAACATTCAAACTTGTTGTACCTTTGCTTAGGTACAGTCTTTGCTGTCTTATTTACAGCAGACTTGTTGAATGTTGGGGCTTTGCCCTTGGACTTAGACTTGGACTGCTCAGTCCTAGCAGGTCTAATAAAACCCAGTCCAGCCTTGCCTTTATGATGAACAAATTCATCAATTAAAGGTAGCACTGACTTAGGTTTAGAAAACCTAGCAACAAGATCTCTCTCTTTCTGAAGATTTATCTCCAGACTCTTGATTTGATCATTCTTAAAGGTGATAGTGCCCATCTGAATCACTGTTATGTGTTTCAGACTGGCTATTTCATTAAGTTTTTGATCAAATTGCTTCTCAAAATCTGTTACAGCAGCTTTTAGATCAGCAATTTCCAATGCCTGACTTTTGGCAAGGGTCTTGCTTTTCTTGTAAGCTTGCAACAGCACTTTATATTCATCTATAAGCTGATGAATATCATCCTCAGACTCAGATACATTCTCATCACTTGATGAAGAAGAATCTAAATCTGAACTAGAACAAGAAACTGAACTTGAACTTGAACCTTGTACCTTACTGGGTCCTGGCTGCTCCAGGATTTTGGCACTCTCTGTCAAAGCCATTGGCCCTTGGCAATGTCTGTCTTCTTATTCATAAATAGACTCCAAAATCTGCATGAATTCTTCTTCTTCTTCTTCAGCAAACAGCCCTATGTAGGCCTCAGCCTCAGACTCAGTTTCTGAAGAAGAAATATCTGATAGAGTCTTCTCTTTCTTGGCTACAAAAGACTTCTCTTTCTTGCCTTTGAAATGAGTCTTTTTCCTGTCACCAGATTCTTTCCTCTTTTCAGGACAGTCTGCAATAACATGGCCCTGTCTATTGCAGCAATAGCACACTATCTTGGAACTAGTTGTCTTGCTAGATTTTGTCCTTTTCTTGTCATTCTTTGAAGACCTCTTTTTCTGATAAGAGTCTTCCTTTCCTTGTGATGTAGAAGGCCTTGACCTCCACTGTTTCTTTTTCAAAAACTTCTGAAAGTGTCTAGTGAAAGCAGCAAAGTCTTCATCACTTTCACTGCTCTCAGTCTTTGTGCTGACTGACTCATCTGATTCTGATTCAACTACCTCAGGAGGTGGAGTTGATGACTTATTCCTGCACTTTCTGGGAACTTCTGTCTTGAAAGCAACAGTTCTTTCTTTGTGCTCAGTCCTTGTTGATTTCTCCTCCTCCTTCCTCACTGTCAATTGCATCTCATATGACAATAACTTGCCAAACAGTGTAGGAGGAGGAATTTCCCCCAACTTGGCCATTTCTCTAATGACACAGATCTTTGTGTCCCAATCTTTGGTTAGGGACCTTAGGAACTTGTCATTTAGTTCATAGTTACTGAACTCTCTTCCATAAGACATGAGTTCATTAACTATTCTGTAGAACTTCTTGTAGCACTCAGTTATGCTATCACCTTTACCTTGTCTAAAACTCTCATACTCCTGATTTAGCAAGGATTTTCTATCTTGTCTTACTTCTTCAGATCCTTCCATATACACTATAAGAGTGTCCCACATCTCTTTGACTGTCTTGCAGTGTATAAGATTCTGAAAAGTTGCATCATCAATGGCACTCACTATAATGTTTTGTGCCCTCTTATCCATGGTAGCTAGGACAATCTCATCCTTAGTCATCTCAGAGAAATCCTTTGGAGTTCTCTGATTTGCATCTAGAACTGAAATCTTCATGGGCACATAAGGCCCTTCCTTTACTGTGATGTAGATTCTAGGGTCTGAGGCCTCCATAAACAGCCTTACCCTTTCCTTCCAGATTCCAAAGATCTCTTTCCTGCATATGGGCAATTTCATGGAACCCAATTCCTTGTGATTCTCAGAAGAACCCATGTTTCTTGATTTTCTTGAATTTCTTGAATCTGTATTTTGCCTTACACTGAATCTGCCAATCAGGATCTCCTCAGACTGTTAGTCCTTGTTTTGAGTAACCTCGCTTTGATACCACTTGATAGATATGGTACCTAAACACCTAGAGGGGGGGTGAATAGGTGACCTAATCCTTTTTAAATTTTAATGGCAGCAATCAGTTATATCACAGATTTCTATCTACTTTTGCACAGCAATAACAAAGCATACACAGCAATTAACAATCACAGCACAGCAGACACAATGGTTTATAGTGGTTCCCCAAGATATGGGTACATCCACTTTCCCCCTTCGCCTATCTAGCAGTGTACTAGATTCGGCCAAACTTCTCCACTGTCTCAGAACCCAAATTGGTTCCTACACCTCAGGCCCAAGGCCTTATAACTCAGCTTTATCCCAAAGCCTACACTCAGCCACAAAGGCCTACACTCAGCCAATCAAGGCCTACACTCAGCCACCCAGGCCTACACTCAGCCAATCAAGGCCTACACTCAGAGATAACAATCTCCTACACTCAGGCCCTCAAGCCCTACCCTCAGCCTTTATAATTATAGTCTTACAATTCACTCAGATCCAATGGATCCTACAAGATAAAAATGATTATAGAGATAATAACTCAACAACTCTGAAACAAGAGAGGGGAGTTGAGAGTTTCTTGATGAGTTCTTGGAAGAACTCAGCTGGATTCAATCTGACTTAGCTTTCTTCAAAGCTTCTTGAGTAGAACTGAATAAGATTGTTTCCTTCTACAGCTGTTCCTTGACCTCTTCCACTTAGAATTCAGAATGAATCTGAATCCTTCTTCTCAGCCTAGTTCCAGAGGCTCATTTCTTGGATGGAGCCCTCTCTCTCCAACTTCTTAGATCTGCACTTGGACTGCAAGATCTTCTTGATTTGATACTTTGTGTACCACTTCAATAACTTGTTCAACAATAATCTGAACCACAGTTGATCACTGATCAATCAGTTTCTGTAGACAGCATAGGCCTATTTATAGGCCTTCTTCATGGTAACCGGCTATTCCGGTTCATAACTGTCTTCTGACATCTCTGACAGGTGCTGTAGACCGGCTGGAACAGCAGCTGTCATGTCATCCAGTCAGTTCTTGAAAATCTCTAATTGTCTGAAAGTGTCGAGACTTTCTGTCTTTAAGTGTCGACACTTATAGACCAAGTGTCGACACATGCTGTGTAAGTGTCGACGCAAGTCTACAAGGTGTCGACACAACTCCTTGTATGTCTCGACACGGATTCTTCTTTAGGTGTCGACACTGAAATTGAGTGTCGACACAAGTACTTGATCTTCTATCTTTAACTGAATTCTTCTAAGTGTCGACACATCTCCTTTGTGTCGACACATCTTCTTGTGTTGAATCTGTTAAGTGTCGACACTGCTTCTTGGTGTCGACACATAGTCTTCTATGTTGATACTTGCTGAGTGTCGACACAGCTCTTTGTGTCGACACTTGATTCTACTGTTGAGACTTCAGCTGAGTGTCGACACATTACTTTAGTGTCGACACTTGTACTTAGAATATTTTGGAGATAATTCTGTTCTTTGCTAAGTGTCGACACAGCTCCTTGTGTCGACACTTTCTTCAAGTGTTGAGTCTTCAGCTGTGTGTCGACACATTGTTCTGGGTGTCGACACTTACTTCAAATGCTGACTCTTCTGTTGAGTGTCGACACATTGTGCTGGGTGTCGACACTTACTTCAAATGCTGACTCTTCTGCTTAGTGTCGACACATTGTGTTGAGTGTCGACACTTGTACTTAGTCTCTGCAGACTTTTGCTGAGTGTCGACACTGCTCCAAGTGTCGACACTTTCTGGTGTAGACTCAGCTTTACTGGGTGTCGACACAGCTCCTTGTGTCGACACTTTCTGTCAGCACTTTTCTTCACTGAGTGTCGACACAGCTCCAAGTGTCGACACTTTCTGTCTGGTGTCGACTCTGCATCCCAGGTGTCGACACAATGACTCCAAGTGTCGACACTGCTTGTCTGGGTGTCGACACAAGCCTTCTTAAGTGTCGACACTTTCCCTCTGGGTGTCGACACATGGACTTAGAAACTTTTTGCTTCAGTCCAGTGATTACTTAACCTGCACAAGTAAACTCAACATACATCAAATACATTATGATGTATATCATTGAGTTGGGTGAGGCTTCTTCAAATCAGGTACATTTAGCCAATGTACCCAACAACCTCCTTAGGGTGGAAGATGATGAATAAAGGCGGAAAACGGCGGAGAAATGTTGAGCTCTGGATTCCTCCTAATTAGGGCGAGACCTGCACTATTTATACAAAGCAGAAATGAACAATGTGCACGATCACAGGCGCACGACTAGCGGTCGTGCGCACTATGTCTGGTGATCGTGCACACTGGCATGGCAGATTAGGAAGAAGAACTGGGATAACGCGCACGAGCTGTGGCGCATGACCAGTGGTCGTGCGCACTAAGTTCAATGGTCATGTGATTACCCCAGATAGGACTCAAGAAAAGAGGAATCAATGCACACGATCAGTGGCGCGCGACCAGTGGTCGTGCGCACTAGGTCCAGTGGTCGTGCGATCACCCAGGCTGATTCTGGAAAACATAGAGTAGTGTGCACGATCAGGGGCGCACGACTAGTGGTCGTGCGCATTAGATCCCATGATCGTGCGCAGTATTCCTTTTTCAAAAAACCATCCCGGACACGCACACGACCCCTGTACTGAAAGGAAAAATCAATCACTGATATGTGCAGACATTCCAGGAAATCACACAAAGGAGTACGAACTATAAAAATAACAAAATACACAACCACGGGCATAAATGTGCACTTCCTATGGAAATAAAGATAAGATGAAATATGAACGATATAGAACTAAAAGTGAAGTGCAAACGCGTGAAACCTAGACCAGATGAGTCCGAAAATAGGTATATAAAATGGACTCATCACACCCCCAGACTTAACTGTTTGCGCGTCCCGAGCAAACAAAATCTAAGCAGATAGGGAAAACTACTAGCTAACAAAGAAATTGCGATACGGAGTACCATGCGAAGTCGTATGCTCGCACGCGTAAAAATATAATAGAAGAAATTTCTAAGTATGTAAAATAGTCTATATTTTTTCACAATGTGTATCAACATTTTATTATTACTCAAAAATGGAATCATGGTGAATCATCTGGTCACGCATAGGGAGAAAGTAGACTAATCGCTAGGCGAGCATTGCCAAAGATCGGGGCTCGGGATAACCTCCAAAGGAATCCACCAATGTCAGTGACCATATGCTTGCCCTTTCGCATTCTCTCCACGGCACTGGTTGGGTTCACACACGAATCAGTAGGACTTTAGGTGAAGAGATCGGGCTTGGGTTTCGGTGAGGTAAACAAAGATAAACAAGAAGGTTATGCACCTAACCCAAATGAGCTATCCTAAAAAAAAGAATCCATCAGCTAACCAAAATATATGCGGGTACACCACACCCCCAGACTTAACTTTTAACATATGGGTGTGTGCACCGCCTACTCCAAATATAATCACATTTACAAAAAGATTTTCAATTTAAACTTTTTCTTTTCACTTTTTTTTTCTTTACAAATATTTTTCTTCTTCTTTTTTTTTCCTTCATTTTATTTTCACAATTCAGCAGATATAAACTTGGGAGCACTTCCACATTTTCACAAATAATAACACCATATCACATCCCAACATGAAAATATAAAACACTAAACTCGACTTGGGTGTGCGACTAGGATTGGCTATGAGGCTTTGGTGAAATCATAGTGGAGCTGAATCAAAAGGAGGGGTAGGCACAACGGGGTTAGCAAGGATAAGACGTTAGGAATGGTACAAAGCTCAATCGGGCCAAAATGATGGCCTACATCACGCTCATGCGAGTGAACTAACCTATACCCATGCTTCAAGAATAGCTTGGGGAAAGTTCTTAACCAACGAGAAAGACTATCCACCCTCCCGACTCGAGCAATACGAACCTAACGGCCGTCTGCACACATCCCTAAGCTATCGTCGGATTCACACTGGATTCACCAATTTTTTTTAGTAGAATAAAAAGTATTTACGCAATTAGAAAAATATAAAACTAAAAGCATACAGAAAAATTAAATCTACTCAAATTTCTACACGAGACGAGAGCACTCGACTAGGAGCACAACAAGGTCAACATTTTACTCTGTCTCACAATCCTATGTCAGCACCATAATTTTCCCAAATCATACAAAAGAAATGAGTTTAACTCGCAGCACGCAAAAAGCTAAGCACGCGCTCATGTGGGTGCAGTGGTGTGTGATGCAATGAAATAATCATAATAAAACTATAAAAGCTTCTAGTATGCACATGAGATGTGCAGGTGCAAAAGGTAACAAAACTGGCTCCCCCCCCCCCAGACTTAAACTAAACTACACAGCATATGATAGAGAAATTAAGGTCATAAAAAGCTAAGGGAAGAGGTTACCCAATGCTCAGCTAGTGAGCATACCAGAAGACGCGTGGAAACCTGAAACAGTCCCGCCATACGAAGAATCACAACCCCACTAATGCGATTTGCCATGAATACCTGCAGGGGTGAGCTCCGCAAAAATAAAAGAAAAATATACAAACTACAAAGAAATACTAAAACTAAATAGACATAAAAAAAATGCAGGAAATAAAAGATAAGTACTGTGGTTATTGTCATCCCAGCACGACTCATTAAATTCTAAACAGTTCTAGCTAATGGGCCTATGAAAAGAAAAATGCACAGGTAATTGTTCCAATATCCGTTTCGGTAACGGGTACCGATACGGCGATAGAACAGTTACCCCTCTGCCTAAATAATCATACCTGCTCCTCGCAGGCTGAGGAAATAGGAAATAGTATGAGGAGGAGGCCTGTTCCTCACTCATCTTATCACAAAAAGTATCCTCGCCTAGCAAGGTATCGTCTATCACAGGCCCGCAGGAGACGATGGAAACGGCATGAGCACAAAGCTCATCGTCATCCCAACGTACCCGTGGAGACTCATCCTGCACAGGCTCAAATAAGGAAGCGGGATCAAGTAATAAAAGAGAAGAAGAACTAAAATAATCAGAAAATGGGAGATTGATCCCGGTATCACTCTCAGCAGGATCCAAGCATAGATCATCGTCGGTATCATACAAGCCGTACCGAGGGGAATCTGAGAACTCGAGGTCCGCGGTGGTAAGAGGAACGGCCTCATCCAATAAGGAGGTGCAAACCTCCGCATCGGAAAGGGGATATTCCTCATCCCACCGGGGTGCGTAAAAGTGTTTCGAAGATCCACCTTATCCATCGGAGATAGAGGAATCATCATCCCACTTCGGCTCAACCTCGGGCATCGAATCATCCACAAATACGGCATCATCAACCGACTCACAAGAAAGAGGAATAGCACAATCCGGCAAAAATTGCAGACGGACAAGGCTGCTCTCAAAATCAAGCACTGAATGAGCAGGCCCCATCGCAAAATCATTCGCAAACGCCACCCCGTCGACGACCGGAACAATCTCATCGTCCCATACAGGAGCGTCCATGAGTTCATGCTCCTCTTTTTCTTGGCTACACCAGAGTGATCATCATTACTCAAGGGAAGCTCATAAAAAGGGATCGAGGGACCCATGAAAGAGCTGTATGCGGCTAGAGATTCTTCGGTAATCTCAACGGGTAGAGAACGAGCAAAGTGCGTTATGTCAGTGTATGGGCCAGGCAACATCCTGGTAGGCATGTCCACAACAGTCTTCCACGAACGGGAGGTTGTTGTGCACACGCCCTCAGAGGGAGAAGGCTTGCACAAACGAGGGCAATCCTTCAACATGTGGCCCACACCTTGACATAACAAACACCAAATGTAATGTTCAGCATTCATAACAGCAATGGCATCGATGGATCGGCGCAAAGTGTCAAGTAGACGGCACGCAGCATCAGGATCCATCGCGAACAAAAATAATTGCTGAAAAAGTGCTACACAGCTAAAATAAAAATAGCACGGATCTGCTATCTAAATCAAAAATCAGAAAAGGGCAAAAAGAAATAAGCAATAATAAAAAATCTAATAACCAAAGCAAATAAGAAAAAAAATGATATGCACAAATGGAAAAGGGCTTCAATCTATTATCTCCCTCTCCAAAAACTCACACGACTGTGTTCCCCGGCAACGGCGCCAAAAACATGATGCTAAAGATCACGGCAGTGAACCGGTCGCACAAGTAATATAAAATGGGGGCTTTCCCAAGTATCGATCTCTCAAGGAACACAGTAAGGTGGAGTTAATTTCGAGGAGGACTTGAGATTGAAGTCCTTAAGTCAGAGCTAACTAAGGGGGGTTTTGATATTGCGGACAAAGAAAATAAAACACTATCAACTACTCCTATGCAACGCCGCTATGCGATGCTTCGTCAGGCGGGATGGAAGACTAGTCGGGCCGTTATGCACCGAATCACTAGGCGGATGGGCGAGTAGGCTTGCGGATGAGGTGGTGAGAACGGCGGAATGAGGGTCGAAAGCACCTCTTCACTATGCGCGCCACTAGCAATTGCTAGTGCGGCAAGGGTGGATGGTGGTGGATGGAATATGGCGCACCTCAAGCAAATATACGAAATTACAAATCACAAAGACATGATTTTATAAAAATGTTTTACAAATAAGCACACATCATCTATACATAAGGTTTACAACAACACATAAACAACAATAAAGGAAGAACAAGTCAAGAGATCGACCGAATCCGAAGTCTTGTTGAGGATTCACGGTTGGAATCGTCGGGTTGTCAATCCGCGTCCAAGCTCGGTCCTCAACTACGTCCGGGGTAGAGAAGGGCTGTCACCACCTTCCAATGGCCCGTCTTCTTCGTCTCACGATAACGGACGAAAGTTGCAAGCTTCCCTTTGCTTGATGGAGATGGCATTGAAGCTTGAAATGAACCCAAGAGATGATGGAGGAGGCCGAGAGGAAGCTCCGGCTTGGATTTGGCGGTGAAAGCTTGCCCGGAGCACCTCCTTAGGGTGGAAGATGATGAAGAAAGGCGGAGAAGGCGGAAAACGGCGGAGAAATGTCGAGCTCCGGATTCCTCCTAATTAGGGCGAGACCTGCACTATTTATACAAAGCAGAAATGAACAATACGCACGATCACAGGCACACGACCAGTGGTCGTGCGCACTATGTCCGGTGATCGTGCGCACTGGCATGGCAGATTAGGAAGAAGAACTGGGATAACGCGCACGAGCAGTGGCGCACGACCAGTGGTCGTGCGCACTAAGTTCAATGGTCGTGCGATTACTCCAGACAGGACTCCAGAAAAGAGGAATCAATGCACATGATCAGTGGCGCACGACCAGTGGTCGTGCGCACTAGATCCAGTGGTCGTGCGATCACCCAGGCTGATTCTGGAAAACGTAGAGTAGTGCGCACGATCAGGGGCGCACGACTAGTGGTCGTGCGCATTAGATCCCATGATCGTGCGCAGTATTCCTGTTTCAAAAAACCATCCCGGACACGCACACGACCCCTATACCGAAAGGAAAAACCAATCACTGATATGTGCAGACATTCCAGGCAATCACACAAAGGAGTACGAACTATAAAAATAACAAAATACACAACCACGGGCATAAATGTGCACTTCCTATGGAAATAAAGATAAGATGAAATATGAACGATATAGAACTAAAAGTGAAGTGCAAACGCTTGAAACCTAGCCCAGATGAGTCCGAAAATAGGTATATAAAATGGACTCATCACCGGTACACCAATAATGTGCACAGAGTGCACGGATCGTCGAGTCGGGTGGCTGATGGTTATGATGGAATGTGTGCGTGAAAGCACATTATATGAGATATATATATGCTTGTGAAATGCTATGCCTGCAGGGAAGGAATACCACCGCCCAGGGAAAAGGGGCGGGGTCGTTATAATT
This sequence comes from Platanthera guangdongensis, assembly GCA_039583875.1. Classification (NCBI taxonomy): domain Eukaryota; kingdom Viridiplantae; phylum Streptophyta; class Magnoliopsida; order Asparagales; family Orchidaceae; genus Platanthera; species Platanthera guangdongensis. The sequence continues at coordinate 176,608,845 of CM077152.1, read as the reverse complement.
TGGTCAGATGAATGCTGACTGTTGCCTCTATTTTCCACCGTTGGGTGGGCTGTCCCTGTGCAGGTGTTGGAGAGCCGAGCGGAACGTATAAGGGCTCAAGTCCCTGCTGCATTTGTTGTTACTGCTGCTAGCCCTCGAAGGCTAAACTTATAAATGTTGTGTTTTATTTATACGTGGCTGGCCTGCGCGCCAATGTTGAGTCCACTGTTGTGAAAGCCCTGTAAGGCCATAAGGCCAACTATTTGTATTTGTAAAACATTCTTATGTTAAATATAAATGAGGAGCTTTTATATGTTGGACATTCAGGTGTGGAGTTCAAGTTTAGTGTTTAGGATTCCGCTAGAATGCAATGTGTTAGGGTGCGCTGCGCTACTCTGGTATCATACCGTAACTTCACCGCCTGTTTTGTGGTATATGTTGTGGGGCCCCAGTCAGACCTTCTAGTATATACTATATAAACGAATAGGGTTGTTACATACTTGTCAATCAATTGATTGACATATTCCTCAGAAACTGAGCCCTTTTCATCGCTGGATGAAGAATCATCAGAGTCTGGACTAGTCTCATAATATGAATCAGAAGATGAGTTGGATAAGGAATGTACCTTGACTGGACCAGGCTGACCATGGCTGGATTCTTCATCAGACCTATCCATCAACTCATAACAGCTGATACCATCTTCATCCTCCTCTGAGTCACTATCTGAGTGTGATAGAGGGGCCCTGATCCCTATCCTAACAACAGGATAGTCTTCAACTTCTGCTTCAACTTCTTCTTCAGTAGCAACAACAACCAACCCAATATAGGCTTCTTCATCTTCAGACTCTAATGAAGATGAGTCGGTCCAGCTCTTCTCCTTCTTAGTAATGAAGGACTTATCCTTCTTGCCCTTGTGTTGGAGTTGTTTCTTCCCACCAGCCTCCTTTCTCTTTACGGGCTGTCATCTATTACATGTTCAGGCTTGCTACAACAGTAGTAAGCGACTTTAAAGGAAATATGTTTACTAGTTTTAAGTCATACTTGCCTCCCTTGGAGGGTTGCTGTTCTGCCCTGTAGTAGTCCTTTTTGTGATGAGAGGAAGAGGAAGGTCTGCTCCTCCATTGTGTCTTCTTCATGAACTTCTTAAACTGCCTGGGTAAGGCACCAAAGTCTTCATTAGACAAGCTGTTGTCTGATGAGCTAGGCCCTGTGCTGTCTGAATCAGCAAGCCTTCTTGGAGGAGAGGGAATCCTCTCCTTGCTCTTCTTGGTGCTCTCTGCTCTGACGGGAAAAGACTTTTCCTTGGCTTGGGATTTGCTGATAGTATCATCCTCCTTCTTGTCAGTCAGTTGCATTTCATAAGAGGGCAGCTTCCCGAACATAGTGTGAGGTGGCGTATCAGCCAGCTTTGTCACCTCTCTGATGGCACATATCTTTGTGTCCCAGTCTCTAATTAGAGATCTAAGGAACTTATCATTCAACTTGTAATGGCTGAAGAACCTCCCATAGATTCTCAGCTCATTCATTATCCTAAAGAATTTTTCATAGCATCCAGTTATGCTCGGACTGCCTGAAAGTCTCATACTCTTGCTTGAGGATGGACTTTCTGTCATCTCTGACCTCCTCTATGCTCTCTATGTAGACCACCAAAGTGTCCCACATCTCTTTGGAGGTCTGGTAGTGAACCATATTCTGAAAGGTAGAATCATCAATAGCATCGACTATGATGTTCTGAGCTCTTTTGTCCAAGGTGGCAAGAATGACCTCATCCTTGGTCATCTCTGAATATGTCTTTGGGGTCTGGACTATTGCATCCAAAACTGAGACTTTCATAGGGATGAAAGGTCCCTCATTAACATTGATAAAGTGTAACGCCTCCACTCGTCACATGGAAAATAACGGTGGGTCCGGCCAGGGCCCCACGCCATATTTCACAGACAAGCGTCGGAATTACGTGTGGAAATAAAAATCTATTCGTGTCCTAACTCAAAACATTCTAGCGCAGCATTTTATGTTGTATGAACTCAACACAGCGAATGTCCACTAATATACAAACTCGACATTTATATATCAAATCAGGAATGTATACAACACACACACTCATGGCCTTATGGCCTTACAAGTTCCTCTTTACAAATGTACAATTTCATATATTGGCACGCAGACCGGCCACACATGAAATCCAACCACGCTTCGCACGGCCTTCAAGGGCCTTTATCGGCAAGCCTCCACTCCGCTCAATTCACTTCAAATCAACGGCACCTGCAATTATCCATACACCCAAGAGCGGCAAACAAAGTAACGGTCAGCATCAGCTGACCAATTATAACGACTCTACCCCTTACCCGGGGCAGTTGTTCCTTCCCTGTATGCATTTGCCATAATAATATCTAGCAATCACAAACAAGTGTGCTCAGCCACAACAAGATCACAAATGTTGGTCGCAACAGACGCTCCGTGCACTAAGGGCACATTACGGTGTACCGGTCTCCGAGGCAACACCACCGATTAGAGAACTAATCACTTGTTGGCTGGCCGGTCCTAGTCACCCTAACCCGCAGATCAGTTGTATTGTGCCCACACCACTCAGAGGTGATAACCTCATGGCAAACTTGAGCATTAATAGATCGACCCACCAATGTGGTGCAGAAAGTAGGGTCTGCCCCGCATCCTCCCAAACATTGCCACTAATCGACCTCCCAAAAAAACCCAGGGTCAGGTTAGCCTTTCCCGTGCTCAATCCATTAGTAGCACACCACTAGACGCGGGTCGACCTTCCCTCCTGATTAGCCGCAGCTTTTCGCTCTCCCAGATCGATTAGCGCTCACAGCGCTCACACCACAAGGAGCTTACGCAAAGCATCCAAGATCCATCCATCCACACATCCATACACAACATCCATACGTACAAAACATACACAGTTGTCAAATCCACGGAGTCTTCTCCGGTTTACCCATAATCATCACCAATCCAGATTAACCGTCCAGATGGGCTTCACACAGCATGTCTATGTCGTACTCCACACTTCCGGCTCTAAATGCAGACTCACCAAGGAATCACTTACGAGATCTACCTCTTGGTGGAGGATTTCATGCTTATGCATAAAGAAAGGACTTCGATGTCTAAGAAGGAGATCGTTACCCTTGAAGATCGCTTCAGTGCCATGAAGTAGTCGGATGGAAATCACCGCCTCAGCTTTGCCTTCACGAATCCGATCTCGGATCTTCGTGTCGCACTCTACAGCTCCTCCAGCAGCTGGTTTCTCCTTCCTCCTTTCCTTCCCTTTGTAACACCCCCTATCTGTCGCATAGTATATATCAGTAGGTCCGGTCGGGGCCCGACGTCGTATACCACAGACAGACCGGGTGGTTACTCATGGAAACCATCCAACCAATCATAACGTCCTACACAGAGCATTCTAGCGGAAGCAGTTTATAAAAGTTGCACTAAAGCATGAATGTCCACTAATACCAAATAGGAATGTTATACATACACCAGTACAAGCCTTAAGGCCTTATAAAATGGTCCACTTGATATTACATGTTTTACAAACCACGGCACGCAGGCCGGTCATATATGAATAAAGCAATAAACACTCCAATTAGGCCTTCGAGGGCCGGCTTCGCAATTTGTGCTTTAGCCCGCTATTGACCGCTTGGTCCAGCAGCACCTGCAAGCAACAAAACCACCGCACAGTGGCAAAACAAGGCAACGGTCAGCAATGCTGACCAAATTATAACGATCCCGCCCCCAACTCGGGGCGGCGATGCTCCTTCCCTGCATTTCATTAGCATAAGCGAGCAATTTAATTTTTCATTTCAACACAGGCGTAGGCTCTCACGGCCACACACCCCGTGCACTCAGGGCACATTCTCGGTGAACACAGTCTAAGTCTGCCGACTCACCACCGTCCCTTTGGACGGCCAAACAATGAGCAGTTTGTCTTCCCGGCATGGGCCACGGTAATTGAAACCATAGACCGCCGAAGACCCTCATCTATGCCAACGACTCTAATCCGAACGACATAGAACGGGTATGGTTCCATCTAACCCGTGCTCACAACGCAACGGTAATTTAAACCATATGCGCCCGCAACGGTAATTTAAACCATATGTGCAGGTCAAACTTCTCCTGAGTCCCGTTTCCATCACATTTCTCATAACCCGGTTATGTTCAAGTTGGCTCTCAGGCCACCAAGTTGGCAAGATCACGCATCCGCCCAGTTTTCCGGGTGCACCTTAGGGTTAATCCCCAAGGTTCCCTGTTGCAATCTACCACGTAGAAAACCCGAAAAACAACCAATCGCACTGAGTCTTCTCTGGCATTTATGCAATGCAACATCACCGATCCAGACCAACATGTCCGGGTAGGCTTCACACATCATGCCTATGTCCGTTCTCGCTTACGGACTATACACAACGGGGACTACTCATGTCTACCCGTAGGAATGCCTCCAACTCACCGCAAACTCGCAAGAGCAGGCTTCCTATGCAAAGAAGGAGAGCTACACATGCTCAAGAAGAGAATCGTTACCCTAGCGTTCCTCTTTGGTGCCATGGAAAAGTAAGCGGATGAAAAGCACCGCACTCTCTTTGCCTCCGTAGATCCGGAGTCGGCTCGCGATTTGGAGCTTCGAAACTCCTCCATTGGCCGGATCTAGCTTCTTCTTCCTTCCTTGACTCTCCTCTCTCTCTAAGATTTAGAAAGATAACCACTCAAGTAAAAGTGAGGGTTTCAAAGTCCAATCCCGGGTATATGTCATCAGGAATAACCCCCAGCCGTTGGATCACCAATTAAAGAAACGAACGGCTTTGATTCGGGACTGAAATGTCCAATCTGGACCGCACACGGCCTGGCACACGCCCGTGTCCAGGGCCGTGTGCCTCATTCACCGTCAAAATCGGCACGCCTGGAACCTCACACGGGCATCGAACACGCCCGTGTTCGACCTGACACGCCCGTGTTCCACCTGACACGGCCGTGTGGCCGGCCGTGTACCCCCATCGATTTATCCCAAAAACAACTCGAGAACTACACGGGTTCTAGGACACGCCCGTGTCCTTACCCGTGTCTACCACAACACGCCTGGTCTCCAGGCCGTGTACACGGTCTCGACACTCGACACTTTGTCGAGCGAAGTTCGTCGACCTCACGACACGGCCTTGGACACGCTCGTGTCCTAGGCCGTGTGTCTTGTCTCGACACATCGTCAAGCAAAACTCATCGACTCCTCGGGACGAGTGTCGACACGGGTCGACACGCCCTGCGACATGCCCATGTCGCAGGTCGTGTACCATCTCTCGACACTTCGTCGAGCGCAGAGCGTCGACTTCGCGGGCTGAGTGTCGACACGGGTCGACACGCCCTGTGACACGCCCGTGTCGCAGGCCGTGTGCCCTGTCTCGACACAACGTCGAAGTAAAATTCGTCGACCTCTCGACCAACTCGATGACACAAGCCTGACACGCCCGTGTCCCAGGCCGTGTGCCTCCTGCCAGAACCCAAAACTGGCCAAAAACGTCTCCCGTCGCTCTTTTGAGTTTCGGGGCGTTACAACTCTCCCCCTCTTAAAAGAATTTCGTCCACGAAATTATATAAAGGAAAGACATGTACAAAAACAAAATTTGTACCTGAGCGGAACAACTCCGGATACTCGTCAAGCATAGTCTGCTCTCTCTCCCAAGAGAGCTCCTCACGACCGCAATTGTCCCACCGGACCTTAACCATCCTGATCTCTTTATTGCGTAGCCGCTTGACCTCCGAGTCCTCAATCCGCACGGGCTTGACTTTTGTCGTCAACCCACTATCCACCGGCACTTGATCAACCGCGATCACTTGCGAAGGCTCTTGCACCGCCTTCCGAAGCACCGAAATATGGAATACAGTGTGTAATCCACCAAGCTCCACTAAAAGCTTCAACCGATAGGCTGCTTCACCAACTCGCTCCAGAACCTCAAACGGCCCAAGGTACCTCGGGCTTAGCTTTTTCAATCGCCGCACCCGCGAGACACCCTTGAACGGCTTGATCTTTAAGTACACATAGTCGCCCACAGCGAACTCCACGTTCCTGTGCTTCGCATTATAGTACTTCGCTTGCCGGTCCTGAGCGATTAGCAACCTCTCCCGAATGGTACGCACCAACGAAGTAGCATCCTCCACTTCTAATCGCTTATAAAACTTTGACTCACCCGTTTCTAGCCAAGACAACGACGTCCGACATTTTCTACCATATAGGGCCTCGAAGGGCGCCATTTGAATACTCGCTTGGTAGCTATTGTTGTATGTGAACTCCACCAAATAAAGATGGTCTTCCCATTGCTTTCCAAAATCCAAGACACACATGCGGAGCATGTCTTCCATGGTTCTATTGACCCTTTCGGTCTGCCCATCCGTTTGTGGATGGAAGGCTGTGCTGAATTTTAGCTTTGTTCCCAACATTTGCTGCACAAGGCTCCAATCATTGGACGTGAACCGCCCATCTCGGTCACTCACGATGCTGCGGGGCACACCGTGAAGCCGTACAATGTTATCCACATAAAGTTTTGCCAACTTCTCCACCGGATCATCCTTCCTATGCGGAATAAAATGCGACACCTTCGTTAGCCGATCTACGACCACCTAAATGGCGTCGTTCCCCTTTTACGACCTTGGCAAACCGTGCACAAAGTCCATAGAGATGTCGTCGAATTTCCACTCCGGAATAGGCAAGGACTTAAGAAATCCTCCCGGCTTTTGGCATTCCGCCTTCACCAAGGCACAAGTTTGGCACTTCACTACGTAGAGCGCCACATCCTTTTTCAAACCCGGCCACCAAAACAATTTCTTCACATCACGGTACATCTTCGTGCTCCTCGGGTGAATCGAGTACTTGGTATGGTGTGCCTTGTACAACAATTCCACCCGCAAATTGCCCACACTTGGGACGCACAGACGACCGTCTTTCCAAAGCAATCCGTCCTCCACAACGAATTGGGAATTTGACTCATCCAGAGCCTCTACCATGAACTGCTTCATATGGACATCCATATCCAAAGCCTGCCGAATCCGATCAGCTAGGTCATATTGGACTTCAGTCCAATTAAGTACTGCTTCAGCACTCGATTGCCTATCCACACAAACAATCTCCAACGCCTCCAACTCCCGCACAAACTGCTCATCATGCACTGATAGCCAATTGGCTTGAGCCGGGGCTCGGCGACTCAACGCGTCCGCAACCGCATTCCCTTTACCAGGCACGTAGTGGATCTTGAATGTAGAGTCTCCCAAGAACTCCATCAATCTACGCTGCCGCATATTCAGATCCTTCTGATCAATCAGATACTTCAGGCTCTTGTGATCGGTGTAGATATCAATCTTCACACCGTACAAATAATGTCTCCACAGCTTCAAGGCAAAAATCACGGCCGCTAGCTCCAAGTCATGGACCGGATAATTCCTTTCGTGCACTTTTAGCTGTCTCGAGCCATAAGCTATTACACTTCCGTGTTGCAGTAGCACGCAACCCAAACCGCTGCCCGAAGCATCGCTATAAATCTCATAGCCTTCGGTCCCACATGGCGAACTCAGCACAGGCGTCCGTGGTCAACCGACACTTCAACTCCTCAAAAGCTCGCGCGCACCCCGGCGTCCAAACGAACTTATGCTCCTTCCTCGTCAAAGTAGTGAGAGGTAACACTATCCGCGAGAAGTTCTCTACGAAGCGCATATAATAGCCGGCAAGCCCCAGAAAGCTCCGGACTTCCGCTACCGTAGCAAGCTCAGGCCACTCCCGTATCGCAACAATCTTCGTCGGATCCACAGCAATACCCTCTCCACTCACTATATGACCGAGGAACGCCACTGAGGATAACCAAAACTCGCACTTCGAGAACTTGGCATACAGTTGATTCCTACTTAGCGTCGCCAAAACTAAATGAAGATGCTTGAAGTGATTTTCCTCACTTTGCGAGTACACCAAAATGTCGTCGATGAAGACGATCATAAAATGGTCCAAGTACTCCCTGAAGGTCCTGTTCATCAAATCCATGAACACTGACGGCGCATTAGTCAGCCCAAACGGCATGTCCGTAAACTCATAATGTTCGTATCTCGTACTAAATGCTGTCTTCGGGATATCACTCTCCCTTATTCGCAGCTGATAGTACCCAGACTTAAGATCCAACTTCGAGTACACCGTCGACCCGACCAACTGATCAAAAAGATCATCGATCCCGGGGATCGGGTACTTGTTCTTCTCCGTCAACTTGTTGAGCTCACGATAATCAATACATAGCCTCTCGCTTCCGTCCTTCTTATTAACAAAGAGGACCGGTGCGCTCCAAGGCGAAGAACTTGGGTGCACATGTAACACCCCCTATCCGTCGCATAGCATATGGCAGTAGGTCCGGTCGGGGCCCGACTCGTATGCCACAGACAGACCGGGTGGTTACTCATGGAAACCATCCAACCAATCTCAACGTCCTACACAGAGCATTCTAGCGGAAGCAGTTTATAAAAGTTGCAATAAAGAACCCAGCACTAAAGCATGAATGTCCAATAATCCAAAATAAGAATGTTATACAAATACCAACACAAGCCTTAAGGCCTTACAAAATGTTTCACTTGATATTACATGATTTACAAACCACGGCACGCAGGCCGGTCATACATGAATAAAACAGTAAACACTTCCAATTAGGCCTTCGAGGGCCGGCTTCGCACTTGGGCTTTAGCCCGCTATTGACCACTTAGTCCAGCAGCACCTGCAAGCAACAAACCACCGCACGGTGGCAAAACAAGGCAACGGTCAGCAATGCTGACCAAATTATAACGATCCCGCCCCCAACTCGGGGCGGCAATGCTCCTTCCCTGCATTTCATTAGCATAAGCGAGCAATATATAACCATAATCATTTCATCACAGACATTGGCTCGCACGGACACACGCCCCGTGCTCTCAGGGCACATTCTCGGTGAACCGGTCGATGTCACGTCAATTAAAGCCATAGACATTCCGGACTCACCACCGCCACTTTAACGGCCAAACCTATGAGCATTTTGTCTTCCTGGCCTAGGTTACGACAATTTAAGCCATTGACCGCCGAAGACCCTAATCTATGCCAACGGCAAGTGCCATGTACCCTTAGGTCTCTTTAACCGAACGACATAGAATGGGTACGGTTCCATCTAACACGTGCTCACATCGCAACGACAATTTAAGCCATTTGCGCGGGTCAAACTTCCACCGAGTCCCATTTCCATCACAATTCACATAACCCGGTTATGTTCAAGTTGGCTCTCAGGCCACCAAGTTGGCAAGATCACGCATCCGCCCAGTTTTCGGGTGCACCTTTGGGTAAATCCCCAAGGCTCCCTGCTGCAATCTACCGTGTAGAAAACCCGAAAAACAACCAATAGCACGGAGTCTTCTCCGGCATTTATGCAATGCAACATCACCGATCCAGACCAACATGTTCGGGTAGGCTTCACACATCATGCCTATGTCCGTTCTCGCTTACGGACTCTATACAACGGGGACTTCACATATCTACCCGAAGGAACACCTCCAACTCTCCGCAAACTCGCGAGAGCGGGCTTCCTATGCAAAGAAGGAGAGCTACTCATGCTCAAGAAGAGAATCGTTACCCTTGCGTTCTTCTTTGGCGCCATGGAAAAATAAGCGGATGAAAATCACCGCACTAGCTTTGACTCCGTGGATCCGGAGTCGGCTCGCGATTTGGAGCTTCGAAACTCCTCCAATGGCCGGATCGAGCTCCTTCTTCCTTCCTTGGCTCTCCTCTCTCTCTAAGGTTTTAGAAAGATATCCACTCATGAAAAGTGAGGGTTTCTAAGTCCAATCCGGGTATATCCCTTCAGCAACAACCCCCAGCCGTTGGATCATCAATTAAAGAAATGAACGGCTTTGATTCGGGACTGAAATGCCCAATCTGGACCGCACACGGCCTGGCACACGCCCGTGTCCAGGGCCGTGTGCCTCATTCACCGTCAAAATCGGCGCGCCTGGAACAACACACGGGTATCGAACACGCCCGTGTTCGAGATGACACGCCCGTGTTCCACCTGACACAGCCGTGTGGCCGGCCGTGTACCCCATCATTTTTCCTCGAAAACAACCCGAGCACTGCACGGGTTCTAGGACACGCCTGTGTCCTTGCCCGTGTCACCTCAACACGCCTGGGCTCCAGGCCGTGTACACGGTCTCGACACTCGACACTTCGTCGAGCGAAGATCGTCGACCTGATGACACGGCCTTGGACACGCCCGTGTCCTTGGTCGTGTGCCTTGTCTCGACACATCGTCGAGCAGAGTGTCGACTTCCCGGGATGAGTTTCGACACGGGTCGACACGCCCTGCGACACGCCCGTGTCGCAGGCCGTGTTCCATGTCTCGACACTTCGTCGAACGCAGAGTGTCGACTTCGCGGGCTATGTGTCGACACGGGTCGACACGCCCTGCGACACGCCCGTGTCGCAGGCCGTGTGCCCAGTCTCGACACAATGTCGAGCTCAAAATGTCGACTTCCCGGCTGAGTGTCGACACAAGCTTGACACGCCCTGGGACACGCCCGTGTCCCAGGCTGTGTGCCTGCAGCCAGAACCCAAAACTGTCCCAAAACGTCCCCATCGCTCCTTTGAGTTTCGGGGCGTTACAACTCTCCCCCTCTTAAAAGAATTTCGTCCACGAAATTATATAAAGGAAAGACATGTACAAAACCAAAATTTTTACCTGAGCGGAACAACTCCGGATATTCGTCAAGCATAGTCTGCTCTCTCTCCCAAGAGAGCTCCTCACGACCGCAATTGTCCCACCGTACCTTGACCATCCTGATCTCTTTATTGCATAGCCGCTTGACCTCCGAGTCCACAATCCGCACGGGCTTGACCTTTGTCGTCAGCCCGCTATCCACCGGCACTTGATCAACCGCGATCACTTGCGTAGGCTCTTGCACCGCCTTTCGAAGCACCGAAATATGGAATACATCATGTAAACCACTAAGCTCCACTGAAAGCTTCAACCGATAGGCCGCTTCACCGACTCGCTCCAGAACCTCAAACGGTCCAAGGTACCTCGGGCTTAGCTTTTTCAATCGCCGCACCCGCGAGACACCCTTGAACGGCTTGATCTTCAAGTACACATAATCGCCCACAGCGAACTCCACGTTCCTGTGCTTGGCATTATAGTACTTCGCTTGCCGGTCCTGAGCGATAAGCAACCTCTCCCGAATGGTTCTCACCAAAGAAGTAGCATCCTCCACTTCTGATCGCTTATACAACTTTGACTCACCCATTTCTAACCAAGACAACGGCGTGCGACATTTTCTACCATATAGGGCCTCGAAAGGCGCCATCTGAATACTCGCTTGGTAGCTATTGTTGTATGCGAACTCCACCAAATATAGGTGGTCTTCCCACTGCTTTCCAAAATCCAAGACACACATGTGGAGCATGTCTTCCATGGTTCTATTGACCCTCTCGGTCTGCCCATCCGTTTGCGGATGGAAGGCTGTGCTGAATTTCAGCTTTGTTCCCAACATTTGCTGCACAAGCCTCCAATCATTGGACATGAACCGCCCATCTCGATCACTCACGATGCTGCGGGGCACACCATGAAGCTGTACTATGTTATCCACATAAAGCTTTGCCAACTTCTCCACCGGATCATCCTTCCTATGCGGAATGAAATGCGACACCTTCGTTAACCGATCAACAACCACCCAAATGGCGTCGTTCCCCTTTTGCGACCTTGGCAAACCGTGCACAAAGTCCATAGAGATGTCGTCAAATTTCCACTCCGGAATAGGCAAGGACTTAAGAAATCCTCCCGGTTTTTGGCACTCCGCCTTCACCAAGGCGCAAGTTTGGCACATCGCTACGTAGAGCGCCACATCTTTCTTCAAACCCGGCCACCAAAATAGTTTCTTCACATCACAGTACATCTTCGTGCTCCCCGGGTGAATCGAGTACTTGGTATGGTGTGCCTCGTACAACAACTCCACCCGCAAATTACCCACACTTGGGACGCACAGACGACCGTCCTTCCAAAGTAATCCGTCGTCCACAACGAATTGGGAATTTGACCCATCCAGAGCCTCTACCATGAACTGCTTCATATGAGCATCCATATCCAAAGCCTGCCGAATACGATCAGCCAGGTCATATTGGACTTCAGTCCAATTCAGAACTGCTTCAGCATTTGATTGTCTATCCACACAAACAATCTCCAACGCCTCCAACTCCCGCACCAACCGCTCATTGTGCACCGATAGCCAATTGGCTTGAGCTGGGGCTCGGCGACTCAACGTGTCCGCAACCGCATTCCCTTTACCAGGCACGTAGTGGATCGTGAATGTATAGTCCCCCAGGAACTCCATCCATCTACATTGCCGCATATTCAGATCCTTCTGATCAATAAGATACTTTAGGCTCTTATGATCGGTGTAGATATCAATCTTCACACCGTACAAATAGTGTCTCCACAGCTTCAAGGCAAAAATCACGGCCGCTAACTCCAAGTCATGGACCGGATAGTTCCTTTCATGCACTTTTAGCTGTCTCGAGCCATAAGCTATTACACTCCCGTGTTGCAGTAGCACGCAACCCAAACCGCTGCCAGAAGCATCACTATAAATCTCATATCCTTCGGTCCCACATGGCGAACTCAGCACAGGCGCCGTGGTCAACCGACACTTCAACTCCTCGAAAGCTCGCGCGCACTCCGGCGTCCAAACGAACTTATGCTCCTTCCTCGTCAAAGTAGTGAGAGGTAACGCTATCCGCGAGAAGTTCTCTACGAAGCGCCTATAATAGCCGGCAAGCCCCAAAAAGCTCCGGACTTCCGCTACCGTAGCAAGCTCAGGCCACTCCCGTATCGCAACAATCTTCGTCGGATCCACAGCAATACCCTCTCCACTCACTATATGACCGAGGAACGCCACTGAGGATAGCCAAAACTCGCACTTCGAGAACTTGGCATACAACTGATTTCTCCTTAGCGTCTCCAAAACCAAATGAAGGTGCTTGAAGTGATCTTCCTCACTTTGCGAGTACACCAAAATATCGTCGATGAAGACGATCACGAAATGGTCCAAGTACTCCCTAAAAGTCCTGTTCATCAAGTCCATGAACACTGACGGCGCATTAGTCAGCCCAAACGGCATGACCGTAAACTCATAATGCCTGTATCTCGTACTAAACGCTGTCTTCGGGATATCACTCTCCCTTATTCGCAGCTGATAGTACCCCGACTTGAGATCCAACTTCGAGTACACCGTCGACCCGACCAACTGATCAAAAAGATCATCGATCCGGGGGATCGGGTACTTGTTCTTCTCCGTCAACTTGTTGAGCTCCCGATAATCAATACACAGCCTCAAGCTTCCGTCCTTCTTCTTAACAAAGAGGACCGGTGCGCTCCAAGGCGAAGAACTCGGGCGCACATACCCTTGCTCCAACAACTCTTGCAGTTGAACTTTCAGCTCCGCCATTTCTTTAGGCGCTAGCCGATAAGGAGATCGTGACACAGGCTTTGCACCTGGCACTAGCTCAATCATGAAATCTATCTCCCGCTGAGGCGGGGCTCCAGGAAGATCTGCGGGGAACACATCAGGGCATTCCGATACCACTGAAATACTATCCAACGCGGGCTTCGGCTTTGCAACCTCCACTAGTGTAAATAACAGTTCTGCACCGGCACGAACCGCCTTCACCACCTGAAGAGCAGACATCAACGTCTTGCTCGACCCCTTTAAGCCCGTAAAAGTCGTCTCACGACTTGCTCCCAGCTTGACTTCCTTGCGACCACAGTCAATATAGGCTGCTGCTCCGAGAGCCAGTCCATGCCAAATATAACGTCGAACTCCACCAACGGAAGTAAAGACGCCTGCAGGTCAAACTCCTGATTCCCAATACGAATCTTAACATCGCAGATCCTATCCGCTCGCATCGAACACCCATTGGGCAACAACACATCCAACTTATACTTCGCCATCGAAGAAGGGACTCCGATGCGTGATATAAATCCTTCGGACAAGAAGGAGTGTGAAGCTCCCGTATCGAAGAGTGCTCGTGCCGGATTTTCACAAATCAAAACAAATCCTAAACAAGCAGGGGTAAGGTAACATGTGCATAACAAGTATTTAAGGAAATTTACTTGCTATAAATTAAACCGTACCTGTCACCACATCAGCTTGTTTGATGGCCTCTTGTTGGCCAAGATTATACACCCTTGGTTGGGCCGGAGCATAGTGGGACGCGGTCAACTCCACCGCCTTTCCCTTCTCTTCATAAGTCGCTCCCGGCCTTCTCTCGGACTTAGGACGTCCGCTTCAACAGTCACGGGCAAAATGCCCCATCTTGCCACAAGTAAAACACGCGCCCGGGGTCCGACTCGTAGTCGCCCCAGAAGCACCAGAAGGAGCTGGACCCGAAGTCCTATGCTTCTTGAAAGACCTCCGATAACCGGACTTTGAAGTAGTCGGCACTTTGAATTCAGATTTCTTCTCACCCAAGCTTTTCTTTGCTTGTACATTCTTCATGTCCTTCTCCAAGGACCGGGCAGTATTGACCAAGGTTAAGAAACCCTGCGTCATCGGCCCCGAGAGTAGTAACCTCAACTCATCTCTCAACCCTTCATAGAAGCGATTAGTCTTGCGCTCCTCATCCACAATAGTGGAGCTAGCATATCGACTCAAACGAGTGAACTCATGGAGATATTCATCCACGCTCTTCTCACCCTGAACCAACTTCAGAAATTCGTTCTCCATCGAAATCCTCTGAGTAGAAGGGAGGTATCTTGCTAAGAACAATCCCGAGAACTCTTCCATCGGGACATCTGTAAGTTGTCTACCTCTCAAATGATGCAGCTGCAAACCTTCCCACCATAATCTCGCTTCACCGTCCAAAAGGAACGTAGCAATGGTGGTCATTTGCCACTCCTCCGTCTCTGTTGCTGTCATGACTCTCTTCACCCTGGAGAGCCAGTCTTCAGCCTGAGATGAGGTTCCCAACCCCGAGAATAACGGAGGGTTAAAGCTCATTACATGCTTAAGCTGCCTCTCAGTTGCCCTCCTTGGCACCACCGGTTCCACAACCACTTGCTCCACTCTCCTCGGCTCAGCCTCTTGAAGAGGTTCCTGCTCCATCACAGGAGCGGGCTGCTGCATTTGCCTTGCAGGCTACGCATTTATCACGGCCAACACCGCTTCAGCCACCAATCGTATATTCTCAGCCGATAGAGGTGTTGTAGGAGCAACATCTGGTGCACTGCTAGCCTCAGAAACTCGGCGTTCGGACGGCCCAACACCACTTCTGGTCACCTATAGTGGTACAAAACACCGTTAAGCGACCAAATAAATTGCAAACAACAATTATAGGAACACGCAGGTTCCTCAAACACGCGTATTTGCATTCCTAAGTGGACATTCATGGGTTCTTTTACTGTTATAATGATGACGCACACAATGTGCTCACCACCCCTTAAAAAGAATTCGCCCATGAATTCACTTTAAGCCCGACCAAAACCAGTAGTCTGATACCAAATTGTAACACCCCCTATCCGTCGCATAGCATATGGCAGTAGGTCCGGCCGGGGCCGACGCCGTATGCCACAGACAGACCGGGTGGTTACTCATGGAAACCATCCAACCAATCTCAACGTCCTACACAGAGCATTCTAGCGGAAGCAGTTTATAAAAGTTGCAACAAAGAACCCAGCACTAAAGCATGAATGTCCACTAATCCAAAATAGGAATGTTATACAAATACCAACACAAGCCTTAAGGCCTTACAAAATGTTTCACTTGATATTACATGATTTACAAACCACGGCACGCAGGCCGGTCATACATGAATAAAACAGTAAACACTTCCAATTAGGCCTTCGAGGGCCGGCTTCGCACTTGGGATTTAGCCCGCTATTGACCACTTGGTCCAGCAGCACCTGCAAGCAACAAACCACCGCACGGTGGCAAAACAAGGCAACGGTCAGCAATGCTGACCAAATTATAACGATCCCGCCCCCAACTCGGGGCGGCGATGCTCCTTCCTGCATTTCATTAGAATAAGCGAGCAATATATAACCATAATCATTTCATCACAGACGTTGGCTCGCACGGTCACACGCCCCGTGCTCTCAGGGCACATTCTCGGTGAACCGGTCGATGTCACGTCAATTAAAGCCATAGACATTCCGGACTCACCACCGCCACTTTGACGGCCAAACCTATGAGCATTTTGTCTTCCTGGCCTGGGTCACGACAATTTAAGCCATTGACCGCCGAAGACCCTAATCTATGCCAACGATAAGTGCCACGTACCCTTAGGTCTCTTTAACCGAACGACATAGAACGGGTACGGTTCCATCTAACCCGTGCTCACATCGCAACGACAATTTAAGCCATTTGCGCGGGTCAAACTTCCACCGAGTCCCATTTCCATCACAATTCACATAACCCGGTTATGTTCAAGTTGGCTCTCAGGCCACCAAGTTGGCAAGATCACGCATCCGCCCAGTTTTCCGGGTGCACCTTTGGGTAAATCCCCAAGGCTCCCTGATGCAATCTACCGTATAGAAAACCCGAAAAACAACCAATAGCATGGAGTCTTCTCCGGCATTTATGCAATGCAACATCACCGATCCAGACCAACATGTCTGGGTAGGCTTCACACATCATGCCTATGTCCGTTCTCGCTTACGGACTCTATACAACGGGGACTTCACATATCTACCCGAAGGAACGCCTCCAACTCTCCGCAAACTCGCGAGAGCGGGCTTCCTATGCAAAGAAGAAGAGCTACTCAGGCTCAAGAAGAGAATCGTTACCCTTGCGTTCTTCTTTGGCGCCATGGAAAAATAAGCCGATGAAAAGCACCGCACTAGCTTTGACTCCGTGGATCCGGAGTCGGCTCGCGATTTGGAGCTTCGAAACTCCTCCAATGGCCGGATCTAGCTCCTTCTTCCTTCCTTGGCTCTCCTCTCTCTCTAAGGTTTTAGAAAGATATCCACTCATGAAAAGTGAGGGTTTCTAAGTCCAATCCCGAGTATATCCCTTCAGGAACAACCCCCAGCCGTTGGATCATCAATTAAAGAAATGAACGGCTTTGATTCGGGACTGAAATGCCCAATCTGGACCTCACACGGCCTGGCACACGCCCGTGTCCAGGGCCGTGTGCCTCATTCGCCGTCAAAATCGGCGCGCCTGGAACAACACACGGGTATCGAACACGCCCGTGTTCGAGATGACACGCCCGTGTTCCACCTGACACGGCCGTGTGGCCGGCCGTGTACCCTCATCATTTTTCCCCGAAAACAACCCGAGCACTGCACGGGTTCTAGGACACGCCCGTGTCCTTGCCCGTGTCACCTCAACACGCCTGGGCTCCAGGCCGTGTACACGGTCTTGACACTCGACACTTCGTCGAGCGAAGATCGTCGACCTGATGACACAGGCTTGGACACGCCCGTGTCCTTGGCCGTGTGCCTTGTCTCGACACATCGTCGAGCAGAGTGTCGACTTCCCGGGACGAGTGTCGACACGGGTCGACACGCCCTGCGACACGCCCGTGTCGCAGGTCGTGTTCCATGTCTCGACACTTCGTCGAACGCAAAGTGTCGACTTCGCGGGCTAAGTGTCGACACGGGTCGACACGCCCTGCGACACGCCCGTGTCGCAGGCCGTGTGCCCAGTCTCGACACAATGTCGAGCTCAAAATGTCGACTTCCCGGCTGAGTGTCGACACAAGCTTGACACACCCTGGGACACGCCCGTGTCCCAGGCCGTGTGCCTGCAGCCAGAACCTAAAACTGGCCCAAAACGTCCCTCGTCGCTCCTTTGAGTTACGGGGCGTTACAACACATACCCTTGCTCCAACAACTCTTACAGTTGAACTTTCATCTCCGCCATTTCCTTAGGCGCTAGCCGATAAGGAGATCGTGACACGGGCTTTGCACCTGGCACTAGCTCAGTCGTGAAATCTATCTCCCGCTGAGGCGGGGCTCCAGGAAGATCTGCGGGGAACACATAAGGGTATTCTGATACCACTAAAATACAATCCAATGCGGGCTTCGGCTTCGCAACCTCCACTAGTGTAAAGAACAGTTCTGCACCGGCACAAACCGCCTTCACCACCTGAAGAGCAGACATCAACGTCTTGCTCGACCCCTTTAAGCTCGTAAAATTCGTTTCACGACTTGCTCCCAGCTTGACTTCCTTGCGACCGCGGTCAATATAGGTCTGCTGCTCCGAGAGCCAGTCCATGCCAAATATAACGTCGAACTCCACCAATGGAAGTAACGACGCCTGCAGATCGAACTCTTGATTCCCAATACGAATCTTAACATCGCAGATCCTATCCGTGCGCATCGAACACTCATTGGGCAACAACACATCCAACTTATCCTTCGCCATCGAAGAAGGGACTCCGATGCGTGATATAAATCCCTCGGACAAGAAGGAGTGTGAAGCTCCCGTATCGAAGAGTGCTCTTGGGGAATTTTCACAAATCAAAACAAATCCTAAACAAACAGTGGTAAGGTAACATATGCATAACAAGTATTTGAAGAAATTGACTTGCTATAAATTAAACAGTACCTGTCACCACATCCGCCTGTTTAATGGCCTCCTGTTGGCCAAGATTATAGACCCTTGTTTGGGCCGGAGCATAATGGGACGCGGTTGACTCCACCGCCTTGCCCTTCTCTTCGTAAGTAGCTCCCGGCTTTCTTTCGGATTTAGGACGTCCGCTCCAACAATCACGGGCAAAGTGTCCCGGCTTTCCACAAGTAAAACACGCGCCCGAGGTCCGACTCTTAGTCGCCCCAGAAGCACCAGAAGGAGTTGGACCTGAAGTCCTATGGTTATTAAAGAACCTTTGATAGCCGGACTTTGATGTAGTCGGCGCTTTGAACCCAGATTTCTTCTCACCCATGCTTTTCTTTGCTTGTACGTTCTTCATGTCCTTCTCCAAGGACCGGGCCGTGTTGACCAAGGTCAAGAAACCCTGCGTCATCGGCCCCGAGAGTAGTAATCTCAACTCATCTCTCAAGCCTTTGTAGAATCGATTCGTCTTGCGCTCCTCATCCGCGATGGTGGAGCTAGCATATCGACTCAAACGAGTAAACTCGTGGAGATATTCATCTACGGTACTGTCTCCTTGTACCAACTTCAGGAACTCGTTCTCCAACGCTATCCTCTGCGCCGAAGGGATATATCTAGCCAAGAACAATCTCGAGAACTCCTCCATCGAGACATCAACAAGTTGCCTACCTCTCAATAGGTTCAGCTCCAAACCTTCCCACCACATTCTCGCTTCACCGTCCAGAAGGAACGTAGCAATGGTGGTCATTTGCCACTCCTCCGTCTCCGTTGCTGTCATGACTCTCTTCACCCTGGAGAGCCAATCTTCAGCTTGAGATGGGGTTCCCAACCCCGAGAATACAGGAGGATTAAAGCTCATGACATGCTTAAGCTGTCTCTTGGTTGCCCTCCTTGGCACCACCGGTTCCTCTACCACCTGCTCCACTCTTCGCTGCTCAGCTGCTTGTAGCGGTACCTGCTCCATCGCAGGAGCGGGCTGCTGCGTTTGCCTTGTAGGCTGCGCATTAATCATGGCCACCACTGCTTCGGCCACCAATCGTATGTTCTCAGCCGATAGGGGTGTTGCAGGAGCAACATCTGGTGCACTGCTAGCCTCAGAAACGCGACGTTCCGACGGCCCAGCACCACTTCTGGTCACCTATAGTGGTACAAAACACCGTTAAGCGACCAAATAAAATTGCAAACAGCAATTATAGGAACACGCAGGTTCCCCAAACATGTGTATTTTCATTCCTAAGTGGACATTCATGGGTTCTTTTACTGTTATAACGATGACGCACACAATGTGCTCACCACCCCTTAAAAAGAATTCGTCCACGAATTCATCTTAAGCCCGACCAAAACTAGTAGTCTGATACCAAATTGTAACACCCCCTATCCGTCGCATAGCATATAGCAGTAGGTCCGGCCGAGGCCCGACGTCGTATACCACAGACAGACCGGGTGGTTACTCATGGAAACCATCCAACCAATCATAACGTCCTACACAGAGCATTCTAGCGGAAGCAGTTTATAAAAGTTGTAATAAAGAACCAAGCACTAAAGCATGAATGTCCACTAATACCAAATAGGAATGTTATACATACACCAGTACAAGCCTTAAGGCCTTACAAAATGGTTCACTTGATATTACATGTTTTACAAACCACGGCACGCAGGCCGGCCATACATGAATAAAGCAGTAAACACTCCAATTAGGCCTTCGAGGGCCGGCTTCGCAATTTGGCTTTAGCCCGCTATTGACCGCTTGGTGCAGCAGCACCTGTCAGCAACAAAACCACCGCACAGTGGCAAAACAAGGCAACGGTCAGCAATGCTGACCAAATTATAACGATCCCGCCCCCAACTCGGGGCGGCGATGCTCCTTCCCTGCATTTCATTAGCATAAGCGAGCAATTTAATTTTTCATTTCAACACAGGCGTAGGCTCTCACGGCCACACACCCCGTGCACTCAGGGCACATTCTCGGTGAACGCAGTCTAAGTCTGCCGACTCACCACTGTCCCTTTGGACAGCCAAACAATGAGCAGTTTGTCTTCCCGGCATGGGTCACGGTAATTGAAACCATATACCGCCGAAGACCCTCATTTATGCCAACGGCTCTAATCCGAACGACATAGAAACGGGTACGGTTCCATCTAACCCGTGCTCACAACGCAACGGTAATTTAAACCATATGCGCCTGCAACGGTAATTTAAATCATTTGCGCAGGTCAAACTTCTCCCGAGTCCCGTTTCCATCACATTTCACATAACCCGGTTATGTTCAAGTTGGCTCTCAGGCCACCAAGTTGGCAAGATCACGCATCCGCCCATTTTTCCGGGTGCACCTTAGGGTTAATCCCCAAGGTTCCCTGTTGCAATCTACCGCGTAGAAAACCCGAAAAACAACCAATCGCACGGAGTCTTCTCTGGCATTTATGCAATGCAACATCACCGATCCAGACCAACATGTCCGGGTAGGCTTCACACATCATGCCTATGTCCGTTCTCTCTTACGGACTCTACACAACGGGGACTACTCATGTCTACCCGTAGGAATGCCTCCAACTCACCGCAAACTCGCAAGAGCGGGCTTCCTATGCAAAGAAGGAGAGCTACACATGCTCAAGAAGAGAATCGTTACCCTAGCGTTCCTCTTTGGCGCCATGGAAAAGTAAGCGGATGAAAAGCACCGCACTCTCTTTGCCTCCGTGGATCCGGAGTCGGCTCGCGATTTGGAGCTTCGAAACTCCTCCAATGGCTGGATCTAGCTTCTTCTTCCTTCCTTGGCTCTCCTCTCTCTCTAAGCTTTAGAAAGATAACCACTCAAGTAAAAGTGAGGGTTTCAAAGTCCAATCCAGGGTATATCTCATCAGGAATAACCCCCAGCCGTTGGATCACCAATTAAAGAAACGAACGGCTTTGATTCGGGACTGAAATGTCCAATCTGGATCGCACACGGCCTGGCACACGCCCGTGTCCAGGGCCGTGTGCCTCATTCGCCGTCAAAATCGGCACGCCTGGAACCTCATACGGGCATCGAACACGCCCGTGTTCGACCTGACACGCCCGTGTTCCACCCGACACGGTCGTGTGGCCGACCGTGTACCCCCATCGATTTATCCCGAAAACAACCCGAGAACTACACGGGTTCTAGGACACGCCCGTGTCCTTACCCGTATCTACCACAACACGCCTGGGCTCCAGGCCGTGTACACGGTCTCGACACTCGACACTTCGTCGAGCGAAGTTCGTCGACCTCACGACATAGCCTTGGACACGCCCGTGTCCTAGGCCGTGTGCCTTGTCTCGACACATCGTCAAGCAAAACTCGTCGACTCCAAGGGACGTGTGTCGACACGGGTCGACACGCCCTGCGACACGCCCGTGTCGCAGGCCATGTGCCATCTCTCGACACTTCGTCGAGCGCAGAGCGTCGACTTCGCGGGCTGAGTGTCGACACGGGTCGACACGCCCGTGTCGCAGGCCGTGTGCCCTGTCTCGACACAACGTCGAGTAAAATTCGTCGACCTCTCGACCAACTCAACGACACAAGCCTGACATGCCCTGGGACACGCCCGTGTCCCAGGCCGTGTGCCTCCTGCCAGAACCCAAAACTGGCCCAAAACGTCCCCCGTCGCTCTTTTGAGTTTCGGGGCGTTACACCCTTGCCCTCTCTCTCTCGTTTCTCTCTCTTTGAGAATGAGAAGAAGAAGAAGATGAGAATGAAGGGATTTTATCCTCATTTCTCGGCCTTTATCCACATGGAAGGAACCTAGACCATTGGATCCAGAACAGGGAAATGAATGGCTTAGATTTGCCCAAAAATAGGCTAAACACGGCCTGACACGCCCTGTGACACGTCCGTGTCACAGGCCGTGTCACTAAAGTGGCAGTCAACCGACTCATATCCAACCAGTACATGGCCGTGTGACATGCCAGTGTCACACCCTACACGCCTGTGTCATGCATGACACGCCCGTGTCATGCCTGACACGCCCGTGTCATGTAGATATGTACTTCACACAGCACAATCTCCACTTTCACCCAAGCGAGACACGGCCATGGGACACGCCTGTGTCCCAGGCCGTGTACCCCAGGATACACCCGTATCCACCAGTACACGCATTCCCGCCTGAAACCCATAAAGGACACGCCCTGTGATGCGCCCGTGCCACAGGCTGTGTACCGTGCACTCGACGATCGTCGACCGAATTTCGTCGACCACACACCAAACTACTCAAACCGAGCATGACACGCCCTGGGACATGCCCGTGTCCCAGGTTGTGTCAACCAACCTGAAACCCAAAGTGGGCTTTGGGGTGTTACAATCATCCCCTCCTTCAAAAAAATTTCGTCCCGAAATTTAGCTCAACCACAACCAGCAACATAACCACTCTACGTCACCTCGCACCATCAGCAACCGATCACTCAAATAACGTGGGCCTGGTGAGAGTTCAGAGGCCACAGCTTCTCTCGCCCCAAGGCATCGCACAAAGCAAACAACATATTCGTACATACACGCATACCTATTTCTACCATATGTACATTCCTTATAGATACATGTATTATCTATGTACACCCACATATCCAAATATCGTTTGTTATACACTTTGATCGAGCGATCACCGAAATCAAAGAAGGTGTACGCAAACATCTCATTCTTCATTTGATCACCAGACAACACAAACTGGACACCAACAACACATTATTTATTTTTCCAACATCTATGTACATCCCCAAAGTCACATAGTTCACTCGTTCAAGCTTATTTCTGCTCACCAGCATCATTTTGCAAATATCGCTTCATAGCTTCTTGGAGTGCTAAATTAAACACATGAGGTTGAACCTCACCAATTGAGCTTTGCGGCTCCTGCACTTCCAAATTATGTAATCGCGGTTGCATCCGGGATGCAGATAACTCGGCCACTGCTTTGCCCTTTTCTTCATACGACGCACCTACCTTTTTCTCACCCCTTAGCAGGTCACTCCAACAATTACGGGCTATATATCCTGGCTTCCCACAATTAAAACAGGTACGTGTAACAACACTTCCTTGCCCAACTGTGGCTCTCAATGACACAGTCGACGGGATTGATTTGGCAGGCCTGAACCATTTCTTATCTTGTCTCCTAAACTCTGACTGTTCCGATTGCGGAACTTTAAATTCTGGCTTTTCCATTGCCAGCACATCTTCCCACCATAGTCACTATGAGCACCGTCTCAGTCACCACACGTATGGTCTCCGTCAAAGGAGGTGTAGGTGCTTCAATTGGTGTCGCACTCTCATCGGACCGCTGGGGCTCAGACTTCCCCGCACCACTCCTCGCCACCTAGCAATGTACAAAACACCATTACTCATTCATGTCATAATGGTCATTATACATTGACTACACACTCACACACTTTACATGCATGGAATACATTCCTAGTGGACATTCGTGAGTTCAGTTATGTTCTTCCTCCCAAATAATCTCAACCTGACTCTAATACCACTTTGTAACGCCTCCACTCGTCACATGGAATATAACGGTGGGTCCGGTCCGGGCCCCATGCCATATTTCACAGACAAGCGTCAGAATTACGTGTGGAAATCAAAATCTATTCGTGTCCTAACTCAAAACATTCTAGCGCAACATTTCATGTTGTATGAACTCAACACAGCGAATGTCCACTAATATATAAACTCCACATTTATATGTCAAATCAGGAATGTATACAACATACACACCCATGGCCTTATGGTCTTACAAGTTCCTCTTTACAAATGTACAATTTCATACATTGGCACGCAGGTCGGCCACACATGAAATCCAACTACGCTTCGCACGGCCTTCAAGGGCCTTTATCGGCAAGCCTCCACTCCGCTCAATTCATTTCAAATCAACGACACCTGCAATTAGCCATACACCCAAGAGCGGCAAGCAAAGTAACGGTCAACATTAGCTGACCAATTATAACGACCCTACCCCTTACCCGGGGAAGTGGTTCCTTCCCTGTATGCATTTGCCATAATAATATCTAGCAATCACAAACAAGTGCGCTCAGCCACAACAAGATCACAAACGCCGGTCGCAACCAGACGCTCCGTGCACTAAGGGCACCTTACGGTGTACCGGTCTCCTAGGCAACACCACCGATTAGAGAATTAATCACTTGTTGGCTGGCCGGTCCTAGTCACCCCAACACGCAGATCGGTTGCATTCCGCCCACACCACTCAGAGGTGATAACCTCACGACAAACTTGAGCATTAATAGGTCGACCCACCAATGTGGTGCAGCAAGTAGGGTCTGCCCCGCATCCTCCCAAACATTTCCACTAATCGACCTCCCAAAACAACCAGGGTCAGGTTAGCCTTTCCCGTGCTCAATCCGTCAGTAGCACACCACTAGACGTGGGTCGGCCTTCCCTCCTAATTAGACGCAGCTTTTCGCTCTCCCAGAGCGATTAGCGCTCACAGCGCTCACACCACAAGGAGCTTACGCAAAGCATCCAAGATCCATCCATCCACATATCCATACATCCATACACAACATCCATATGTACAAAACAGACACATTTGTCAAATCCACGGAGTCTTCTCCGGTTTACATATAATCATCACCAATCCAGACTAACCGTCCAGATGGGCTTCACACAGCATGCATATGTCGTACTCCACACTTCCGGCTCTAGATGCGGACTCACTAAGGAATCACTTACGAGATCCACCCCTTAGTGGAGGATTCCATGCATATGCATAAAGAAAGGACTTCGATGTCCAAGAAGGAGATCGTTACCCTTGAAGATCGCTTCGGTGCCATGAAGTAGCCGGATGGAAATCACCGCCTCAACTTTGCCTTCACGAATCTGATCTCGGATCTTCGCGCCGCACTCCGCAGCTCCTCTAGCAGCTGGTTTCTCCTTCCTCCTTTCCTTCCCTTTCCCTCTCTCTCTCTTTCTCTTTCCTTGAGAATGAGAAGAAGAAGATGATCAGAATGAAGGGATTTTATCCTCATTTCTCGGCCTTTATCCACATGGAAGGAGCCTAGACCATTGGATCCAGAACAGGGAAATTAATGGCTCAGATTTGCCCAAAAATAGGCTGAACACGGCCTGACATGCCCTGTGACACGCCCGTGTCACAGGCCGTGTCACTTAAGCGGCAATCAACCGACTCATATCCGACCAGTACACGGCCATGTGGCACGCCCGTGTAAAACCCTACACGCCCGTGTCATGCCTGACATGCACGTGTCATGTACCCGTGTACTTCACACAGCACAATCTCCACTTTCACCCAAGCGGGACACGGCCATGGGACACGCCCGTGTCCCAGGCCGTGTACCCCGGGACACACCCATGTCCACCGGTACACTCATTCCCGCCTGAAACCCGCAAAGGACAAGCCCTGTGACACGCCCATGTCACAGGCCATGTACCCTGCACTCGACGATCGTCGACCGAATTTCATCAACCACACACCCAACTACTCAACCCGAGCACGACACGCACTGGGGCACGCCCATGTCCCAGGCCGTGTCAACCAACCTGAAACCCAAAGTGGGCTTTGGGGTGTTACACAAAGATCCTTGGGTCAAATGCTTCCATAAAAAGCCTGACCCTCTCTTTCCAGATTCCAAAGTCTTCCTTCCTGCAGATTGGAAGCTTCATAGAACCCAACTCTTAATGGTTCTCTCCTAAACACATAAGTGTATACTTTTAGCTACCCTTTGAGATCTACTCAGACTGTTAAGTCTTTTTTGAGCAACCTCCCTCTGATACCACTTGAAAGTCTTTAATTTCAAGGTATATAAATACCTGGGGGGGTGAATAGGTTTTCTAGTTTTTTTTATTTCTTTTAACCTTTATCTGTGTAGGCTGTGAGTTGTGATTTATTTTCTTTTGCTTTCAAGATAGTCACACAGACGACACAGTAATTTTATAGTGGTTTCCCAGATTATAGGTACATCCACTTTTCCTCTCACCTTTCTAACAGTATGTTATACAAGACACTTCTCCAAAGCTCGGCTCCTAAGAGCTTATAACACAGATCCCGCAGGATCTCTCAGTCTCCTCCAAGACCTACATCTTGGGCACAAAGCCCAACCTCAGAGCAAGCTTGCTCCTATAGTGATCCAAAGATCACCTACCTCAGACTAAATTAATAGTCCTACAGCTCAGGCTATGGAGGTTAGCACTACAACTCAGAGAGGATGACTCTCCTACAGCTCAGGAATAAGGCCCTACCTCAGATCCAAAACTAGTCCTACAATCTTAGGCACAAAGGCCCTATCTCAGAGAGAATGACTCTCCTACCTCAGGCAAACAACCCTACAGTCAGGAAAATAGCCCTACACTCAAGTCCACACAGGGATCCTACCTCAGATCAATAAATGATCTTATACTCAGCCTTTATAAATCAGGATTACAACTCAGATCCAAAGGATCCTACAACTTAGATCCGAGAATGTATTCTACAGAGAGAATAGTTGGTTTGTTTGTTAATTTGACACCAAAGAAAATTTCCTTTATGCCTGCCTCCCGAGCTGAGATAAACTCAGCCCAACCTTCTTCTCAGCAATAAGAAAAATGTTCTTCACTAAGCTGCGGCTTATGCTGGAAGTAAGTCAGAAATAGTTTTTGATCTTGTTATTGAAGACTGATAATTTGACTGTTCTTTGTGTTCTTCAAATAGCTAACCTGGACTGCATAAATCTGAAAGCTCTGCTTCTTATTCTTTCTCAAAACCTCTTCTGAACTTGTTGTAGCAGGTGAAAATTGCTACAGCTAACTAGCTGGAACTTTTAGGTTCCATTTGTTTGGGCGTTTCGGTGCTCCGTTTTGGGCAAACGCTGCCGGAAGGCGGGTAAACAAATGAACCTCCGGCGGCATTTGCTCCGTTTCCACCCGCCCACCTTGAGAAACGCCCCAAAAAGCTCCGTTTGGAGCATCCACCTCCACCCTCCGTTTCGAACACTCCGTTTCCACCCGCCGGATCGATCCGCCACCGCCGAAACAAATGAAGCCTTAGTCAGCTTGTTTAACTTCTTGCTTCAAGCTCGTCAACAATGACGAGGAAGAAGCTGAAGTCCAGCTGCTTCTTTTGGAAATGAATAAAGCCTTAAAAGTTAAGTTCCATCTCCGATCCTGTCCCTTTTATCTTCAGCCAATTAATGGCTCCAAGAAGTAGTGGGGACCACCTGTGATTGTTGGTTGCACCTTGCTTTAATGGAAGAAGACATACAGTAGACCTCCGACATTATTTGTCGTGTTCTGTAGCTTTCTCGCAACTAATTTGAACTTTGTTGACTTTTGTTGACTTTGGCTAACGTCAGCATCTGTGGACTTAGCCAAATTCTCAGTTTCACTCCATGCGTTGAGTGCGTTAAGTGAACAGCCTTCACTCAACGAATATGGACTTGGTCAAATTAATTGGACTGTCAGGCATTGAGTATGTTGAGTGAAGCATCATCACTCAATACTTTCTTTGACTATTACAGTCTAACTGCTTAGGCGTCGAGTGAAGCTTCATCACTCGACGCTTTTGGACGACCAATATCTCTGCATCTGTTAGGCTTTGAGAGCGTTAAGTGAAGTTTTATCACTCAACGCTTTTGTACTTGGCCATTCTTTCTGCTTCTGCTAGGCATTGAGAGCATTGAGTGAAGCTTCATCACCCAACGCTTTTGTCCTTGGCCGCTTCTCTAAACCCTGCTATCTTGTTGAAATGTCGAGTGCTTTGAGTGAGCTGTCCTTACTCAACGCATCTTGACTTAGACAGATTTTTCTGTCTATCTTCATTAAGCTTTGACTGACCATTGCTTGTTGACGCTTTCCTCTTTAGGCATTGAGTGAGCTGACCTCACTCAATGCTTCTGGACTTAGCCAGAATTCTTGACAGATTCTTCAAAAGCTTTGACTATACAAGACACTTCTCCAAAGCTCGGCTCCTAAGAGCTTATAACATAGATCCCGCAGGATCTCTCAGTCTCCTCCAAGACCTACATCTTGGGCACAAAGCCCAACCTCAGAGCAAGCTTGCTCCTACAGTGATCCAAAGATCACCTACCTCAGACTAAATTAATAGTCCTACAGCTCAGGCTATGGAGGTTAGCACTACAACTCAGAGAGGATGACTCTCCTACAGCTCAGGAATAAGGCCCTACCTCAGATCCAAAACTGGTCCTACAATCTTAGGCATAAAGGCCCTACCTCAGAGAGAATGACTCTCCTACCTCAGGCAAACAACCCTACAGTCAGGAAAATAGCCCTACACTCAAATCCACACAGGGATCCTACCTCAGATCAATAAATGATCTTATACTCAGCCTTTATAAATCAGGATTACAACTCAGATCCAAAGGATCCTACAACTTAGATCCAAGAATGTATTCTACAGAGAGAATAGTTGGTTTGTTTGTTAATTTGACACCGAAGAAAATTTCCTTTATGTCTGCCTCCTGAGCTGAGATAAACTCAGCCCAACCTTCTTCTCAGCAACAAGAAAAATGATCTTCACTAAGCTGCGGCTTATGCTGGAAGTAAGTCAGAAATAGTTTTTGATCTTATTATTGAAGACTGGTAATTTGACTGTTCTTTGTGTTCTTCAAATAGCTAACCTGGACTGCAGAAATCTGAAAGCTCTGCTTCTTATTCTTTCTCAAAACCTCTTCTGAACTTGTTGTAACAGGTGAAAATTGCTACAGCTAACTTGCTGGAACTTTTAGTCAGCTTGTTTAACTTCTTGCTTCAAGCTCGTCAACAATGGCGAGGAAGAAGCTGAAGTCCAGCTGCTTCTTTTGGAAATGAATAAAGCCTTACAAGTTAAGTTCCATCTCCCGATCCTGTCCCTTTTATCTTCCGCCAATTAATGGCTCCAAGAAGTAGTGGGGACCACTTGTGGTTGTTGGTTGCACCTTGATTTAATGGAAGAAGACATACAGTAGACCTCCGACATTATTTGTCGTGTTCTGTAGCTTTCTCGCAACTAATTTGAACTTTGTTGACTTTTGTTGACTTTGGCTAACGTCAGCATCTGTGACTTAGCCAAATTCTCAGTTTCACTTCATGCGTTGAGTGAAGAGCCTTCACTCAACAAATATGGACTTGGTCAAATTAATTGGACTGTCAGGCGTTGAGTACGTTGAGTGAAGCATCATCACTCAATGCTTTCTTTGACTATTACAGTCTAACTGCTTAGGCGTCGAGTGAAGCTTCATCACTCGACGCTTTTGGACGACCAATTTCTCTGCATCTGTCAGGCTTTGAGAGCGTTAAGTGAAGTTTTATAACTCAACGCTTTTATACTTGGCCAATCTTTCTGCTTCTGCTAGGCATTGAGAGCATTGAGTGAAGCTTCATCACTCAACGCTTTTGTGCTTGGCCGCTTCTCTAAACCCTGCCATCTTGTTGAGATGTCGAGTGCTTTGAGTGAGTTGTCCTTACTCAACGCATCTGGACTTAGACAGATTTTTCTGTCTATCTTCATTAAGCTTTGACTGACCATTGCTTGTCGACGCTTTCCTCTTTAGGTGTTGAGTGAGCTGACCTCACTCAATGCTTCTGGATTTAGGCAGAATTCTTAACAGATTCTTCAAAAGCTTTGGTTGTATTAGCTTGACTCAACGCTTCCTTCGTCATGCATTGAGCGAGCTGTCCTCACTCAATGATTCTGGACTTAGCCGATTTTTCTGCTTACCAATGTTGAGGCTTTGACAGACTCAGCTTTACTCAGCGCATATTATTATATCACTACAAGAAAAAGCATAATTAGCAAGGAGCTGAATACCTTGCTAATTCTTCAAATTTGTTGCTACTTTTAATTAGCAACGAATTTAGAAACAAAAAATTTCGTAGCTAATATGCTCCTAGCTAATTTTAGCAACGAAATTTTTTCTTTCTATATAGCAAGGATTATTTAGCAAGGTATTTTATCATTTCTAAATTAGGAAGAAATTCTGTTTTTGTTGCTAAAAATTCATTTATTTAATTGTGGATGCTAGGTTTCGAACACCCAACCTAATCCAAACAAACAATCATTCTTACCAACTACTCTAACTTAATTTTTTGTTTTTAAGTGACAATATTATTTATATGTAACATATGCATACATAATTCATAAAATAATGTAATCAAATATAAATATATAATATATATTTCTTTATATAACATATATATTTATATATATTTATTATATATATATTATATTTATATATATTAATTATATATATAATATTTATTTATTATATATATAATGCTATTTTTTGTTATATATATGTGTGTTTCTATATAATAAATGAATATAACTTTATAATATATATATATATATATATAGTTATTTATATTATATATTGTTCATATAATTTATATGTATTATAATTATAATTAATTTATTGAATACTTACAATCTTTATTAATTTATAAATTTATATATACGAATTTAAATAATAGATAAAAATATAAAATTGTATAAATAATTGCATATATATTATATATTAATTATTTTGTTGAATGCAAATAATTTACACTATTTATAAATATATTAAGCAACAATTATGTTTTATGAGAAATGATTATTTTGTAAGAAAGTGTCGTGTCATTTTTTGGAAAAAAATTTAATCAATAAATATTTTGCAACATAAAAATTCATTGTTATTTTAACGATATAAATTTTGCACCGCTGGAAGACGGCGAGGAGAAAGCGCGGAGAGGGTCGAGCGAGGTGGCCCGTAGTGGAGCTGGAATGTTGAGTCGAGCTGGAAAGCTAGGGCATATTTATTAATTAAATAAGGTGTTATATAGGTCTATAAATATTAGTGAAATAAAAAATAATTTGGAGGGAAATGAAATTTTTCCCTCCATCATATTTTAATCTGAATTAATTAGAAAGGAAATTTTGAAATGAAGTTTTTTCGTTTCTAATTAGTAATAATATTTTGCAACGAAATAATTCGTTGCTAATTTTGCAACAAAATAATTCGTTGCTGTTTTTGTAGGTAAAAATAAAACTCATAAACCTAGCTAAATTTGATGCTAATTAGCAACAAATATTTGAGTGTTCCTAATTTTCCTTGCTAATTCATGTTTTTCTTGTAGTGTATGGCGTTGAGTGAACTGCCTTCAATCAATGCCTATGGACTTAGGCACAGAACTATTTTGCAAACTGCTGGGCTTTGACTGTCCACACCTTACTCAACGCTTTTTGGCATTTAACATTGAGTGAGCTGGCTTCACTCAACGTCTGTAGACTTAGCCAAATTTCTTACTTTCCTGCATCCTTCTTTGACATCTGGCATTGAGTGAGTTGTCATCACTCAATGCATGTGTACTTAGATAGATTTTTGTCTCTCCACTTCTCTACCTTGTGACCACCTGTCACTATCACTTAGATAACCTGTCAAAACTTATTTCAAGGAACATTCTGCACATAATTAACTTGAACAATATCAAATACAATTATGCTCTTAGTATTGATTGTGATGTCTCTTCAAATCTAAGAAACATTGAGGAAAATATTCCCAACAACGTCGTTGTATATCTCATAGCCTTTTGTACCATATGGTGAACATAAGATTGCCGTCATGGTCAGATGGCTCTTCAACTCTTCAAAAGCTTGCGCACACTGACGTCTAAATGAACTTTTGATCTTTCCTTGTCAAGATTGTGAGAAGTAAATTTATCCTCGAGAAGTTTTCTATGAAGCGTCCATGGTAGACGACAAGTCTTTGGAAACTCCTGACTTCCGCTATAGTAGTCAAAACAGGCCACTCTTGTATCTCAATAATCTTTACTGGATCCACAACAATACCCTCTTCGCTAACCACATGACCAAGGAATGCCACCAATATTATTCAAAACTCACACTTAGATAACTTGGCATAGAACTGACTACTCCTCAAGATATCCAAAATAACACGTAAATGGTCTGCATGTTCCTCTATTGACTAAGTGTACACCAGTATATCATCTATAAAGATGATAACAAATCGGTCCAAGTATTCTCGAATGGTTATGTTCATCAGATCCATGAATTCCGATGGCACATTTGTTAGCCCAAACGACATCACAATGGACTCATAATACTAGTATAGCAAACAAAACACTGCCTTGGGAATATCACTTTCCCTAATCCTCAACTTGTAATAACCAGACTTCAAATCAGATACTTGTTCTTCTCTGTTAGCGTATTCAGTTCACAATAGTCTATATATAGACGTAAGTATCTGTCCTTCTTCTTCACAAAAAGGACCGGTGCACTCCAAGGAGATGAACTTGGATATATATAGCTTGCTCTAGGAACTCCAGTAACTGAAGCTTCAATTTCGTCATCTCTTTTGGAGTTATACGGTATGTCGAGCGTGATACAAGTTTCGCACCTGATACCAACTCAATAGTTAAGTCGATCTTTCGCTGAGGTGAAACTCTAAGGAGATCTTTCGGAAACACATCTGCATACTACGATACTATAAGAAAATTACCTAAACTAGGCTAGGCTCGGAAGCCTCAACAACGTGAAGAACAACTACACCCCTTTACGAACTATCTTGACTACTTAGATAGTGGACATTAATATCTTACTCGATTATCATATACACGCAAAATTAGTCTCGCATTCGGTATCTTGCCCAAGTGTGATTTACTTCGAGTTGCAATCAATGCATGCACGCTGCTCCGAAAGCTAGTCCATGTCAAAGATCACATCAAACTCTTATATCGATAGCAATGACACATCCAATCTAAACTCATGACTTCCTATCTGCACCTTAACACAACAAGCTCTATCTGCATGCATCAAGCACTCATTAGGAAGCAACACATCCAATTTATCTTTCAATAAGAAAGAAGGCATTCGATACATAATGCAAAGTCCTTATAAATAAAGTAATGAGAAGCCTATATCAAATAGTGCTCTCACCGAATAGTTCGGAATTAGGATAAAGTCTAATACAAACACGTAAAACAAGCAATATATATGGTATCAAGTATATAAAGTAGTAAAAGTTGTGTACTAAATCATAACTGTCACCAAATCGCTCTTTTTGATGACCTCATGCTGGCTAAGATTGTAAACTCGGGGCTGAGCTGAAGTATAATGGGATGCAGTTGAATATATTGCCTTCCCTTTCTCCGTATAAGATGCTCCATCATTTTCCCCATCTTCAGAAGACCAACACGATAATCTCAGACAAAATTTCCTGGCTTGTCACAAGTATAGCAAGTGGGTGGACCTCGTCTAGTAGTCACTCTAGAAGCAATAGAAGAATCTATCTCTGAAAACCTCGACTTCTTCCTTAACCTGTTGTGGCCGAACTTTTTAGAGCTCGGTACCTCGAACTCTGGATTTTTCACCGCTGAGTCCTTCTTACATTGGACTCTCTTTATATTCTGCTCTAGGGATCAGACAGTATTCACTAAGGCCAAAAAGCCCTGAGTCATCAGACCTGATATAAGTAGCCTCATATCATCTCGTAGACCTTCATAAAACCTATTGGTCTTTCGCCGCTCATCAGCAAAAATGGAGCTTACATATGGCACAAGTCTGATAAACTCATACGGATAATCATCTATCAAACTCTCACCTTGATTTAACCTATAAAACTAGTCCTCCATCACAATTCGTTATGTAGAAGGGGAATACCATGCTAGAAATAGTCTTGAGAACTCCTCCATCAAGTCCTCAGTCAGTTTCCTACCCGCAAGCTGGCGCGACTCTAACTCATCCCACTGAAGCCTCGCATCTTCATCCAACATAAAAGTAGCTAAGGTGACTTTCTTTCCTTCCTCCGTATTCATTACCATCAATGTTCTCTTTATCCTCGAGAGCCAATTTTCGGCTTGAGTTGGGGATCATGTGCTTGCATCTTGCTACTAATGACTCTTCAGCCACTTGCCTCACCACCACAAGCTCAACTACGTCAACCGGCATCGGGGCCACTACATGAGTATGAGGTTGTACCAGCCATCCTGGTGGCGCATTGATCATCACAAAGATAGCTTTAACAACTAATCAAACAATCTTTGCAGAAGGGGGAGGAGTAGGCACATCAGCTAGTGCACTACTCTTCATAGAGTGCTAGGGTTGAAACTTTCTCACACCACTCCTAGTCACCTATAATCGTGAAACACACAACTAAGCAACAATTATCATTTACAAACAGCAATCAACGGAACACGTAAGTTCCTCAAACATGTGTATTTTTCATTCCTAAGTGGACATACATGAGTTATTTTATGTTATAACAGCGACGCACACACATGCTTACCACCCCTAAAAAGAACTCGAACGAGAAGGGATCAGGACCAGAAGATGATACCAAATTATAACACCACACCCGTCACGAAGAATATAACAGAAGGTCAGGTCGGGATCCCATGCCATATTAAACAAACAGACAACAAGGTTACGAAATGAAACCAAACATCCACGTAACCTAACACGGAGCTACATTCTAGCGAAAATAATTTAACCAACAATAATCCACCACGAGAAATGTCCACTGCATATAAACTATAGGAATGAGAGTACACAAAAGTTTGGCCTTAAGGACTTACAAACTTCTTTAGTGTTTGCACCACAATATGATTTTCATACATCGGCACGTCGGCTGACAACACATGAAAGTAGTAAACAAGCACTTGGGACTTCAAGGGCCAGCACAACATCTAAGATTCAGCACGCTATTTCCCACTTAACTCGATGACACTTGCACAAGTACATTCCACGAAGATGTGGCAAAACAAAACACCGTCCAGCTTTAGTTGACCACAATTATAACGACCTCACCCCATTCTCGGGATGGTGGTAATCTTTCCATGCAAGCAAG
This sequence comes from Platanthera guangdongensis, assembly GCA_039583875.1. Lineage (NCBI taxonomy): Eukaryota > Viridiplantae > Streptophyta > Magnoliopsida > Asparagales > Orchidaceae > Platanthera > Platanthera guangdongensis. The sequence continues at coordinate 176,573,487 of CM077152.1, read as the reverse complement.
TAGTATGGCAGTTTATATAATTGCATATTTATCACCAACGTTCGCACAAATGACCACATGCTTCGTTCTCTCATGACACACTTTTGGTAGTAACTCTCTTGCACGAGCTGTTCCACCAATCAGATCCAAGTAACTCAGACTCTCTTTGAGCATTCACTAGTCAAGTCTAATAACTTTGACTCTCTACCATGCCAACAGCGACTGCCAATTAATTTAGGCATGCTCAAGCTAAACGACATGGTGCGGGTTTAGTTCAGCTAATATTCGTTGCTCAAATCCCCATGTATGGACAAACATAAGGCAAGATAGCTTCCCCTAGACCCATTCTCATCTCTTTCGATTGGCACACAAGACCACCAAGCTAAGCACAACATGCTTTACAGCTTAATGCTACACACCCAATCCTCAAAACTTGGGCTTCACATCCATCACAACAAAGCTCACTGGGAGCTCTTGCTAGTGATATCACTATCATTGGGTGATATCAACAGAACCACAAATCTGTCTTAATCTTGTGTAGTTCACACCTAGCACATACAAATGCTCACTGGTTACAACCAAGAGATATCGCCAGTGATAACGTTATTGCAAGCATTAGCAACAGAACTTTGATTTCTATTTCAACCTCGGGTGTTTCCCGGAGAACATCTACAGTACTTATCGCATCAACCAGTACACCCCAAAATCACGAAACTACCTATTTTTTCACATAGTCTTCTCCAACATGTAAATCAAACATCATCAATCAACCAACTTGTTACAGATGGGCTTCATACGACATGTCTATGTCTGTACAATGATCCAGACACTAAATGCAGTTTCTATCGATAATAAAACGTATCAACTCATTGGAAGTCTCTTCCACCACTAATTGGTGGGAACTTCCACGCAAATATGCCAAATAAAAGGATTTAACATGTCCTAGTATTCAAAAAGAGAATCGTTACCCTCGTAGATCATTTTGGAGCCATGATTTTGTAGTTGATCCAGATAGAAAGGTTTCAACTCTTTCCTCTCCACGAATCTACGCCGGCTCACAATTCCAAACTCAAGAACTCCTTCAATGACTACTTACATCACTCTCATTATTCTTCCTCTCCTTTCCCCTTTCCTTCTTCCTTGTTTTCTCAACTTGAAGAGAGAGAGAGAGAGAGAGAGAGGGAGAGAGAGAGAAAGAAAGAATGAGAAGAGAGTTAACTATCTTTTGTTATAGCTTCCTCGGGATAAACCTCAACCACAAAGCCTCCATTTCAATAGGAATGGATGATCCAAATTTCTTCTGAGAATTTTGATTCAGCGTTATCGTCAGGCGATATCGCTATCGTCAGGAGATATCTCTAGCGGTATTACTATTGCTAGCTGACACGCAGTTGTTTGCCACGTGGCACACTATTGCCACGCGATATCACTATCGCCAATGATAACAAATCGACTTCATCGTTTTGTCAGCTACATCATTTTTCCACTACATCGGCTTGATCACTATCGCTAGCAATATCACTATCTCCAGCGTTAGCTGCAAAAGTTAGACTTTGTTGTTTTTCAATGGGAAAAAATTGGAGTGTTACATTTAATATCACCCGTGTGATTCTTTCTCCCACGTTTGTCTTCATCATGCGTAAAGAAAATCGCACGAGCAATTTAGTTGATCCTTAAAAACAGCAGCCCACACGATTTCTTCTCACATGGTCGATTTTATCCGCGCTTAAACAAAATCACACGAGCCATTTCTTTACTCAATCTGGAAAGTTAAAGGATGTGAAACACACGTTTCGTTTGCACAATCGTGCAATCGACCGTGCAAGAACAATTTTTGCCAGAAATAATCCACTTTATTTGAGAGGCAGATCCAGACCCAACCAGTTCTGCCCCATTTTGCCAAAAATCCCAGGGGAGGAGCTTATCCTCCATTCCTTCTTCCCCAACTCCTAGGGCTTCACCCGAGGCCACCTCACATCATCCAAGGACTTTAAGGAGGAGATTCTAATCAAGTTTTCATCGCCAAGCAAGGAGAGATCTACAACGAACCTGACCGGATCGTGTGCCTATAGAAGACGAGCACCTTAGAAAGTGGTGAGAGACCTTTTGGACCCCAAATAATAGTCGAAGACTAAGCTAGGACACCGAGTGACAATCATGTTATTCCTAACACGAATCTTCCATGAATCACTGGATTTGTATGTATCCCTCGCTCTTTATCCATACTTTTAGATATTTGAGGCTATTTTCTTCATTGCAATGATGATGTATGCACTACAAACTCATGATCTTAAGTTCTATTTCATTTCTATGAAAATATGTATTGTTTATAAGTGTTGGAGGTGTGCACTAACTTGTGTTTGTATTGTGTGGATTGGATAGGCTACACTAGAAATTGCTAGGTGTGTGCCAAGTGAAGAGGTGAATACGATCCTCAATTTTGCAAATAGTTCTGACTTCCATTCGCGTGCTCTCACGTCCACTTGTCTTGTGAAGTGGTGCTAACAGTCCGTGCACTTGCCTTGCGAAGAGGTGCTCTCGACCCTCACTTCAACTTCCGTATATGCATACGCGTCCATTCACCAAGGAAAGCCGTGCTAACTGCCCATTTAATCCACCTTGTTGCGAAGCCGTGACTGTAACCCACAAACCTTTTTGTCTAACATTCATAACCCCACCAAAAAAACAAATAAACTTATCTTCGTTAACATTTATAATTAATTTTCTATCAATCAAAACACTGTCCCAACTTGTATTTCTTGAAAGATCGATACTTGGGGATCCACCCCCATTTTATATTACCTGTGCGACCATTGCACTTGCCATCAGCATATCAGGAGTCTGGAGCAGGGAGCCTTATGTTGATTGGAGGGCATGTTGTTGATTGGAGGGTGCAATGTGTGTGGGGGTGTGCAAGGTGCGAAGAAAAGTACGTATTTGGTGGAATGTGTGCAGGATGAGATGTGTGCAGAGTGGAACATGCGCAGTGCCGCTTGAAAGAGATCGAAGATCCTCAAGGGTCTTCTAAGACACTCGACGATCTTTAAAGGGTTCTTTAAAGGCACAAGACCTTCAAGGAATTCTCTACAATTTCTCTCGTGCGTAGGAGGCGAAGTGTGGGGAGGAAAAGATGAAATGGGAGAAGGGCACATGATCATATTTATAGTTTTCAGGATTGTTATAAAGTTTATGTGATTATCCGCACACAATAACCGATTTGTGTGTTATACGTAGACCACTTTCTTATGTTTTATGACACATATTTTAGGGGATTTATTATGCACACACCTATCATATTATCCGGGTGGTTACGTCGAGGTGGTCACGCGACGATCAAACGGTGGAGATTTGGCGGCGACCAAGGGGTCGATCAAAGGTGAACTAGCCTGTGGCGGTTAAGGGATCGATCGACGACGGGACCTGGCCGGCGATGGGCCGGCCGACCAGGCGCACGGTCGGGCGTGACCACCCGACCAACCCGGAGGCCGCTCGTACGGTCGCGCGACGGGAGCTGGTCGGCTACTTGGCCTTGCGGCCGCATGTTCGGAGCGCGTAGCCGCACGTAAAGTTAGTTGAAGCGTACATAACAGTCATAACATACTCATGTTCAAGACCAAGTGGCCTACAATTTTGCTGGTTAAATTGGAACAACATGATTTCCGATTTTAGGCTATGTTTGAGAGCCCGTTTTGACTCCATTCCATTCTAAACGGATCGGAGTGGTGTTTGTGAACAACTAAAATACTGTCATTTTAAAACGATCAGTTTAAAACTTATTTTTTTCTCGGTTTTGAAAATGTCAGGGAGGCCTCCATTCTCCCTTTCAAATAACCGTTTGGAATATTTTTTTAATTTTATTTAATCAATTTAACTCATATAAAAATATAATTAATTCCATAAATTTGTAAAAAAAATCACAAATATAATACTTAATTTTGTTTATTAAAAATTCAGAAAAAATCAGCCCAAAATAAATAAGATTCATTTGAAGATAATTTTGAAAATAATTTAAACCGCAACCAAAACTAAAATTACCCAAATAAAGGTTTCGTTTGAGGAGACTTTTTTTCACCGGTCAAGTGGTTACTACCACATGAACCGAACTTTAATTAAGGTCCGGTTTATGCTGTCGTAACCCCTTGACCGGTGAACGTAAGTCCACCAAACGGAACCAAAATCTCAGTTTTAAAACAACAATGTTTAATGTTTAAAATATATAGTTTAGGATCTCGCTTTTGAACTTCTTCTTTTTAAAACGACACTCATATATAAATAAGTACAGTATTAAATACTGACCTTTGATATGATATCCTACGGTTAGTATTAATACTTTACTTATCTCTAGACGAGAATAACCATCTTAAATTTTACCCGATTTCCGGTTTTAAAAGCTCTTGCGGCGGTCGAGTCCGGGAAACACTACCTTTCGTGTTCGGGTCCAGGTCATTCCTCGCTCGAACCAAAAACTTCGCTCTCTCGATCTCCAAAGTTCACCATCTTTTGGTATTCACTAGAGTTCACCATATGTTGGTGTTCAGTCCAGCTCACCATTTGTGAATCACAGATCTTCATCGGCGACGCCATTTACTCCACCGTCCCCTTCCCTTTTGTCTGCCATCCACCGCCATTTGCTCCTCCTATGCTTCGCCATTTACGCCTCCCTCGTAACTCCGAAAAGGTAAGGTCCGATGTCAATATTGAAAGAATCTGCTACTCTGATTTTCTTAGTTCAATTAAAAATATGACCTAATTTTGAAGTTCGAGTCTTGATTTTATCGATTGAGGAAAAAGCTGGGAGTCTTTAAAATAGGAAATAAAGCGTACGAAAATTTATAGCATGGAAATTAAAAGAAAGTAAAAAATATAGAAAAAATTAAGCTAATTATGTAAGTTGGTATTAAGGTTTCAAAAGCTTATATCAGTCATGTCATTGTGTTCTTATAATTCTTGTAAACATTCATGCATGTTAGCTTCTAGGTTTGCTACATCAATGTATCTTGTGAAAGCAGTACAATATTTTGTGAAAATGTTTCCTGTCGAGAGTCCGTTCGCACCAGGCGGGATGCCCGCATATATTGTCTAGGCTGGCCCGTGCGGACATATACTTACCTTAAGCCGAGTAGTGTCTGCTTCTGGTGACCGCGACAGATGTCGCTGTTCATAGCACCGAGCGGGGCATGTGTCCTCCGAGATGTTTATCCAGTTCTCGCCTGGCTATATCCTGGGCGTAGAAGTGCAGGCGGCGGGCACGCTGTCCCTGAGTAACCGCTCGACTTGTGACCGAACCCCTTAAGAAAAAATGCCCAGGTACCTCACTGGCTGTTTAGTGGGGTTATGGGTGTCCGGGAACAGAGTGCTTCTTTGAAAAGACATCCAATGGAGAATATAGCGACCGTCATTGCAACAACCAGGCCCGTTGGCAGAGGTTAAGGTTGCCGGCATCCGCAAGCAATGCTGAAAAAAACTGGGGTATAAAATACCTGTTGTTCGGAGCTTGTCCTCAAAAAGGAATCAGTAACAGTAGCAACGCCTCAATTGATGCGCAGTTGGCTATCACATTCAGACCTGCCACGTATGCCAGTCGAGAGTTTCTCCACGAGAACAATTTTAGTTGGTCTTAGGGTGGGGGAAGTAGCTCATATCGGTAGGAGGGTTGAAGCTTGATGACCTCCGCACGAGACGTTCAGATACGTTTGAGGGGGTCCAAGCAAGCTCCGGGGCTGTCCAGGCTGGAGAGAAAAGGGCTGAGTTGGGTCGGTCGACGTCGAGGGTCCCATATCATATTGCAGTGTTTTGAGAGCACCTCATTCCTTCTTTGCTAAGAAAACGTTGACAATCATATACGTATATAGACACATATATAATCATAGGACTATAGGAGTAATACCTCATAATGAATTGAAACTTGTATATTGTGCGTGACAAAATTCATAATGAAAGGAAGGAGGATACCTTTACCTAGGAGTAGTACCTCTTCAAGTTATCGCCGCTCCAGGTGTTAGGTACCTTTCTGCCTTTAATGGTCTGTAACTGGTAGGCCCCATTCGTAAGTGACTCTTTGACAATGAAGGGTCCCTCCTAGTTGGGGGTTGAGCCTTCCCATCGAGGCCACTCTTCCTGCCGCATCTACATTTTTCAACACGAAGTCCCACTTGATGAACTGCTTTACCCGAACATGTTTAGCAAAGTACTTATCCATTCTTTGTTTCGCTTCTGCTTGCCTGATGACAAATTGATCTCTGAGCTCCTCGATCAAATCATGGTTGCACTTCATCTCTTTGTCATTGGCTTCCATTCAGTCGTCACCGCCTTGTTTGGAGAGTAGCATTCAGGGGCTCACCACATCGAACTCCACCGTTGAGGGCTTCAGACCCATGTGACAGTTTGGGTTTCTCCTCAGTGTCTGAAGAGGGGGTTGTTCGGAGAGTCCACAGGGCTTTCGGTAGCTGCTCCGCCCATTTCCCACGGGTGTTCTTCACTTTTTTCCTGAGCGAGTTCATGATTTGCTTATTGGTTGCCTCTTTTGAAACTAGAGCTATAGCTTTATTAATAACGACTAGTTTTATTCTTTGTAACTCACAAAAAATAGATGGACAAAATGTACAATGACAAAAGCAGACAAAAACATATTTCACATTAAAATACGAATACTTGTCGTTTTATAATGCAGGAAAACAAAACGATACACTTCTTCAAAGAGGCTTCTGCATCCGTTGGAATCGATGCCTTCATTGCTTGCTTTGTCTCCACGCTTTCTTCTTTCTCCTATTCATTTTCTCTTACACCGATTCATTTTGATGCTTATCTCTTTTTAGATTGAGCTGCAACTGGACTTCTTTACCTGGCATCTCTTCAGCTTACTGCCTTCACCCCTTCTTAGGCTTTATTTGTTTCGGCGGTGGCAGGTGGAACCAGCGGGTGCAAACCTCACTTTCGAACTGGAGGGCGGAGGCGGCCGCTCGAAACAGAGCTTTTCCCTGGCTTTTCCTCTGTCCGGCACGTGCAAATGGAGCAAACGCCACCGACGCCCGTTTGTTTACGCGTTGTCCGACGACGTTTGCTCCAAACGAAGGCGGTGAAACGCCGAACCAAACGAAGCCTTAAGCTGAGAGATCTTGCACACCGATAAGAAAATGCAGTTCTTCAAACCTAGCTCTTGGTAACGGCTTGGTAGCTCTTGGTAACGGCTTGGTAGCTCTTGCTAACGGCTTGGTAGCTCTTGGTAACGGCTTGGTTAGCAGATCTGCTAGTTGTTTCTCGTTATTTATATACTCTAACTTTATTTTCCCCCTTTCAACATTATTTCTCGCGTATATGATGAAAATGGATTTCGATATGTTTACTTTTTTTATGGTATACGGGGTTTTCGCCCGAGCAATAGCAGAGGTGCTATCACAGTTAATGGTTGTAGTATCTCCATCTTCTTCTTTTATTTCTTTCATAAGTCTGCGGCGCCTGATCCCTTCACTCACACCTGAACTCAACACCATATATTCTGCTTCAACTGTGCTTAAAGCCACGATTAGCTACTTCCTGGATGACCAAGAAATTGGATTTTCCCCTTTGAAGTAGATAAACCCATTGAGACTTCTTCTATCATCTATGCATACTCCCCAATCTGAGTCTGAATAACCTATCATAGAGTTATTCTGTGCAAGCGTATACAATAAACCATAAGATTTATTTCCTTGGATATATCGTAGAATGCGTTTGGATGCTCGCAGAAGCTGTTTGTACGGTTTGCTAACAAACCTGGATAGCAGACTTGCAGTATTATCTATATCTGGTCTCGTATTTATCAAATAAATTAGTGACCCGATGAGACTTCTATAAGCTCCTTCATCTGTTGTTTTTTCCTTTATCATCTTTGCTTAACTTTTCTGATGTTGCCATTGGAGTAGAAATTTTTTTTCAATTTTCTAATTTGTATTTATGCAATAGATCAGGTGCATATTTTTCTTGAGATAAGGTAATGCGTGCTGTAGTTTGTTTGATTTAGAAGCCAAAGAAGAATTTCAGCAGACCCAAATTTGTCATTTCATGCTTCATCTTCATTTCTTCTCTGAATTTTGTTATAAGCTGAGTATTATTACCTGTAACTATTAAATCATCAACATAAAGACATAATATTAGTATATTGCATTTGTCTTTTTTGATATATAGAGAAGAATCACTAGTACTATGCTGGTAGTTTTGCTGAAGTGTCTATATTTGAATGCCATGCCCTTGACGCTTGCTTTAATCAATAGAGTGCCTTTTGTAATTTATATACTTTGTGTTCTTCCCCTTCTATCTCATAATCTCTCGGTTGCTGAACATACACATCTTCTTCAATTTCTCCATTTAGAAAAACTGATTTGACATCAAGTTGATATAGCTTGAACTGATGTTGCGTTGCAAAAGAGATAATAACTCGAATGGTTTCTAATCGAGCTACTGAATCCTTCATTGAAATCTATTCCCGAAATTTGTGAATATCCTTTAGCCGCTATCCAGGCTTTATATTTGTTGACAGACCCATCCTCATTTTCTTTTATCATATAGATCCATTTTAGACATATTATCTCTTTATTAGGTAGAGGCTCAACTAGTTTCCAAGTGTTATTTTTTACCATCTTTATTTCTTCATTTATGACTGCCCTCCATACTTACTCTGCTGCTGCTTCTTCAAATGTTATACGAGAAATTGCTGATAGGGCTACATTATGTAACATCCGTAAGTTTTGACACGAAATTTAATTTTAATTGTAGGGTCGAGTCGCGACGGATTTTGATCGAGGCAGCGCGGCGTCGAGGTACAATGCTACTATTCCTAAAGTTCGCGTCCATTAATTTGAGAAGTGTGCTAGTCATAATGATAGTGTAACACATTTTAAATCTTAGTATCGAAGCGCGGCAAGATATCGTTTAGTTCAAAGGAATTAGTGTGGTATGAGTTGCGTTTAGCAAGAATAAATAAAATTTATAGTTTGGGGTGCCAATAGCCGGTCTCAAATTACCCCCTCTCTTCATACGGTTATCAAAAACCGCATAGCCCATAAATTAATTCCCGTAAACCTCATTCTCACGGGTAAGAAAAACCGCAGGCCGACATTTATCTCCCGATTTCTTTCTCCCGTTTCCGCACGCAGCGACGCCGAGCCAGCCCGACGCCTCCCGCAAGACCTAGCCGGCGGCCAATCCTCCTCCAGAGCGCATCTCCGACTTCTCCTCCTTCCTCCACGAGCGCCCGTGGGTATTCCTTTTCCTTTCTTCGCCATGGAAGAGCCGGATTCAACCCTAATCGGTGGAAGTTGAAATCGTTCGTTTCCGGTGAGTTTATTTCTCCTTTATCTCTATTCCTTTATAGAAATTCTTCGATTTGGAAGTTAATTTAACATAGGTTTTCATCCTATTGCCCTATATAGGTTTTGGAGTACGGAATGCATCGCAAATTTTGAGTTGGGCGCATTGAGAGCCTAAATCACTCCCTTATAAAGGTAATACACTAGGTTATCCGTTGATTTTGGGTTACCCTCGCGTTATTGGAATTTTTCCAACAAAAATCCTAAAGCGGAAAATTGTAAAGTAGGGTTGTTTTGGATTTCAGGATTTTGGTAGCCTCGGGACAAGATTTTGAAAGTTCCTAGCAGTCGGAATTCCTTGGGAAAAGCAAATGTCGCCGCGCAGAGTGTACGGGCGCCGCAGCACCACGGTGCGGAAACCTAATTCCTGTTAGTTTGACATAACAAGAAAAATATTTTGTATACGCATATGTAGGCTTTGTACATATAACATGACCATGCATAGAAAAGTGTGGTGGTAGGAAAACGGTCGCGGAAAATGTGTAGGATGACACCCTTCTCCAAGACCAAAGTAGTCAGATCATGAACAGTAACGTTAGGTACGAAACCTGTACCCGTATACGTAAGATTGAAGTTTGTCCAACCAAGGGCGTGAATGTCCCTTCTAGTCGACCACGAGAAAGTCAAGGGTCGCTCAGTAGTATATTAAAAGAGATGTAGCAAGTAGAGTAGCATCAGAACAAAAAGGTCGGTAAGCACATATAAGTCTTTTCGTGATAGGTAGAAGCGCACTACCTTTCTCATAAGGCATATGGTACCCTATGAGAAGTACAGTCTTGAGAGTTGACTTCCCTTTGAGACAGTTAGCAGATTCGGGACCGTGTCCGCGCGACACTAGAACAATTAAGTTCGTCAGATGGTCTCGGGTCGTCAGTTTCAGATGCGCGTTAGGAGCTACTCTGCCTAGAGCCTTCCAAGTAGATGTGCAGGCTAGAAACCGCCTAGAACTCAAGTATAGACCTGACGTGAGATAGTACACTAGTTAGTGAACGCTAGGACTTTGGAAAATATAATGAAAGCTCATGAGCGTAGATCAAGTAGATCTGTTGACCATGAAGCATAGTAAACGCATGCATATCATAGCATAAAGATTTTAATGAACAAAACCATTTTTTCAAAGGGCATGCATTCATCATTTAAGGAAAAGTTTTTAGTGTCACTAGGAGGAGTTATTTTTCTTTACTCTGACCCCTCGTGAGCAATGCTTTTACGGGTGACCCAGGTGAGAAACTACGCGTAGTATGAGCGTTGGTGACGTCAGTTTGTAGTATTTTCCTATTTAATTTTTCTTTACTTTCAGCATATAGTTGTAGTTGTGGACAATGTATCTTGTTAATATTTTATATGTCTTGTATCAGACTTATTATGATATTACAGATTTACAGTCATTTCAATTCTATTCATGTTTAGTGGCTTTGTGAATCCAGATATGAGGTATGTGGTTACCATTAGTTTACTTTCTTTGTTTCCGTTGTAAGTTTTAAATCTTTAGTAGTTGTTTATTGTCACCTGCTGCATACTAGTTTTAATACTGTTTCCTAGTTCTCTTTATATCGCTGACCCGGCCGGATGACTGATTATTGAAAAATTGGGAAGGAGTGTTACAAATTATTATCAAAGCGAGGTTTATGATCCCTGGACCCTAAAATGTTTTCACAGAGCCATAGGAATGTGTAAGAGTAAACTCTTGTTAGTAGAGTATTTAAGTTGCATTTAAGCCCTAGTTTTCGCAAGAGTACGAAATAAAATTGATAAGCCAGATTTCGCAGATGCTTGATAAATAATCAGATTTCTTTTATATATTCTATCAGGCACCACGAGTCAGTGAAACAGGTGAATCTTCACATCAGGACCCTGTTCCTAATGCGACTATGGGAGACGCTGCCGTGCCACAGACACCACCAGTTCCAGCAGCTCCAGAGGGTACTGACATAGCATCTCAGATTGCCAAGGCGGTTACTGTTGTCTTGATGGAGTTTCAGAGAGGACTGGCTGCAGGGTTTTCAGCTCCAGTACAAGTACCAGCCCCTGCACCTGCTCCTGCGCCAGCACCCATGGAGATGACCCTGGAGCGCTATTTGAGTAACTTTAGAGAGCTTCAACCCACGAACTACAGTGGGGATGAGACCCCGATGGACACCGATGATTGGATAACAAACACCAGAAACCTGTTGGACGTTTTGGAGTGCCCAGAGAACAAGAAGGTTCCTCCGGCAGTTTTTCTTCTTCAAGGTGAGACAAAGGTCTGGTAGGACAAGTACCGGTCAGATGACCTCGCAGGTAAATGATTATGAAAATTCCTTTTATTTTTGTGAAGTGATACGTTCTTTTTAAATAGTATGACCATGCTTTTGGCCAGGTCGTACGTCAGACATGTTTACGTGTGGCAAATTTTCTAGAGCCCTTGCAAGTTGGTTCGTGCCTCCTTCCGCACGACGAGGTCTCCAGGAGAAGTATCTTAGGCTTTTTCAGGGGGACAGAACTGTTGCTAAGTACGAGCGAGAGCTTACCCATCTGGCTCGATATGCGGGCGTGTGCAGGGAGATCAGGCTGAGAAGTGCAGCCGCTTTGTGGATGGTTTGCGTGACTCGTTGAGGCAGACGCTGATGACCATGGTCAATGCTGACTACATGAGCTTAGTGGATACGGCTCGCAGGCTGGAGGTTGATCAGCAGAAAGTTCAGAGGCGAAGCAGTTTTCGTACGAAGCGATCTCAAGATTTGCATCAGCTGCAACAGAGCAGAAATGACCAAGGGAAGAACTGGAACAAGAAGCTGAAGTCTGATGCAAAGAAAAGTGGTCAGTCTGGAGACCGGAACAAAGACTACCCCCCTGTCCCAAGTGTCAGCGTCGCCATCTAGGAGAGTGTTTGGCCAGTGCAGGCGTGTGTTACAAGTGTCGACAACCTGGACACATAGCTTGCTACTGTCAGGAAGTTGGTGTGAATCATGTAATCAAAATCTAGTTGTATTCATTACATTTATGTAATTACTGTAGATGACCAATGTAATTGGTTCCTGCAGTCGAAGTACAAGGTTGTTGGCTCTAACAGGGTAGACAAGGGCAAAGTTTTGATGATTACTGATGGGAGACCACAGCAGGGTTGAGATTTGGTGCAGCCCAAAGCTTATGGGCTTGGTCAGCAGGAGGCAAAAGAGCAGGATGATGTAGTGACAGGTAAGTGTTTACTTTGCTTAACAAGTTTACTTAATCCTCCGTAGTGACTCTCTTTTCATTTTGTGTAAACCATTCATGTGAGTATCCTTATGATTCGTAATTTACCCGCAAAGATTCTGTTTGATACGGGAGCCTCGCACTCGTTTATCGCAGAATCTCTAGTGCGTAAGGTGAATTTAGAAGTCTTCCCAAAGACAGTACCGCTGGAAGTCATGATGCCGAATGGATCCCTTCTGCAGACCAGAGATAAGTGTAGAGTACCGGTGCAGTTTGGTGACACTGAGATTATCGTGGAAGCTTTGTAACTACCTATTGCAGGATTCGATCTGATCTTTGAAATGGACTGGCTTTCGGCAGTCTACGCCAGGATTGATTGTAGGGCGAAACAGATACAGTTTGAGGGCCCTAACCAGACTACATTCTCTTTTCAGGGCTTGAAGGGAGTAGTGAAGATGATCATCTCCGCAGTCCAAGCTAGAAGGTGCATCAGTAAGGGTTGTGAAACCTTTGTAGTACTGATGAACGCGGAGGCTAAGGTTGATTTATCAGAGATACCAGTGGTGCAGGATTTCCCCGTTGTATTCCCGAAAGAGCTCCCTGGTGCCCCTCCAGATAGAGAGATAAAGTTCCCGATAGACTTGCAGTCTGGGGCTACATCAGTAGCCAAATCTCCCTACCGGATGGCTCCAAGGGAACTAGCGGAGTTGAAGAGCCAGTTGCAGGAGTTGCTTGATTTGAGTTTTATACGTCCCAGTACTTCACCTTGGAGTACTCCAGTACTATTCGTGAAGAAAAAGGATGGTAGTCTGAGACTGTGCATAGACTACCGTGAATTGAACAAACTGACAGTAAAGAACAAATATCAGATTCCCAGGATTGATGATTTGTTCGAACAGTTGGTGGGCTCGTGCACCTTTTCCAAGTTAGACTTGAGGTTGGGCTACCATCAGCTAAAGATTCGGGACGTGGATTTTCAGAAGACGGCTTTCAGTACTAGGTATGGACACTTCGAGTTCGTGGTCTTGCCGTTTGGGCTGATCAATGCCCCTTCAGTATTTATGGACCTGATGAACATGATATTTCGGGAGTACTTTGATCGTTTTGTTATCGTTTTTATCGATGATATCTTGGTGTTCTCAAGGAGTGCAGTAGATCATATCGCACACCTCAGGATTGTTTTGAGCACTCTCAGAAAGAATCTGTTGTATGCTAAGTTTTCTAAATGTGAGTTCTGGCTTTCAGAGATTGCATTCTTAGGCCACACCATCAGTCAGCAAGGGGTTAGTGTCGATCCGAAAAAGATAGAGGCCATTAAGAATTGGCCAAAGTCGACGACAATTTCAGTGGTTCGCAGTTTTTTGGGTCTTGCTGGTTACTACAAGAGATTCATCGGGGATTTTTCAAAGATAGCCTTACCACTGACATCCCTCACCAGGAAGGGTAAGGGCTTGGATTGGATAGTTGAATGTGAATTGGCTTTTGAGGACTTGAAGGGCAGGTTGATGACCGCACCGATCTTGAGTTTTCCTTCAGGGTCTGACGGGTTTCAGATTTATAGCGATGCGTCAGGTCAGGGTTTGGACTGTGTTCTCATGCAGCATGGAAAAGTCGTAACCTATGCCTCGAGACAGTTAAAGGTACATGAGATGAACTATCCCGTGCATGACTTGGAGCTTGCAGCAGTCATTCATGCTCTGAAGATATGAAGACACTATCTCTATGGTGTTCGTTGCGAGATCTTCACTGATCATAAGAGCCTCAAGTATATATTTGATCAACAGGAGCTCAATTTGAGGCAGTGCAGATGATTAGAGTTTCTATCAGACTACGACGTAGACATTCAGTACCATCCAGGAAAGACGAACGTAGTAGTTGATGCCTTTAGCCGTAGAGGTTCGTGTTTCTTCCTTCTCACTCAGCAGGAGGAGTTAGTGCGGGAACTGGAGAGACTGAACGTCACCGTTGTGCCACGCTGTAGTTTTAGTTCTGCAAGGTTGAGTTGGATGAATATTACTTGCGACATTAAAGATAGAATCAGGACAGCTCTACCGTTAGATCCGAAGATGGCAGAGATTTGAATCTCAGTGCAGACGGGTCAGAAGGAGAGATTTACTATTCAAGATGATTTGTTATTGTTTGATGGCAGTGTGTGTATCCCCGATGTTAGTCACCTTCGCGGAGACATTCTATTTGAGGCACACAATTCTAGATATTCTATACATCCGGGTAGCACGAAGATGTATGCAGATCTCAAGAAGGTAGTCTGGTGGCCAGGCTTGAAAAGTGATGTTGCAGATTACGTAAGGAAGTGCGAGACGTGCAAGTTAGTTAAGCCCGAGTGCTAAAGGCCTGGAGGCAAGCTGCAGCTACTTCCCATTCCTGAGTGGACTTTTGAGGATATATCCATTGATTTCATCCATGGTCTGCCAAGATCTCAGAGTGAGAATGATTCTTTGTGGGTTTAGTAGATCAGCTTTCTAAGGTTGCCCATTTCATTCCTCTTAAAAAGACAGATCAGGGTCCCAGATTAGCACAATTATATATAGACGTGATAGTTCGACTTCACGGTGTTTCCATGACTATAGTTTCAGACCGAGATGACAGATTCACCTCCAGGGAGTGAAGATACATTCAGGAGCGGTTGACTACCAAATTACATTTCAGCGCCGCATTCCATCCCCAGACTAATGGTCAGACTGAGCGCACAAATAGGACTTTGGAGGATCTGTTACGGATGTGCATTTTGGACTTTGGAGGAAAGTGGGAGAAATATGTTACCCTTGTGTAGTTCTCCTACAATAACAGTTTTCAGACGAGTATTGGAATGCCGCCGTTCGAGGCCCTCTATGGTAGACGTTGTCGGACACCGTTGTGTTGGGCTGAAAGTGAAGAAAGGTCTACTATCAATGTGTTAAGACCATTGATAGGATCAAGCTCATTCAGGAGCGTATGAAGACAGCTCAGGATCGTCAGAGCAAGTATCATGATCAGAAGCACAGGTCAGTAGAGTTCAGTGTTGAAGACTACGTTTATTTGAATGTCAGACCAGTCAGAGGAGTCTCTAGAATAAAGCAGATGAAGAAACTGAGCCCCAGATTTGTTGGTCCTTTTGAGGTGCTGGAAAGAGTTGGTGAGGTTGCATATAAGTTGGCCTTACCTGGGAAAATGAGTGGTGTACATGATGTATTCCATGTCTTCTATTTGAGAAGAGCAGTCAGAGATTCCAGTGAGATCATCAGTACCGAGGAAGCACCAATCGAGATAGATCTTAGTGTTGGGGTAGACCAGTCAGAATAATGGATTCAAGGATACAGAAGCTCAGGAATAGAGAGATTCGCATGGTCAAAGTCCTTTGAATCAAATGTGGCAGTGCAAAATATACTTGGGAGCGAGAGGATGAGCTTAAGAGCAATGCAGATTATTCTTTTCTCTTCGATTCAGGTATGATTACAATTTTCGAGGACGAAAATTTTTGTTAGGAGGGGAGATTTGTAACATCCGTAAGTTTTGACGCGACATTTAATTTTAATTGTAGGGTCGAGTCGCGACGAATTTTGATCGAGGCAGCGCGACGTCGAAGTACAATGCTACTATTCCTAAAGTTCGCGTCCGTTAATTTGAGAAGTGTGATAGTCATAATGATAGTGTAACACATTTTAAATCTTAATATCGAAGCGCGGCAAGAAATCGTTTTGTTCAAATGAGTTAGTGTGGTATGAGTTGCGTTTAGCAAAAATAAATAAAATTTATAGTTTGGGGTGCCAATAGCCGGTCTCAAATTACCCCTCCTCTCTTCATACGGTTATTAAAAACCGTATAGTCCATAAATTAATTCCCGTAAACGTCATTCTCACGGGTAAGAAAAACCGCAGGCCGACATTTATCTCCCGATTTCTTTCTCCCGTTTCCGCACGCAGCGACGCCGAGCCAGCCCGACGCCTCCCGCAAGCCCTAGCCGGCGGCCAATCCTCCTCCAGAGCGCATCCCCGACTTCTCCTCCTTTCTCCACGAGCGCCGGTGGGTATTCCTTTTCCTTCCTTGGCCGTGGAAAAGCCGGATTCAACCCTAATCGGTGGAAGTTGAAATCGTTCGTTTCCGGTGAGTTTATTTCTCCTTTATCTCTATTCCTTTGTGGAAATTCTTCGATTTAGAAGTTAATTTAACATAGGTTTTCATCCTATTGCCCTATATAGGTTTTGGAGTATGGAATCCACCGCAAATTTTGAGTTGAGCGCATTGAGAGCCAAAATCACTCTCTCGTAAAGGTAATACACTAGGTTATCCGTTGATTTTGGGTTACCCTAACGTTATTGGAATTTTTCCAACAAAAATCCTAAAGGGGAAAATTGTAAAGTAGGGTTGTTTTGGATTTCAGGATTTTGGTAGCCTCGGGACAAGATTCTGAAAGTTCCTAGCAGTCAGAATTCCTTGGGAAAAGCAAATGTCGCCACGCAGAGTGTACGAGCGCCGCAGCACCACGGTAAGGAAACCTAATTCCTGTTAGTTAGATATAACAAGAAAAATATTTTATATACGCATGTGTAGGCTATGTACATATATCATGACCATGCATAGAAATGTGTGGTGGTAGGAAAACGGTCGCAGAAAATGTGTAGGATGACACCCTTCTCCTAGAGCAAAGTAGTCAGATCATGAACAGTAACGTTAGGTACAAAACCTGTACCCGTATACGCAAGCTTGAAGTTTGTCCAACCAAGAGCGTGAATGTCCCTTCTAGTCGATCACGAGAAAGTCAAGGGTCGCTCAGTAGTATACTAAAAGAGATGTCCCAAGTAGAGTGACATCAGACAAAAAAGGTCGGTAAACACATATAAGTCATTTCGTGCTAGGTAGAGGCGCACTACCTTTCTCATAAGCCATATGATACCCTATGAGCTGTACAGTCTTGGGAGTTGACTTCCCTTTTGAGACAGTTAGCAGATTCGAGACCGTGTCCGCGCGACACTAGAACAATTGAGTTCGTCAGATGGTCTCGGGTCGTCAGTTTCAGATGCGCGTTAGGAGCTACTCTGCCTAGAGCCTTCCAAGTAGATGTGCAGGCTAGAAACCGCCTAGAACTCAAGTATAGACCTGACATGAGATAGTACACTAGTTAGTGAATGCCAAGACTTTGGAAAATATAATGAAAGCTCATGAGCGTAGAGCGAGTAGATCTGTTGACCAGGGAGCATAGTAAACACATGCATATCATAGCATAAAGATTTTAATGAATAAAATACTTTTTTCAAAAGGCATGCATTCATCATTTAAGAAAAAGTTTTTAGTGTCACTAGGAGGAGTTATTTTTTTTACTCTGACCCATCGTGGACAATGTTTTTACAGGTGACCCAGGTGGGAAACTACGCGTAGGATGAGCGTTGGTGACGTCAGTTTGTAGTGTTTTCCCATTCAGTTTTTCTTTATTTTCAGCATATAGTTGTAGTTGTGGACAATGTACCTTGTTAATATTTTATATGTCTTGTATCAGACTTATTATGATTTTACAGATTTCCTGTCATTTCAATTCGATTCATGTTTATAAGTGTTGGAGGTATGCACTAACTTGTGTTTGTATTGTGTGGATTGGATAGGCTACACTAGAAATTGCTAGGTGTGTGCCAAGTGAAGAGGTGAATACGATCCTCAATTTTGCAAATAGTTCTGACTTCCATTCGCGTGCTCTCACGTCCACTTGTCTTGTGAAGTGGTGCTAACAGTCCGTGCACTTGCCTTGCGAAGAGGTGCTCTCGACCCTCACTTCAACTTCCGTATATGCATACACGTCCATTCACCAAGGAAAGCCGTGCTAACTGCCCATTTAATCCACCTTGTTGCGAAGCCGTGACTGTAACCCACAAACCTTTTTGTCTAACATTCATAACCCCACCAAAAAAAACAAATAAACTTATCTTCGTTAACATTTATAATTAATTTTCTATCAATCAAAACACTGTCCCAACTTGTATTTCTTGAAAGATCGATACTTGGGGATCCACCCCCATTTTATATTACCTGTGCGACCATTGCACTTGCCATCAGCATATCAGGAGTCTGGAGCAGGGAGCCTTATGTTGATTGGAGGGCATGTTGTTGATTGGAGGGTGCAATGTGTGTGGGGGTGTGCAAGGTGCGAAGAAAAGTACGTATTTGGTGGAATGTGTGCAGGATGAGATGTGTGCAGAGTGGAACATGCGCAGTGCCGCTTGAAAGAGATCGAAGATCCTCAAGGGTCTTCTAAGACACTCGACGATCTTTAAAGGGTTCTTTAAAGGCACAAGACCTTCAAGGAATTCTCTACAATTTCTCTCGTGCGTAGGAGGCGAAGTGTGGGGAGGAAAAGATGAAATGGGAGAAGGGCACATGATCATATTTATAGTTTTCAGGATTGTTATAAAGTTTATGTGATTATCCGCACACAATAACCGATTTGTGTGTTATACGTAGACCACTTTCTTATGTTTTATGACACATATTTTAGGGGATTTATTATGCACACACCTATCATATTATCCGGGTGGTTACGTCGAGGTGGTCACGCGACGATCAAACGGTGGAGATTTGGCGGCGACCAAGGGGTCGATCAAAGGTGAACTAGCCTGTGGCGGTTAAGGGATCGATCGACGACGGGACCTGGCCGGCGATGGGCCGGCCGACCAGGCGCACGGTCGGGCGTGACCACCCGACCAACCCGGAGGCCGCTCGTACGATCGCGCGACGGGAGCTGGTCGGCTACTTGGCCTTGCGGCCGCATGTTCGGAGCGCGTAGCCGCACGTAAAGTTAGTTGAAGCGTACATAACAGTCATAACATACTCATGTTCAAGACCAAGTGGCCTACAATTTTGCTGGTTAAATTGGAACAACATGATTTCCGATTTTAGGCTATGTTTGAGAGCCCGTTTTGACTCCATTCCATTCTAAACGGATCGGAGTGGTGTTTGTGAACAACTAAAATGCTGTCATTTTAAAACGATCAGTTTAAAACTTACTTTTTTCTCGGTTTTGAAAATGTCAGGGAGGCCTCCATTCTCCCTTTCAAATAACCGTTTGGAATATTTTTTTAATTTTATTTAATCAATTTAACTCATATAAAAATATAATTAATTCCATAAATTTGTAAAAAAAATCACAAATATAATACTTAATTTTGTTTATTAAAAATTCAGAAAAAATCAGCCCAAAATAAATAAGATTCATTTGAAGATAATTTTGAAAATAATTTAAACCGCAACCAAAACTAAAATTACCCAAATAAAGGTTTCGTCGAGGCTGGAGAGAAAAGGGCTGAGTTGGGTCGGTCGACGTCGAGGGTCCCATATCATATTGCAGTGTTTTGAGAGCACCTCATTCCTTCTTTGCTAAGAAAACGTTGACAATCATATACGTATATAGACACATATAGAATCATAGGACTATAGGAGTAATACCTCATAATGAATTGAAACTTGTATATTGTGCGTGACAAAATTCATAATGAAAGGAAGGAGGATACCTTTACCTAGGATTAGTACCTCTTCAAGTTATCGCCGCTCCAGGTGTTAGGTACCTTTCTGACTTTAATGGTCTGTAACTGGTAGGCCCCATTCGTAAGTGACTCTTTGACAATGAAGGGTCCCTCCTAGTTGGGGGTTGAGCCTTCCCATCGAGGCCACTCTTCCTGCCGCATCTACATTTTTCAACACGAAGTCCCACTTGATGAACTGCTTTACCCGAACATGTTTAGCAAAGTACTTATCCATTCTTTGTTTCGCTTCTGCTTGCCTGATGACAAATTGATCTCTGAGCTCCTCGATCAAATCATGGTTGCACTTCATCTCTTTGTCATTGGCTTCCATTCAGTCGTCACCGCCTTGTTTGGAGAGTAGCATTCAGGGGCTCACCACATCGAACTCCACCGTTGAGGGCTTCAGACCCATGTGACAGTTTGGGTTTCTCCTCAGTGTCTGAAGAGGGGGTTGTTCGGAGAGTCCACAGGGCTTTCGGTAGCTGCTCCGCCCATTTCCCACGGGTGTTCTTCACTTTTTTCCTGAGCGAGTTCATGATTTGCTTATTGGTTGCCTCTTTTGAAACTAGAGCTATAGCTTTATTAATAACGACTAGTTTTATTCTTTGTAACTCACAAAAAATAGATGGACAAAATGTACAATGACAAAAGCAGACAAAAACATATTTCACATTAAAATACGAATACTTGTCGTTTTATAATGCAGGAAAACAAAACGATACACTTCTTCAAAGAGGCTTCTGCATCCGTTGGAATCGATGCCTTCATTGCTTGCTTTGTCTCCACGCTTTCTTCTTTCTCCTATTCATTTTCTCTTACACCGATTCATTTTGATGCTTATCTCTTTTTAGATTGAGCTGCAACTGGACTTCTTTACCTGGCATCTCTTCAGCTTACTGCCTTCACCCCTTCTTAGGCTTTATTTGTTTCGGCGGTGGCAGGTGGAACCAGCGGGTGCAAACCTCACTTTCGAACTGGAGGGCGGAGGCGGCCGCTCGAAACAGAGCTTTTCCCTGGCTTTTCCTCTGTCCGGCACGTGCAAATGGAGCAAACGCCACCGACGCCCGTTTGTTTACGCGTTGTCCGACGACGTTTGCTCCAAACGAAGGCGGTGAAACGCCGAACCAAACGAAGCCTTAAGCTGAGAGATCTTGCACACCGATAAGAAAATGCAGTTCTTCAAACCTAGCTCTTGGTAACGGCTTGGTAGCTCTTGGTAACGGCTTGGTAGCTCTTGCTAACGGCTTGGTAGCTCTTGGTAACGGCTTGGTTAGCAGATCTGCTAGTTGTTTCTCGTTATTTATATACGCTAACTTTATTTTCCCCCTTTCAACATTATTTCTCGCGTATATGATGAAAATGGATTTCGATATGTTTACTTTTTTTATGGTATACGGGGTTTTCGCCCGAGCAATAGCAGAGGTGCTATCACAGTTAATGGTTGTAGTATCTCCATCTTCTTCTTTTATTTCTTTCATAAGTCTGCGGCGCCTGATCCCTTCACTCACACCTGAACTCAACACCATATATTCTGCTTCAACTGTGCTTAAAGCCACGATTAGCTACTTCCTGGATGACCAAGAAATTGGATTTTCCCCTTTGAAGTAGATAAACCCATTGAGACTTCTTCTATCATCTATGCATACTCCCCAATCTGAGTCTGAATAACCTATCATAGAGTTATTCTGTGCAAGCGTATACAATAAACCATAAGATTTATTTCCTTGGATATATCGTAGAATGCGTTTGGATGCTCGCAGAAGCTGTTTGTACGGTTTGCTAACAAACCTGGATAGCAGACTTGCAGTATTATCTATATCTGGTCTCGTATTTATCAAATAAATTAGTGACCCGATGAGACTTCTATAAGCTCCTTCATCTGTTGTTTTTTCCTTTATCATCTTTGCTTAACTTTTCTGATGTTGCCATTGGAGTAGAAATTTTTTTTCAATTTTCTAATTTGTATTTATGCAATAGATCAGGTGCATATTTTTCTTGAGATAAGGTAATGCGTGCTGTAGTTTGTTTGATTTAGAAGTCAAAGAAGAATTTCAGCAGACCCAAATTTGTCATTTCATGCTTCATCTTCATTTCTTCTCTGAATTTTGTTATAAGCTGAGTATTATTACCTGTAACTATTAAATCATCAACATAAAGACATAATATTAGTATATTGCATTTGTCTTTTTTGATATATAGAGAAGAATCACTAGTACTATGCTGGTAGTTTTGCTGAAGTGTCTATGTTTGAATGCCATGCCCTTGACGCTTGCTTTAATCAATAGAGTGCCTTTTGTAATTTATATACTTTGTGTTCTTCCCCTTCTATCTCATAATCTCTCGGTTGCTGAACATACACATCTTCTTCAATTTCTCCATTTAGAAAAACTGATTTGACATCAAGTTGATATAGCTTGAACTGATGTTGCGTTGCAAAAGAGATAATAACTCGAATGGTTTCTAATCGAGCTACTGAATCCTTCATTGAAATCTATTCCCGAAATTTGTGAATATCCTTTAGCCGCTATCCAGGCTTTATATTTGTTGACAGACCCATCCTCATTTTCTTTTATCATATAGATCCATTTTAGACATATTATCTCTTTATTAGGTAGAGGCTCAACTAGTTTCCAAGTGTTATTTTTTACCATCTTTATTTCTTCATTTATGACTGCCCTCCATACTTACTCTGCTGCTGCTTCTTCAAATGTTATACGAGAAATTGCTGATAGGGCTACATTATGTAACATCCGTAAGTTTTGACACGAAATTTAATTTTAATTGTAGGGTCGAGTCGCGACGGATTTTGATCGAGGCAGCGCGGCGTCGAGGTACAATGCTACTATTCCTAAAGTTCGCGTCCATTAATTTGAGAAGTGTGCTAGTCATAATGATAGTGTAACACATTTTAAATCTTAGTATCGAAGCGCGGCAAGATATCGTTTAGTTCAAAGGAATTAGTGTGGTATGAGTTGCGTTTAGCAAGAATAAATAAAATTTATAGTTTGGGGTGCCAATAGCCGGTCTCAAATTACCCCCCTCTCTTCATACGGTTATCAAAAACCGCATAGCCCATAAATTAATTCCCGTAAACCTCATTCTCACGGGTAAGAAAAACCGCAGGCCGACATTTATCTCCCGATTTCTTTCTCCCGTTTCCGCACGCAGCGACGCCGAGCCAGCCCGACGCCTCCCGCAAGACCTAGCCGGCGGCCAATCCTCCTCCAGAGCGCATCTCCGACTTCTCCTCCTTCCTCCACGAGCGCCCGTGGGTATTCCTTTTCCTTTCTTCGCCATGGAAGAGCCGGATTCAACCCTAATCGGTGGAAGTTGAAATCGTTCGTTTCCGGTGAGTTTATTTCTCCTTTATCTCTATTCCTTTATAGAAATTCTTCGATTTGGAAGTTAATTTAACATAGATTTTCATCCTATTGCCCTATATAGGTTTTGGAGTACGGAATCCATCGCAAATTTTGAGTTGGGCGCATTGAGAGCCTAAATCACTCCCTTATAAAGGTAATACACTAGGTTATCCGTTGATTTTGGGTTACCCTCGCGTTATTGGAATTTTTCCAACAAAAATCCTAAAGCGGAAAATTGTAAAGTAGGGTTGTTTTGGATTTCAGGATTTTGGTAGCCTCGGGACAAGATTTTGAAAGTTCCTAGCAGTCGGAATTCCTTGGGAAAAGCAAATGTCGCCGCGCAGAGTGTACGGGCGCCGCAGCACCACGGTGCGGAAACCTAATTCCTGTTAGTTTGACATAACAAGAAAAATATTTTGTATACGCATATGTAGGCTTTGTACATATAACATGACCATGCATAGAAAAGTGTGGTGGTAGGAAAACGGTCGCGGAAAATGTGTAGGATGACACCCTTCTCCAAGACCAAAGTAGTCAGATCATGAACAGTAACGTTAGGTACGAAACCTGTACCCGTATACGTAAGATTGAAGTTTGTCCAACCAAGGGCGTGAATGTCCCTTCTAGTCGACCACGAGAAAGTCAAGGGTCGCTCAGTAGTATATTAAAAGAGATGTAGCAAGTAGAGTAGCATCAGAACAAAAAGGTCGGTAAGCACATATAAGTCTTTTCGTGATAGGTAGAAGCGCACTACCTTTCTCATAAGGCATATGGTACCCTATGAGAAGTACAGTCTTGAGAGTTGACTTCCCTTTGAGACAGTTAGCAGATTCGGGACCGTGTCCGCGCGACACTAGAACAATTAAGTTCGTCAGATGGTCTCGGGTCGTCAGTTTCAGATGCGCGTTAGGAGCTACTCTGCCTAGAGCCTTCCAAGTAGATGTGCAGGCTAGAAACCGCCTAGAACTCAAGTATAGACCTGACGTGAGATAGTACACTTGTTTGAGCCACAAATAGCTCCGGAGCATCCGCTCCCAACTTGCGATCATTCTCGAGTGTTCGCGCACCTTGGAGAGCTCAGAAACATCCTTCCCAAAGGGCCCAATGTAACGACCCAGTTTTATAAAAAACCTATTTATTATTATTTATAAAAAACCTAACCTAATTCCTACCTACCCGAGCCCCCCCCGGTTCTTTTAATCCCGCAAGCCCGCAACGATTCTACCGATCCCGCCGACTCCCGCATCCCGCTGCTTCCGCTTGGTCTAGGGCTACCCCGATCCCGCCTCCACCGCAAGCCGCAGGTCGCCGCTTCCTCCTGCTCCAGGCGCCTTCTCCGGCTCCTTCCTCCCGTACGCTACTTTCTCTGGCCGTCATCTCTCCTGGCCTTCCTCCTTGGTCGGCTTCTCACCTCCATGGAGATCGACGAACCTCTCTTTCTGAGGGCTGGCAGCAGTTTTTATCGCCTCCTGGTGGCCGGCAGCCGCCTCATCCCTCTACTCCAAGGCCGACAGCCGCTTCTCCATCTTCCTTGGGCTCCGATTACGCCTAGGGCTTCGCTCAAACCCTCCTTAACTCAGATTTTTGGACTCGATTTGGTTCATATTGGTAAGGATTTTCTCTTTCCCCCCGTTTTCTTCCCTCCTTGAATTTATTTTGGAACTTGCGTGCTCCAATTTGCATATAATCCTTGATTCAGATTTTTTCCATAAATGATCATTTGTTTCTCGTTGTAATTGTGTTCTCCGGCATCGTTCGTCGCATCCATGGTCGGTTCGTGAAGGATCCCTCTCCGATTTAGGGTTTTCGCAACCTATTCGCCGCCAAGTCTTCGTCTCCGCGTGAAATCTCTTCTCCCCTCACTCATGAGAGAGGTAAATTTTTTAGCCCTATCTCGATTTAGTTATGTATCGTTTAGTTGCTTGTGCTAGCATTTTGGATCCTTGTCAGGTTTATTTATCAAATATTGTCTGTGATTGTTCCGGAACAGGTCTAGTCAGGATTTCTGTTTTCGCTTGCCGCCGCCAGTTTTAGCCTCTTTCAGGCAAGTAGAGATCGCACTCTCCTTTGCAATAATTGCATTTCAATTATTTGGTCTGATCTTATGATTATACGAATTTTCTTGTTTGATGTATAAACTGATGTATGTTGGATTTTTTTTGGAATGATTAACGAATATCCTAATGAGAATTATTAGGAATTGTAAGAATTGTATCATTAGTATTCGCACTTACATGAATTGAATCCCAGTTGATGGATGGTTAGGAGACCTATAGTTTATGTGAACATCCACAATAATTATTTTGAAGGATACAGTTAATATTCCTTGCTACGATTAAATGATTGGTGATTTGTGTCATGCTCGTATATACATATATACAATTTATTTGGAGGATATTTATGTCCGAGAATTGACTAATCTAAAAGAATATTTAGTGTCCAGAAAAGTAGCGTATGACGATCATATCACTCGTACATACTTGAACCCGCTAAATATATTGCTCCTTATCCGGTTTTGTCGTGTCGTCGAATCTTGTGACGAAGAATCTTGTGTCATCGAATCTGCTGTCATCGAATTCGGTTTCTGATGTCTGTCTGGTTTCTTAGGTCTGTTCTAAGAATTGAGCGAATGTGGCTCCATAACTCAATTCCTCTCTTGCCGCGTTCATGAACTCTAATCTGGTACAGTTGTATCGCTAAATTTGCATCCGAGCTCGACATGTTACGAATCTCCTAAATCATGAATCTTTGAAGTCATTAATGTCATACACAATCAGTGAAGGGTAGTGTTCAATTGATGTGACGCTTTGACTCGAGTTTCCGCTTGACTGACAACGGAAAGCAACAAATGGCCATAGCAAGCTCAATTATTTTGATAAGCCTTGCGTTCAGACTTGCATCAGAATCACGTGTATCAAATAAAACGCTTCCACTTTCCAATGATTACCGCTAATGACATCTCTTGGTCCGTCTAAATGTTATATTCCAGAGTAGTATAATAAACTAACTTGTTCTGTTTAACATTTTTATTTGCTTGCCTCGAATAACATAGCTTTATGAGAAACTGATACACTCATATATTTCTGCTTCTCTTACTGCACTTTACTCTTACTGTGCTCTTATTTATGTCAATGTTCTGAGACTTTTTCTTTATGTTTTGGAATTGCCTTAGAATTCGTGCAGCGCCGCCAGGTCCTCGACCCCGATCAGCATCAAGCTCCAGGTTCTATGATTACATTTCTGTTACTGTCAATTAATTATTTTATGTAATAATTGTAATCGACCATTTTCTCTGGTATCATGGACAACTGCTAGACTACTTAAATATTTATGTACTAGAATCTAAAATTAACGTATGCGCACCCTCTGTTGAATCATAACCGCATGAGAACTATTGTAGTACTCTGTAAAACATGAATTTTACAAAGTACATGTGCATCAAATCTCTTTTCACTAATGAATTCAAAAGTTTCCGCATAAAAATCAAGCTATTTTACTCAATAGTAACTATTTTAAAACTATTATCAGCTTCTCTGTTTCCGTCTTAGCAGACATGACTTTCTTTCCGCTCATGCCTGTGGCATCACGACTCGTCTCAAAGCGCACTCTGACTTCTGTCGAGACGGGTCGTGACAGTTGGTATCAGAGTCAGGTTAGAGAGGTTAGCTTCTAAGATAAAAGTATTTTCTAAACCTCATATTTTGAAATTTGCATCGGATAAAAATATAAATAAGTATATATCATTGCTTCACTCAGCTTGTCATTATTTGTTGTTCGCGCCTGAAACACGCACACACTCACTCATAAGCATGAGTAGTATGCACACGAATGTTAAGTGGTTATGGGCAAACTTAACATTTTTGTGCATATGAATTTCCACTAAGATATACACCGCTTGCGAATATTAAATTGTATAGGCGGTTTAATATTTTCAAGTGCGCTGACATTAGAGTCCTAATATGCATGACATGTTAAGTGATATTGGCCTTAACATGTCATGTGTATCCATTCATTTGCATGCATATCATAAATCATTGCACAAGTGTTAAGCCAAGAACAACAATAATGATTGTACACACATGGATTTACTATCTGCTTGACATCACACATGTTCTCATTGATGCACTTGTATGAAAATTACCTAGAGTTGTCCAATGAAAATGCTATAATTATTACATAATTTATGTACTTGACAGTAGGAAATGCGTTAGAATTTCTAATTTCTAGCCTCTGGTATTTGTATTTTGGTTCTTCCTGTTTCGCATGTATGTAAATTTTATCTGGTCATCCTGTATGTTCTTCTAGATAGTTTCTCAGTTTCAGGAAGAAATGAAATTTTTCTTGTTAATTGCTCTGCTGAATTGCTTCAGCGTTTTCTGGTGATTCTCCAACTTCAGTTTGACTCGCTCCTGTCGATACTCAATCATCCTCCAACTTCTTTTCCCCGTTGATGTTCTATATTCGCTCCGTGTAAGATCTTTTTGCTCCCGGATTCTCGCATTCTGCCGCTCAATTTTGGGCTAATCGAAGACAATTCTTGTGCTCCCTGAAGTCAATCTTTTGTATATGTCTGAACTGCTAAGCCTAAAGAGTTCTCCTATGAACTTGAATCTGACCTGCGTTGCAAGTATCCACAATTGTTCTCTTGATCATAGTAAGTCTTCGTGCTTGTTCTTTTATTTGTTTTCTTGTATTCATAGTTAACTTCTATGTCTTGATCTGCAAACCTTGTTCGAATGAATGTTATCTGAATCTTCGTTGTTTTTGACCTTATTCAGAGAATTCTCAGAAAGTTTCGGGATGAAACTTCCTAAGTAGGGGAGAATGTAACGACCCAGTTTTATAAAAAACATATTTATTATTATTTATAAAAAACCTAACCTAATTCCTACCTACCCGAGCCCCCCCGGTTCTTTTAATCCCGCAAGCCCGCAACGATTCTCCCGATCCCGCCGACTCCCGCATCCCGCTGCTTCCGCTTGTTCTGGGGCTACCCCGATCCCGCCTACACCGCAAGCCGCAGCTCCCGCAGGTCGCCGCTTCCTCCTGCTCCAGGCGCCTTCTCCGGCTCCTTCCTCCCGTACGCTACTTTCTCTGGCCGACATCTCTCCTGGCCTTCCTCCTTGGTCGGCTTCTCACCTCCATGGAGATCGACGAACCTCTCTTTCTGAGGGCTGGCAGCGGTTTTTCTCGCCTCCTGGTGGCCGGCAGCCGCCTCATCCCTCTACTCCAAGGCCGACAGTCACTTCTCCATCTTCCTTGGGCTCCGATTACGCCTAGGGCTTCGCTCAAACCCTGCTCAACTCAGATTTTTGGACTCGATTTGGTTCCTATTGGTAAGGGTTTTCTCTTTCCCTTCGTTTTCTTCCCTCGAATTTATTTTGGAACTTGCGTGCTCCAATTTGCGTATAATCCATGATTCAGATTTTTGCCCTAAATGATCGTTTGTTTCTCGTTGTAATTGTGTTCTCCGACATCGTTCGTCGCATCCATGGTCGGTTCGTGAAGGATCCCTCTCCGATTTAGGGTTTTCACAACCTATTAGCCGCCAAGTCTTCGTCTCCGCGTGAAATCTCTTCTCCCCTCACTCATAAGGGAGGTAAATTTCTTAGCCCTCTCTCGATTTAGTTATGTATCGTTTAATTGCTTGCGCTAGCATTTTGGAGCCCTGTCAGGTCTATTTATCAAATATTGTCTGTGATTGTTCCTGAACAGGTTCAGTCAGGATTTCTATTTTCGCTTGCCGCCGCCAGTTTTAGCCTCTTTCAGGCAAGTAGAGATCTCACGCTCTCTTGCAATAATTGAATTTCAATTATTTGGTCTGATCTTATGATTATACAAATTTTCTTGTTTGATGTATAAACCGAGGTATGTTGGATTTTTTTTTGGAATGTTAACGGATATCCTAATGAGAATTATTACGAATTGTAAGAATGGTATCATTAGGATTCGCACTTACATGAATTGAATCTCAGTTGATGGATGGTTAGGAGAGCTATAGTTTATGTGAACATCTACAATAATTATTTTGAAGGATACAATTAAGATTCCTTGCTACGATTAAATGATTGGTGATTTGTGTCATGCTCGTATATACATATATACAGTTTATTTGGAGGATATTTATGTCCGAGAATTGACTAATCTAAAAGAATATTTAGTGTCCAGAAAAGTAGCGTATGACGATCATATCACTCGTACATACTTGAACCCGCTAAATATATTGCTCCTTATCCGGTTTTATCGTGTCGTTGAATCTTGTGATGAAGAATCTTGTGTCATCGAATCTGCTGTCATCGAATTCAGTTTCTGATGTCTGTCTGGTTTCTTAGGTCTGTTCTAAGAATTGAGCGAATGTGACTCCATAACTCAAGTCCTCTCTTGCCGCGTTCATGAACTCTAATATGGTACAGTTGTATCGCTAAATTTGCATCCGAGCTCGACATGTTACGAATCTCCCAAATCATGAATCTTTGAAGTCATTAATGTCATACACAATCAGTGAAAGGTTCAATTGATGTGACGCTTTGACTCGAGTTTCCGCTTGACTGACAATGAAAACCAACAAATGGCCATAGCAAGCTCAATTATTTTGATAAACCTTGCATTCAGACTTGCATCATAATCACGTGCATCAAATAAAACACTTCCACTTTCCACTGATTACCGCTAATGACATCTCTTGGCCCGTCTAAATGTTATACTCCAGAGTAGTATAATAAACTATTTTGTTCTGTTTAGCATTTTTATTTGCTTGCCTCGAATAACATAGCTTTATGAGAAACTGATACACTCATATATTTCTGCTTCTCTTACTGCACTTTACTCTTACTGTGCTCCTATTTATTTCAATGTTCTGAGGCTTTTCCTTTATGTTTTGGAATTGCCTTATAGTTCGTGCAGCGCCGCCAGGTCCTCGAGCCCGAGCAGCATCAATCTCCAGGTTCTATGATTACATTTCTTTTACTGTCAATTAATTCTTTTATGTAATAATTGCAATCAGCCATTTTCTTTGTTATCATGGACAACTGCTAGGCTACTTAAATATTTATGTACTAGAATCTAAAATTAACGCATGTGCACCCTCTGTTGAATCATAACCGCATGAGAACTATTGTAGTAGCATGTAAAACATGAATTTTACAAAGTACATGTGCATCAAATCTCTTTTCACTAATGAATTCAAATGTTTCCGCATAAAAATCAAGCTATTTTACTCAATAGTAACTAT
Source organism: Platanthera guangdongensis (assembly GCA_039583875.1). NCBI lineage: Eukaryota > Viridiplantae > Streptophyta > Magnoliopsida > Asparagales > Orchidaceae > Platanthera > Platanthera guangdongensis. Next base: position 176,542,892 of record CM077152.1, on the reverse strand, counting down.
TTTAAAACTATTATTAGCTTTTCTGCTTCCGCCTTAGCAGACATGACTTTCTTTCCGCTCATGCCTTTGGCATCACAACTCGTCTCAAAGCGCACTCTGACTTCTGTCGAGACGGGTCGTGATACTCAAGGTGGGCTCTGCTTGCTTAACTGCGTGCTGGTTGGCTTCTATGGTCGCTTGAATCTGAAGGTCGCGTGTTCAAACAGTTGTTGCAAAATTTGTCACCTAGTTCTCCACAATCAACGATTTCTTGGGGAGTCCGGTGGAGAGATCGGAGACCGCAAATGACCGGTTACTTGCCCTGCGGAGGCTTGATGAGCAAAGGAGAGAAAACAGAAAAGATGAGGCCACTGACAGCGTCAGCACCAGATTTACCTACCACGACGAATACCACTTGCGGCGGGAAATGTTATTGCTCCGGACAAAAAATTACAAGCGGGTAGTGGAGAATACAAGAGGAAAAAGGAGAAAAAGAGCAACTGGGAAACGAACTTAACATCCGAACCTGCAGCATCGTAAATTCTGGGCTATGTTTTTTCTCTTTCATGAGCACCCCTGACCCTCTATTTATACGCGTGGGTAGGTTGCCTGAATGGCTGAAGAATTTAATATCTTATTAAATGCGGTCTTAATTGCGCGACCGGTCGAGGTACACGAGGAGTCAGGTGATAGGGGATGAGAGAAAAGATCACGCGCGCTGTTGCAGAGGAGAAGAGTCTGCGCGAGCTTCTTGCGAGTGCCCTCCGCGACTTCCTTGGCTAACTATAGGAGTCTTTGCGGGGGACGCGCGACCCTTTGCCGAAAATTAGCTGTGTGCGCGTGACTGCTTGGAACATGTCCGCGAACACCCCAGAGTATTCGCCTGGCTGTTTTGCGATTGACTCCGTTTGATGCCGTCCCTCGTCGCAGAATTTGAGGTTAACACTCTTCATTATAATTCTTTTGTTATCGGGGGTTCACATAGTTTTTGGTTTTATTCACTGACTCATGCCATTGACACTCTTGTTTTTCGTAGTCTTTGGGCCCTGATAACTGCATTTTATTATTGTTTAGAAGTGTTGCACTTGGTATAGTCGTGTTCAAAAAGCCCGATCGGGCCGGGACGGGCCTGACCCGATCGGGCTCGGGTTTTCTCCAACCGGGTTCGGCCCGGGCTCAATTTGAGACGGGCCGGGCCGGGTCGGGCTCGGGCTCCCTCCCAAAGAGGGGGCCCGATTAGGCCCTTAAGTCCGGGTCGGGCCGGCCTGAAGTGAAAAGGCGGGATTTAATCCCGTCTAAATTGGCGGGATTAAATCCCGCCTAAATTGGCGGGATTCTATCCCGCCTAATTAGGAGGGATTAAAATCCCCCCTAATCATAGGCGGGATTAATCTTGCCTAATCAGGAGGTAAATCCGCCTGATCAGCGAGATTAAATCCCGCCTGATTAGGCGGGATTAATCCCGCTAATCATAGGCGGGATTAATCCCGCTAATCATAGGCGGGATTAATCCCGCCTATGTTAATTCCGCATATAATCAGGCGGGATTTTAATCCCTCCTGGTGCCTGGCGTGATTTTAAATTCCGCCTGGCGCCTGACGGGATTTTAAATCCCGCCGGGCGCCTGGTAATCCCGCCGGGCGCCTAATCCCGCCGGGCGCCTGGCGGGATTAAAATCCCGCCGGGCTTTGGCTTAGCCCGGTGCCGGGTTTTGCTCGGCCCGGGCCGGGTCGGGTAACCGGCCAAAATGGGGTCCCGGTAAGCTTGGTTATCAAGGCGCGCGCCTAGGCGCGCCTGAGGCGCCGGACGTACTAGGCGCAGCCCGCCGCGTCTCAGCACGGCTGAGGTGGCCGATGTGCCCCAGGCGCGCGCCTTACAGGCTCCCAGGCGGGCGCGCCCGGGACTTTCATGCTATTTTTTAAAAATGTTTTTATATATGGGCAAAAAATGATCTTAGATGCACCCGAGGCACCCCTACGCGCACTTGGGCGCCCAATTCGCCGAAATTGCGCGAATTGGGCGCCTAATTCGCCGAAATTGCGCGAATTGGGCGCCCAATTCGCCGAAATTGCGCGAATTGGGCGCCCAATTCGCCGAAATTCCGCGAATTGGGCGCCCAATTCGCCGAAATTGCCCGAATTGGGCGCCCAATTCGCCGAAATTGCGCGAATTGGGCGCCCAATTCGCCGAAATTCCGCGAATTGGGCGCCCATTCGCCGAAATTGCGCGAATTGGGCGCCCATTCGCCGAAATTGCGCGAATTGGGCGCCCATTCGCCGAAATTGCGCGAATTGGGCGGCCATTCGCCGAAATTGAGCGAATTGAGCTCCCAATTTGCTGAAATTCAGCCAATTCGCTCAATTTCAGCGAATTGGGCGCCCAATGCGCTCAATTTCAGCGAATCGGGCGCCCAATTCACGCAATTTCCTTTTCTCCCATTTTTGCGCCTCACGTGCCTCAGGCGCGTGCCTGCGCCTAGGCTCCAGAGGCCCTTTGCGCCTCGGTGCGCCTTGCGCCTTTGATAACTTAGCTGACAGTATCTCTTTCTTCTGATTCAGCCATCATATAATCTGAAGAATGTACATCAGCATGAACATCACCAACAATATTACCCTTGTCAGACTCAGAGGAGTCTATGTTTTATACTATTTCTGGAGCAGGGATTTTAGAGTGAAGCTCCCTCTCAATCTCAGCATTGTCCTTGGGGACATGCTGTTCTTCAACAACATTGGTGAGATGATTTTCTTCCACTGTTGCAGGAGCCTGCTCTTCCTCAACAGAGATATTTGGAATCTGCCATACAGGCTCAGTAGGAATATGGTTTATTCTGCTCTGGAGATTTTCAAGGAAGGAGTCAATCTTGTCTTGAATATCAAACTGATTTTGCTCCCCCTCAACAAGAGCATTTATCTTGTCTGTCTCCCCCTCAAATGTTGTACAGATCCTGTTCACAACATCTTCATTTACCATTTCAGTCACCTCTGCTGGGATGTTCTCTGATGGGGAGCCACTGACTTGAATATTCTTTGTTGCAGGTTCAGAAGAGATTGAAACCGGAGCACTTATGTCTCTCTTTGTTTCCTCAGAGGATTCAGTCAGCTGAGGATCATGTGGCTCCTTCTCACTGCTTTCAGAAGAACTGCTTTATGTGCTCTTTTCAGTGACTAGTACAACTTTCGTTTTCTTGTCCTGCTTTGTTGGTAGATGAGGCTGCAACACTCTGTCCCATATGTCAAACATTTTAGAATTCATCCTCTTTATGTGATGGATTTTAGTTCCTAGACTCACATTGAGGATCCTTGAAACAGACTCATGAAGGAAAAATGACAGAATTCTCATCAGATTTGGTTCAGCCATGCATTCCACCATTCTGTCAAAGAGTACCTTGCCCCAATCAGTCCTTTTGGAAAGTATGACTCTTGTCATGAGCTCAAACATTTTCCTTGAGATTTTATCATGCGACCCAGTCTTGCAGATTAATGCCTTTCCAATCACATCAGGCGGAAATTTCTCTTGGAGATTCATCTCCTTTCTTAACACATATCTCGTGGTGTGCTTTGAAAGTCCACACCATTTGAGAGCAGATTTCACATCATTCTGATAAAGATCCTCTTCTTCATCAGACTGCTTGAACTTGAGTAGGTGCAGCGCCTTGCTCAGTCGTCTGGGTGAGATCTTGATCTTGTGCTCACTGATGGATGACTTGATTTTGGATGTGGATGAGCCGACAGTGTCATTCGTGTAAAGTTCTAGTACCTCTCTCTTCCAGATAGGGCTTGCCTCGGACATAACGAATTCTAGGTTAGCGACCTGGAACAGGTGCAGAACTAGAAGAACTTCCTCTGGAGCGTCCTTAAAACCATTTCGTACTAGTTCAAATCCCTTGAAAAGGAAATCCAATCCTTTCGGCGCCATTAACAGTGTTTGAATCGAGAAGTTTTGGACGATCGACTGGTGCAGGGATGCAGACAGTCGCAAAGGGCTAGGAATAATGTTCTTATTCTAAGCACACATAGTTCTATTTATAGTTATCTCCTATTTAAGAATGTGGAGAGCCGCGTACCTGTTACGATGATCACGCGGAGATCAACAACTGAGATTACTCCCGATAGTTAGCCGCAAATAGATGTCCCTGGGAGTATGCGTTCCGTGGATTCGACGCACTCAACGCCAGATGTTGACTCAGCAGACTCAAAGCCTGGACACTTAGTCTACATTTCCTTTGCTAACCTACAGGGATTAATACTACCTGCAACACATATGCAAGTAAACACTGAAGCTAAACTAAGTTCAACATACCCAACTCAATTTTGAAGGTGTTGAACTTGACTTTATCCAGTGGCTTGGTGAAAATGTCAGCCACTTGTTTGTTAGTGGGGACAAACTCAAGACAAATGTCTTCTTTTTCTACGTGCTCTCTAATAAAATGATATCTAATCTCTATATGCTTAGTTCTGCTATGAGATACATGATTCTTGGTAATAAAGATTGCACTAAAAGAATCACAAAACATTTAAGTTCTACTTATCTTGAGATTGTAATCCTGGAGCTGATGTCGGATCCACAGTAGCTGTGCACTACAACTATCAGCTGAGTTGTACTCTAATTTAGTTGTTGAGATAACAACACTAGTTTGCTTCTTGCTGCTCCATGCGACCAATCTTCCTCCTAAGAACTGATAGGTGCTAGAGGTGTTCTTCCCGTCTTTTCTACAACCTGCAAAGTCTGCATTTAAATATCCAATTAGTTCAAATTCATTATTCATAGGGTACCACAGACCAAGATCAGGTGTGACCTTGAGATATCTCAGATTTTGTTTGCTGCAGAATAATGAGATTTCTTGGGGCTAGCCTGGTATCTAGCAAAAACACATTTGACATACATAATGCCTGTCCTACTAGCAGTAAGGTAAAAGAGGGAGCCAATTATGCCTCTATACAAGGTTTTATCAACACGTTTTCCTGTCTCATCCTTGTCTATTGACACACTTGACCTTATTGGAGTTTTTATTGTGGAGACACTCTCAATTCCAAATTTTTAATCAACTCCTTGGTGAACTTAGACTGAGAGATGGATAGACCATCCTCTGACTGTCTAACTTGGAGGCCCAAGAAATACTTGAGTTCACCTATGCTGCTCATTTCAAACTGCCCTTGTATAAGAGTAACAAACTTCTTGCAGATGCCATAATCAATAGACTCAAATATTATGTCATCCACATAAAATTGGACTAAAATGATCTTACCCTTTACTTCTCTAAAGAATAATATCTTGCGTATCTTTTTACTTCAGAAATTGTTCTCAATGAGAAAACTAGACAGAGTTTCATACCATGCTCTATGGGCTTGCTTCAACCCATTTAAAGCTTTTCTAATCTTAAATACATGATTAGAAAATTTAGAATTAATAATACCTGAGGGTTGCTCAACATAGACCTTTTCTCTTAGGTCACCATTAAGGAAAATTGACTTTACATCCATTTGGTAGATCTTGAATCTTTTATGTGCCGCATATGCAAGGAACAGTATTATAGCTTCAAATCTAGCTACTGGAGCAAAGATTTGATCAAAATCGATACCTTGCTCTTGTCTATATCCCTTGACCAACAGTCTAGCTTTATTCTTTATTATAACACCATTCTCATCAAGTTTATTCTTGTATATCCACTTAGTTCCAATGATGTTGTCCTTGTGCTTTGGGAACCAACTTCCAGACCTTGCATCTCTTGAACTAATTCATTTCTTCTTGCATTGCCACAATTCAAAATTTGTCTATGTTGACATCTTCAAACCTTTTAGGTTCAACTTGAGACAGAAAGTTGGAGTACATAGCAATGTTGAGTCTTTTGCTTCTTTTTGTAACTCCTTGACTAGCAACTCCTATGATCTGATTTCTGGGATGATCCCTCAAGTGCCTGACTGCAGAAGGCATTCTTTCTTCAACATCATTAGCTTCAATGGTTAGATCCTGCTGGTCTTCATCTATGTCCTGTGAACTTTATCCTTCTTCTGAAATGCATGCACCATTATCTTCCTCTTGGGCTGATGGAGGAGCGCCCTTGATGGTTAGTTTATCCATCTCCAACTCTACACTTACAGATCTAGAGGAGTTAGACAACTCGCTGTTATTCACAGATGATTCATCAAAGACTACATTTACAAATTCTTCTACAACTTGATATTTTAAGTTGTAGACTCTATATGTTTTGCTATGGTTGTTGTACCCAACAAAAATTACTTCATAGAATTTGACAGCAAACTTAGTCAAGTAGGACTTCCCATTATTGAGCACAAAACACTTGCTCTCAAAGATTATGGGATATGCAAGATTTGATTTTCTGTCTTTAATAATCTCATAGAGAGTCTTTTTATGATACTTGTTGATAGAGGCTCTATTCAGGACATGACATGCAGTGTTCACTGCCTCAGCCAAGAAGTATTTTAGGAGAGAAGTATCACTAAGTAGTGTCCTGCCAGCCTCTATGAGAGTCCTGTTTTTCCTCTCAGCGATCCCATTTTGCTGGAGTGTTCTACGAGAAGAAATTTTTTGGTGAATCTCTTGCTCTTCACAGAACTTAGTCATTGCCTTCAGACTGAAATTTAGTACCATGGTCACTTCTGATTTTGACCACAGAACTGTCTTTTTCATTCTGAACTTGCCTAACAAAAGTCACAAAAGTGGCAAGAGTTTCAGATTTTTTCTTTAGAAAGAACACCCAAACAAACCTGGAGAAGTCATAAACTATCACAAGTGTGTAAACTTTACTATCTAGACTATAAACTAGCATATGATCAAACAATTTCATATGTAGGAGGAACAAACACCTCACAGAGTCCTTGACCCCAATGCTTTTAAAGGATGCTTTGGTCTGCTTGCCCTTTTGACATGTAGAGCAAATGTCCTCCTTTGTGCACCTTACATTGGGTCCATTTTTGACTAACTCTTCACTGAAGAGCTTGCTAATAGTCTTGTAGTTCAAGTGAGCAAGCCTCTTGTGTCGTTGTACACAATATTAGACTTTCTCATTTGCTACCAGACATACTAGTGAATCTGAACTTAAACATAAAAAGTTTAAACAATAAATATTTCCACTCCTTGTCCCAGTCAAAATACCTCTTGGTCACTTGACCTTTTGATCAGACACTCATCCTTATGGAAGACAATAACATAGCCCATATCATACAGTTGACTTATGCTGATCAGATTGTGTTGCAATCCTCCACATAAGCTACTTTTGAGATAGAGACTGTCATTTGTGATCATACCGTAGCCCTTGGTGACTCCTCTGTCTGAACCTCCAAATATCACCTTAGGTCCATTCTTCACAGGAGTGTAGTCCTTCAGGTGGCACATTGTTCCAGTCATGTATCTGGAACAACCACTGTCCAAGTACCATATTGGTGCATGAGTAATTGGACTATCCTGCAAACACAATTTAATTTACCTTAGGACCACAAAAGGGATTGAGTCCTTGGTTCTTGTTAGTCTGAAATGAACATGTCTAGCTGTAACACTTCTGACAGGAAGACTTACCCTTGCCCTAGGCACATTAGGGTTGTGCCAACAATCTATGACAAAGTGTCTCACCTTGCCACATCACCAACATTCGTGAATATTGTATCTGCTCTTCTGAACAGCCCTTGTAGAGTGCAAGCTGTCAACATCTGACTGTTCAGAAGGGAGAGCAACAACCTTTTTCTTGTTTCTTTCAGCAACAATCTGACTGAAAGTATGTCAGTAGAAGTACTTGGCTTACTCTGAGTTCCACCAGCTGTGATCTTCTTTGCAGTAGACATGCTGTTGATGACATCAGAGACTGCCATGTGAGGATTACTGGCCGGCTTGCCCTTAATCAAGGTGTCAGCTGGAGGATCCTGAGAATAAGCCACTCCCTTATTCTTAAGTGTGGGGATTGGTGCACCAAACACAATTGGTCCATGATGGGTCATCTGGATTTCCTCATGCGGGGCCTTAAAAGCACTCAAACTCATGCCCTGTCCTTCCACAATAGTTATGAGCATTTTTGTTCATACGAATGGATCTTCCATTCAACCAGTGACCATATATACTCTCTTGGTCATACTTGTTGGATGACAACATAACTTTCTCAAAAGAGATAACAGGCTGAATTGGAGCTTTGCCCTTACTCCTATTCCTTCTTTCAGTATTTCTCTCAATATACCCCAACCCCTTCTTCTCAGTTTGGGAGGTGAAGGTATTAATGAGTGGCAATACTGATTTGAGTTTGGAGTATTGAGCCACTAACATTCTCTCTTTGAGGAGCTTATCTTTCAACCCTTTAATTAAAGAGTTCTTACTATTTATGGTTGAAACTTGGATAATGGTGATTGCTTTAAGTTGAGATATCTCTCTGCTCATCTGGCTCAGCAGTGAGGCCGACTCAGTGTGCAAAGAGAGATCTTTCCTTAAGAGACTATTTCCTTGGCTTGTCTTTTGACAAATAACTTGCTCTTTTTCAGAGCTTTCAAGATTAACTCATAATTGTCAATCAGTTGATTGACATCTTTTTCAGATTCTGAACCATCTTCATCACAGGATGAAGATGCATCAGAATTAAGACTTGTTTCATAATCAGATTCAGTAGAGGAGATAAAATGAATTAGTACCTCATCTGGACCAGATTGGTCCTGGCTAGATTCTCCATCTGTCATGGCCATGAGCCCATAACTACCGTTAAAATCTTCATCCACCTCAGTGTCACTATCTGAGTGTGATAGAGGGGCCCTGATTCCTATCTTTGCAGCTGGATAGTTCTCATCTTCTTTAGCAGCAGCAACAACAAACAACCCTATATAAGCTTCATCTTCTTCAAAGTCTAAATATGCTGAGTTAGTTTAACTCCAGCTCTTTTCATTTTTGGCAATGGAGGTCTTTTCATTCTTGCCCTTGTCGTGGTGCTGCTTCTTCTCACTTGTCTGTTCTCTTGACTGGACAGTCAACAATGACAAACCCATGCTTGCTACAACAATAACATACTATTTTAGAAGAAATATGCTTGTTGGGTTTGAAATCATACCTGTCTCCTTTGGAGAATTTCTTCTCAGATTTGTTGTGATCCCTCTTGTAATGTGAAGAGGAGGAAAGTTTGTTCCTCCGCCACTTCCTCTTCATCATCTTCTGGAATTGCCTAGAGAAGACAACAAACTCCCCATCTGACATGCTGCTGTCAGATGAGTTGGACTCGGAGCTTTCTTAATTAACTGACCTTCTTGGGGGAGAGGCAATCCTCTCATTACTCTTCTTAGAGCTCTCAGCCTTAAGGGCCACTGTCTTCTCCTTGGCATGGGACCTGAAGGTGGTCTCCTCCTCCTTCCTGACAGATATCTGCATCTCATAAGAGAGCAGCTTTCCAAACGAAGTGTGAGGAGTCTCAACAAGCTTGGTTACTTCTCTGATAGCACAAATCTTTGTGTCACAGTCTTTGGTTAGAGATCTTAGGAACTTTTCATTCAGCTCATAATTGCTGAAGACTCTCCCATAGGTCCTCAGCTCATTGACCATTCTGAAGAATTTTTCATAGCACTCAGTTATACCTTCCTTTTTGTTTTGTTTGAATGCCTCATATTCCTGGTTAAGAAGGGATTTCATATCATCCCTAACTTATTTAGTGCCCTCCATGTATACAATCAAGGTGTCTCAAATTTTCTTGGCTGTCTTGCAGTGGACATGGTTCTGGAAGGTGGAGTCATCAATGACACTAACCATTATGTTTTGTGCCCTCTTGTCCATGGTTGCTAGGATGACCTCATCCTTGGCCATCTCAGTGTACTTTTTTGGTGTCTGGACATTGACATCCAAGACTGAGACCTTCATGGGGATGAAAGGTCTTTCTTGGACTGTAATGAAGATTCTCGGGTCAGATGCTTTCATGAACAGCCTGTCTCTCTCTTTCCATATCCCAAAATTCTCTTTCCTGCAGATTGGAAGTTTCATTGAGCCCAACTCCTTATGGTTCTCTCCTGAACCCATAAAGAATATTTGTAGCTACCCTTGGAGATCTATTCAGATTATTAAGTCCTTTTTTTGAACAACCTCCCTCTGATACCACTTTAAAGTCTTTGTTTCAAGAATAGCTAAACACCTGGGGGGGTGAATAGGTTTTTAATAACTTTCTTTTACTTTAGTGAATAATATGATTTTCTTTAGTTAGCTTTCAAGAATGAACACCAACACATCAATATTTATAGTGGTTCCCCAAGGTTTTGATACATGCACTTTCCCTCCCACCTTTCTAATAGTGTGTTAGACAAGACAAAATTCTACAAATCTCGGCTTAAATAGCTTACAACACAGATCCCTCAGGATCTCTCAGACTCCTCCAAGTCCTATCTCAGGCCCAAGGCCTTACAACTTAGAGATGAAATCTCTTACAGCTCAGTGATCTTTCTGATCACCTACCTCAGACTTAATACAAAATCCTACACTCAGGCTAGGAGGATATCCCTACACTCAGATCTGACTCAGATCCTACCTCAGGCCAAATTCCCTACCACTCAGATTCTCAACAGAATCCTAGCCCAGACACTCAGACCCTACAGATCAGATCCACAACAAGATGCTACCCCAGCCTTTATATTTCAGGCTTACAATCTCAGATCCACAACAGGATCCTACAGGAAAAGATAGATGTTGTTGATGATGGATTCCAGAGAATGTATCCTCTGAGTCTTCTCTCTGGACTGAGTGATCTCAGCCCTAACTTCTTCTCAGCACTAAGAAAATAGATCTTTGCAGCCTTTTCCTTATCTTCATTCCTCTTCTCCTTTTGTCTCTCAAAGTAGCTATAGGGCTTAAGGAAGTACTTGCTGTGCTCAACAGCATCTGGTGGCACAACACCTCACTTTTTGTCTTTTCTGTATTTTCTCCTAGCCTATTCATTTCTCTCTAGTTTGACCACCCATTCTAGTGAGCTATACAGTTTTCACATGTCAGTTTTATGTTCTTTGATCTGATCTCAGACAGACAAGATGATAGTCCTTGATTGAGGACTCCACTTCTCAAAATCTGGCCTTGTCTTCATCTCTTCTCTGTACCTTTTCTTGCTTAGGCTTCGTTTGGTTCGGCGGTGGCGGGTCAATCCGGCGGGTGGAAACGGAGTGTTCGAAACGGAGTGGGGAGGTGGCTGCTCCAAATGAAGCTTTTTGGGGCGTTTCTCAAGGTGGGCGGGTGGAAACAGAGCAAACGCCGCCGGAGGTTCCTTTGTTTACCCGCCTTCCGGCGGCGTTTGCCCCAAACGGAGCAGCGAAACGCCGAACCAAATAGAGCCTTAGTCTGATCTCTTCCTCTTCTTCAGCAACTGACTTGCCTCCGGCTCTAGCCATCTGATCAGCAATGAGACTAAATGTAAGAATTTCAGCAACAACAATAGAATGTTCAGCCCACTGATCAGCAACTTGATCATTATATTGGTCTGTCCTTTGATCATCATACTGACCATACTGACCATCATATAGTGCTTCTGGAACAGCAAAAATATTGTTATATGTATGCTGTTCAAGGTCAAATGAACCTTTGATTATATTTGTGACCCAAACAACATTCTCAGTATTTGGCTTTATCATTCCTTTCTCCCCCTTTTTGACTTCTTCAGATACAACTGCAGTCAGGGAGTCCTTTGCAATTGTGAGTCTCTCATCCAAGAAATTGATTCCTTTTGTAACAAGATTTTTGACCTGAAGCATATGGTCATCCAGAACTTGTGTACATGCATCCATCCTCTTTATAAAGTTGTCTTGTGGGCTTCCATCAGCTTCTTCTGAGCATTGTGAACCATTTCCATGTTGCTGGAAGTGATGTTCTGATTCTGGAGAATATCATTCTGAGTCAGTCTGATTTCTGTCAACTTGCTTTCAGTAAAGGTGACAACAGAGACAACTCTGGTGAAGAATGTCACTGTTGTACAACCTCGGGCTCGCGAGAGGCCCTTCTGGTGCGAACAGCAGAAGCTGGCGAGAGGTACTGGATAGGAGAGCGGGACCACGTGGTCCACTCGCAGGAGGCGGGACAGGGGGTCTCTGCAGTAGGCGAGACGCCCTTTTAGGACGCGAGTAGGCCCTTAACGGCGAGAGGGCCCCATAGCGAAGGATGCCTGCGAGACGAGCAGGAGGGCTCGTCTCGCCGTTGTGTGCTTCCCCACTCGCCCCATAAAAAGAAGTCCGTTTTTACATTTCTACACCCATGAGAAATTTTGCTCTTCTACCCCGGGTAATTTTACCCTTTTGCCCGTGGTGGTCTGCGTATAACTCTTCAGAACAGCGGAGTTTGACTGTTGGCAGACCCAACCAAGGATATTTTGGTAATTTCAGGTCGGTTCAGTTTGGTTATTGGCTGTTCAAACTCAAAAAACTATAGACTCATAGGAGTTCTTCAGAAGCACTTTTTTCCCGGGACCTTGGAAGAGTTTTTCTGTGTTTTCTGAGGAGCTTCAAGACCAGCTTTTGACTTTGGAGGGGAAGCTCGCAGAGATCTTCCGGGTAAGCGGTGAGACCTCCCTGCTGAGGCTTTGGGTCGGTTTCTAGTCCTTCACGAGCAGTCAGAGGTCAGAGCTTGAGACGAGTAGGTGTTGGCTACGCCCCAATTTTTCGAACTTTCGTTAAGGTCGAATTTCGGCTTCAACAGTTCTGGTGCGGTGAGCGTGGAAGGTAGCTAATACAAGAAAAGCTTGAGTTTAGTCCTATGGCAGGAGGTGAAGGTGAAGGATATGGTTCAGGAGGTTCCCCCTCCCGGGGAGAAGAGGCGACGAGGAAGATGCTGGAGGACTTCAGGCGGGAGGTCTTGCAGAATATCAACTTGGCCTTCTCGGCAAGGAGCGAGTGGGCAACGCCTCAGGTCCCGATAGAGGAGGTCCCGCTCTTGGGCGAGAACTCTCCTGGGCAGCGCCCTGGGAAGGAGGTTCCGACGGAGGCTGGCGAGAGGGACGTGGCCGCGCGAGAGCTCTCCCCAGGCCAGCGTCTCGGGAAGGAGGTTCAGGCAGAAGTTGGCGAGAGGGAGGCGACTGTGCGAGAGCTATTCCCTGGGCATGGTCTCGCGGATCGGGCCAGCCAGCCGAGGCCGCGAGACGTGCCCTCTCGGCAGGCAGGTGGTGAGAGCCCATTCAGTGAGCTTATCATCTCGGCCCCGGTGCCGGAGGGGTTCCGAGAGCCCGACATGTCCTACTACTCGGGGAAGGATGACCCTGTACAGCACGTGCATTAGTTTGAAGATGTTGTTTCGATAAGACAGATGACAGATGCCTTCAAGTGTCGGCTGTTTGCCATCACATTGAAGGAAAAGGCACGAGTCTGGTTCCACCAGTTGCCGACAAGATCGATCTGCAGTTTTGAGGATCTGCGTCGAGGGTTCCTGTTGAGGATCTCGACATCAAAGAAACGCAAGAAGGAGGCAGAGTGCCTGTTTGCGGTTAGGCAGAAGCAAGACGAGACGTTGGACCATTATGTGAATCGGTTTCAGGAGGAGATCCTCCTGGTCCAGGAGGTCCCAGGGTATACACTGATGCTCGCTTTTACCCTGGGACTGAGGCCGGGATTCTTTAGCATGGAGCTGAAGAGAGTGCCCCCCTCTCTTTTGAGGAGCTCATGGAGATGGCGGCGAAGGAGATAGACTTCGAGAGGGCCAATCCGACTTTTGCCAGGAAGCTGGCCAGGTTAGCGGAGGATGACGTGAAAGAGCCAGGAGCAGGAAGGTAGAAGGAGCAGAGAGAAGAGAGAAGGAGGGAGGAGCCCCGAGGATAGGGGCAACAGGGACCGCATCAAGGGTGGGGGCCCGGGAGCCAAACAACCAGTTAGGTTGGAGGCCTCAGGAGGGTCGCCCCCAGGGGCAAGGAGGAGACTTTCAGGGAAGAGACAACTTCCGCGAGCCGAGGAGGTTTGTTTAGCCGGCGTGGAGGCAGGGCCCGAAGGATCGCTTCCCACAGCAGCAAGAGGCAATGGAGGTCGGTCGAGGTAGAGGAGGAAGGAGAGGAGCTCGGGGAGGAGCCGAAAGGAGAGAAGGTGGAGAAGGAAGAAGAGGCCGGGTGGCGTTGCCTTTCTGTGACTTCCATCAGGAGGAGGGTCACGCGACGGCCACCTGTTCAGAGTTCTTGGAAATGAGAGAAGCCAGGGGGTTGGGGAGGCAGGATCCGCCGGTAAGGATCGTGGAGGTGCAGCAGGGGGAGGCGGAAGACAGGTGCGAGGATCGGGCGGACATAGGAACCCGGGGAGGGATCGGGGTGATCTACGGAGGAGTTGGGATTGAGGCAACTCGTAAGGGGAGCCTCCAGACTATGTTCCGAAGGGGGGTAGCCTCGACCTCCCAGGCTCCCCCTCCGGAAGAGAAAATTACCTTTTCTTTGGCAGATATGCCAGATTATGAGGACCCGTTCTGTAACGCCTTTGTGATCTCGACGGCAGTCGAAAACTTCACGGTCTCCAGGATCCTGGTGGACAACGGGAGCTCCGTGAACGTGATCTTCAAGAAGGCCTTCGATGAGATGAAGGTCGAGACCAAGAGGGTTTTAGCTTCGGACAGGCCGTTGTTTGGTTTTTCAGGAGAAAGGAAGTAGAATGAGGAGTAAGGCTGCACGTGAAGTTAGGGGGCGTGTCACGGAACTGCAGGTTCGTGATCGTGGACGCCCCGAGTAGCTATAACGCCATCTTTGGGCGCCCCCTCATCAGCGCCTTTCGTTGCGTCCCCTCCTCGTTTCACCAATGCCTCAAGTTCAACAACGGAGGGGTGCAGGTTAGGATCAGGGGGGACCCGAAGGTGGCGAGACAATGCTACGTGACGACGGTCAACACCATATCTTGGATGACAGAGGCGGAGGAGTTGGAGAAGGAGATGACGACGCATGAAGAGGTTGTCAGAGAGCAGGAGGTGAGCCTGGAGGAGGCGGGGGAGGAGATTGAGGAGGAACAAAGAGGATGAGGTGTGCATGAGGTCCAGAGGGACGGAGAGTTGGAGCCGCAAGGGGGTCGGTAGGTGGAAGGAGAAGGAGAAGGAGTTGAGAGGGAAGCCCCGAGAGGCATGGAGGTCCAGCAGCAACAGCGTGAGAGCCTGAAGGAGGCGATGGAAGTTGAGGAAACAGGAGGGGAGGAAGAGTTTGGGCAGGAAGAGGAGGCAAGGGCCGGCTGAGAGCAGTCGCGGCTAGAGCCGGCTGAGGAGGTGGTGGAGATGGAAGTCTTCACCGGCACCGGCCGGGTGCAGAAGGTGCGGATCAGCGGGGGCTTGAGCCCCGAGGACCAGGAGCGAGTGCGGGCTTGCATCCAGAGCAACGTCGACATCTTTGCTTGGAGCGCAGGCTGACATGCCGGGAATCGATGCAGATGTTGCCTGCCACCGCCTGAACCTGGATCCCCGGACGCGCCCCATTCGACAGAAGATGAGTGCCATCGCTACCAAGCTGGAGGAGCCCATCCGCGTGGAGGTCAAGAAGCTTCTGGAAGCTGGCTTCATCTCGGAGATCCAGTATTCAGACTGTGTCTCCAACGTGGTAATGGTAAAAAAAGGGGGAGGGAAGTGGCGCATGTGTATTGACTTTTCCTTATTAAATAATTCATGCCCCAAGGATTGCTACCCCCTGCCTCGAATCGACGCGCTGGTTGATTCAGCCGTTGGTTTTTCTATTATGAGTTTTTTGGATGCTTTTTCAGGTTACCACTAGATCCGAATGCACCCTCCCGATGTCAAGGACGTCTCCTTCATCACGAGGGAGGGATGTTTCAGCTATAAGATGATGCCCTTTGTGTTGAAAAACGCAGGGGCAACATACCAGCGCATGATGGATCGGGTCTTCCTGGGTCAAAGGGGGAGGAACCTGGAGGTCTATGTTGACGATCTAATGGTCAAAAGCAAGGGTGTGGACTCGCACCTTCGGGACCTGGAGGAGACGTTCGCCACCATGCAGAAGTTCAAGATGAGGTTGAATCCCTTGAAGTGCGTCTTCGGGGCGAGCCGTGGGAAGTTCCTTGGGCATCTTCTGACCCCGGCAGGGGTGGAGCCTAACCCAGATAAGTTGAGGGCCATCCTAGAGCTGGAGTCACCACGCAACGCTAAGGAGGTCCAGCGCTTGACAGACAAGCTGGCCGACCTAAGTAGATTCCTCTCCAGGTCGGGAGAAAAATGCTCATCATTCTTCAAAGTGCTGCGGGGGACCCAAAGGTTCGAGTGGACCGCCGAATGTGAAGAAGCTTTCGAAAGGCTTAAGAAGCAGCTCTCCCTAGCTCCTCTACTTCAAAGCCCAAAGGAGGGAGAGGATCTAGCCTTGTACCTCGGAGTAGGAGCAGAGGCCGTGAGCTCTGTCCGGGTCAGGGAAGAGGGGAATAAGCAATTGCCAATCTACTATGTTAGCAGGATCCTGAAGAAGGCGGAACTCCGCTACCCCATCTTGGATGAGCTGGCGTACGCCTTGATCATTTCAGGCAGGAAGCTCTGGCCATATTTCCAAGGACATTCGATTAGGGTGGTGACAGACCATCCCCTTCACAAGAGTTTTGAAGGAGTGGAGCACTCAGGCAGGTTGGCCAAGTGGTCTATCGAATTAAGCGAGTTTGATATCTCATTCGTGCCAAAGCTCTCCATTAAGGCACAAGTGGTGGCCGACTTCTTGGCGGACTACGCTGTTGAGGTCGGGGCTGAGGAGTCGCGGCCACAGGAGACGTGGAAGATGACGGTTGATTGGGCCTCGGGAAGGCACTCCCTCGGAGCGGGAGTGGTGTTGGTAAGCCCTCAAGGGGTCACTATAGAGCAAACAGTGGTCTTGCACTTTCTAGCAACTAACAACCAGGCAGAATACAAGGCTATGATAGCCGGCCTTCGTTTGGCAAAGGAACTTGAGATCCAGAATGTGGAGGCTTTCACGGACTCGTTGGTGGTGGCGTCACAGATTCGAGGAGAGTTCGAAGCTCGGGAACCCACCCTTGTGTGTTAAAGTTGGAGACCGTGCGGTCTGTCTTGGCGAGTTGGAGACCGCGCGGTCTGGCGGCTTGACTCGTCGGCTTGTTAACCGGCGGTCTAGCGATCTTCACCGGCGACCTATCTGCTTCTCCTATGGTTAGCCGTGCGGTTAGCCCTTCTGTCTAACCGCGCGGCTTGTGCGGTTTACCTTGTACAGTCCGCTTAACTTGTATTTTTTAGTCCCACATCTCTTATTTGTACTCTCTCTTCTCTCCTCCATTCTATATAAGGGAGGGCATACATTTGTAATAGACATCAATTTTGGATAATAAAATTTCGATTATTCAAAAGTTATTCTGTTTGTTCTCTCTTTTGCTGCTTTCTAACATGGTATCAGAGGACTCGATCTACTCCTCCTGATTCTGTGTCTTCCTGTCTGCCCGGCTTGTAGTGCCGGTTTGCCTTCTTCTGTTCGCACGGCCTGTCCTCTAGCCGTTCGACCTCTTCCCCTCTGTTTGTGTCTGCAGCTAGGTCGTGGCCCTTCTGGCCGCTGGATTTATTCCCTTGAGACCGCTGCCGCCCTTCTTTCTCTGCGCGGGTTGTTTCCTACCCGCTGCCTCCTATCGCAGCGACCTGTTTTTGTCCCTGCTCCTGTTCGTGCGGCTTGTCCTCTAGCCGCTCGACTTCTTCCCCTCTGCTTGCGTCTGCGGTTTGGTCGTGGCTTTTCTGGCCGCTGGTTTCTACCCTCGAGACCGCTTGCAGCTTTTCTTCCTATCCGTGCGGGTTGTATCCTAACCGCCCGGCTTCCCCTGTTTCCAGCTGCGATGGCTTTTTCTGATGCCTCTACTGCCACCACCTCTGTTGCCAATCCGGCACCTCCTCTTCCCCCTACTCCTTCCGGGAACCTTGGGACCGTTCCAAACTTGTTGGCTCCAACTACCCGGACTGGAGCGTCTCTTTCACCTTTCTTCTTCGCTCACAACGCAAACGCCACCACCTCGTTGATGACCCACCTCCTATCACTTCCCCTCTCTTTGATGACTGGGATGCCAGTGACGCGCTTGTGCGTACTTGGCTTGCGAACAGTCTTTCTGATGAGTGCCTTCCCGTCATACGTCATGATGAGACGGTCAAGGCCGCTTGGCTTCATCTTGCCGCTTTGTACTCCAAAGGGGCTCAGACTTCCCGCATCTATACGTTGTATGCGGACCTCTTTGCCCGTCCCACCTTGTCTCCTGCTGCTGCCTACCAACAGGTCCAGGCTCTTGGGGCTGAGATTCTTCAGAATCGCCCCTTTTTCTGCGGATTTGGCTCAACAACACAAGCACTTCCAGGAGCTTCTGGTTGTGTGTTATCTGCTCCGGCTTCCCGATACTTATGACATGATCCGCCAGCAAATTCTGGGTGAGGCTGACTCTCCCACTTTAGATGCCACCGCTGCCCGCATCGCTGCTGTTACCTCTCTCCTTCAGCGCCGCTATTGCCCGCTCCTTCTCCCCCACCGGACCACTATTCTCATCACGCTCAGCGCAGTGGCTCTGGTAGTCGCGGTCATCAGACCGGCGGCCGTGCTTCTTCCCGCTACATCTGTTCTCATTGTGGCCGCACCGGCCATACTTTCGAACGCTGCTGGACAAAGCATCCTCATCTTCGCCCCTCTGGTGACTCTTCCAAGCCATCTGCCTCTGTTGTGACTTCTTCAGGTAGTGCCCACGTGGTGACTCAAGGTAAATGGCTTATCGACTCTGGTGCCACTAATCACATGACGGGCAACCCTCAGTGCTTCTCCTTGCTCGAACATCATGATCGGTTGCCCCCGGTCCTAGTTGCGGATGGTTCTCCCTCCCCGGTTCATGGCACGGGCGTGGTTCATGTTACTCCCTCACTAAGCCTAGCGGACACTCTCTATGTGCCCAAGTTTCCGTGCAATCTGTTGTCTGTTACCTCTTTATGTAAACAGCTTCAGTGTTCTGTGACATTTACCACCCACTTCTTGTTCTTTTCAGGATCCGAGCTCCCACCGGACGATTGCTACTGGGACTGAGAGCGGCGGCCTCTACTTCCTCGACAATGTTTCCGCCTTATCTGCCTTCTCCTCTTCCTGTACGGATCTTCTGCAGTGGCATCTCCGTCTCGGTCATCCTCCTCCCCGTATACTACATCAGCTTCTGCCGCACCTCCTTCCATCCAGTACTCCTCTCCAATGCGACGCCTGTCAACTCGTCAAGCATCACCGTTCCTCCTTCCCGCCGAAGCTCGGACGGGGTTCTACTCGCCCTTTTGATCTTGTTCACTCTGATATCTGGGGACCTGCTCCTACCCTCACCGTTGGTCGGGTAGTTCTTATTTTGTAACCTTTATAGATGATTTCTCTCGTTGTACTTGGGTGTATCTCCTCAGAGATCGCTCTGAACTTTTAGATGTATGGATTTCCTTTTATCAGTTGATTAAAAATCAGTTCAATCTTTGTATTAAAACTCTTCGTTCTGATAATGCTAAGGAATATCTCAGTCATGCTTTTACTTCTTTTTGTGTACAACATGGCATTATTCATCAGACTAGCTGTGTTTACACCTCCCAACAAAATGGGGTGGCGGAACGCAAAAACCGTCACCTCCTCGATGTGGCCCGCACTTTAATGACCCAGATGCATGTCCCTCGTTCGTATTGGGGCTATGCCGTTCTCCTTGCCTGCTACCTCATCAATCGTCTTCCCTCCACCCTTCTCCGCGGGAAAACGCCCTTCTCCATTCTCTATCCGGACAAGGAGCCCTTTCCTCTCCCTCTCCGTATCTTTGGCTGCACTGCCTTTGTCCATACGCCATCTGCCACCCGTGATAAGCTTTCCCCCCGCTCCACCAAATGTGTCTTTCTGGGGTACTCCACCACTCAGAAAGGCTATTGTTGCTTTAACCCTATTCTTCGTCAGCAGTTCGTCTCTGCTGACGTTACCTTCTTCGAGAATGCCTCCTACTTCTCCGCTCCCTCCTCCTCTCCTTCCCCACCTTCTGACTCTCCTACTATTCCCTTCGTTCCCTTGTCTCCTACCGCGATACCCCTCCTCCTCCCTCTCCGTCTCCTCCTCTCGCTCCTCCTCTCTCCCCCCCGTCTCCACCTCCACCTCCATCTCCACCCTCTACGCCGCCGTCGCTCTCTTCTCTCGGGCCAGCTCTCTCTGCCACGGACGCTCCGGATCCCGAGGGGGCTGCCGACCTGGATCTCCCTGTGGCGCTTCGCAAAGGGGTGCGGACATGTACCCTTCACCCCCTGGCTGCTGTTGTCTCCTATGATCGTCTCACACATTCTCGCAGGACCTTTGCGCTGGCTATCTCTGCTACTGCCACGCCTCGTTCCTATCAGGAAGCCCTTGCGATTCCCCATTGGAAGCTGGCCATGGATGAGGAAATGGCGACTCTCACGGAGCGGGGGACATGGACTCTTGTTCCCCCTCCCTTTGGTACTGATGTTGTTGGCTGTCGCTGGGTCTTTGTGGTCAAATTTGGCCCCGACGGCACTGTGGATCGCTATAAGGCTCGCCTTGTTGCTAAGGGCTTTACTCAGACTTATGGGGTTGATTACTTTGACACCTTCTCCCCCGTGGCTCGTCTCAGCACTATCCGGGTCCTTCTCCTCTGTGGCCGTCAATCGCGATTGGCCGATCTCTCAGCTGGATGTCAAGAATGCCTTCCTTTATGGTGACCTTCACGAGGCCGTTTACATGGAGCAACCTCCTGGGTATGTTGCTCAGGGGGAGACACGGGTATGCCGGTTGCAGAAGGCAATTTTATGGCCTCAAGCAGAGTCCTCGAGCTTGGTTTGACAAGTTCAGCGGCATTGTGGCGGCTGTTGGTTTTGTGCGAAGCTCTGCTGATCACTCTCTCTTTATTCGTAAAACTCCTTCTGGGCTGGTGGTTCTGGCTGTGTATGTCGATGATATTCTTCTCACCGGCGATGACCAGGAAGGGGTAGCCCTGACAAAGCGACATCTTCGCCAACATCTCATCACTAAAGATATGGGCTCTCCAAAGTACTTCCTGGGGATCGAAATTGCTCGGAAGCCCGACTCCTTAGTTCTCTCTCAGCGCAAGTATGCCCTTGATCTTCTAAAGAGGCAGGATTGACTGGAGCAAAACCTGCCCGATGCCCCATGGCCACTGGGGAGGACAAAACCTGGACAGATGATTCGCCTCCTCTTTCAGATAGTTCGCGGTACAGGCGTCTGGTTGGTAAGCTCATATACCTCACAGTGACCAGACCCGACATTTCCTATGCTGTAGGTAAGGTGAGTCAGTTCATGCAAGCGCCTAGGGAGTGTCATCTACAGTCCGCCTTGCGGATCTTGGAGTATGTCAAAGCAGCGCCTGGGAAAGGACTACTTTTTCAAAAGAATGGTCATCTGAGGATTGAAGCCTACTCAGATGCAAGTTATGCTGATGACAAAGGGGATCGCAAGTCAACCTCAGGATTTTGCACATTTGTTGGGGGAAATCTGGTGAGCTGGAAGAGCAAGAAGCAGTCTGTTGTCTCCAGGTCCAGTGCAGAAGCTGAGTATCGCAGTATGGCGTCAACCACTTGTGAATTAAAGTGGCTGCGGGCTCTCATGCTAGACTTAGGAGAGGTGTACAACCATCCTCTACCTATGTTCTGTGATAACAAGGCCGCCATATACATCTCCAAAAATCCGGTATTCCATGAAAGAACCAAGCACATTGAGGTCGACTGCCATTTCATTCGTGAAGAGATTTTAAAAGAACAGATTTGCACTCCTTTTGTCACGTCTGATAAAGAGCTGGCTGACATCTTCACCAAGCCAGTTTCCGCCTCGTTTCTGCATGTTTGTGACAAGCTGGGCATGGTTGATATATATGCTCCAGCTTGAGGGGGAGTGTTAAAGTTGGAGACCGGGCGGTCTGTCTTGGCGAGTTGGAGACCGCGCGGTCTGGCGGCTTGACTCGTCGGCTTGTTAACCGG
The DNA here is from genome assembly GCA_039583875.1 of Platanthera guangdongensis. Lineage (NCBI taxonomy): Eukaryota > Viridiplantae > Streptophyta > Magnoliopsida > Asparagales > Orchidaceae > Platanthera > Platanthera guangdongensis. The sequence continues at coordinate 176,521,052 of CM077152.1, read as the reverse complement.
GCGGTCTAGCGATCTTCACCGGCGACACTATCTGCTTCTCCTATGGTTAGCCGTGCGGTTAGCCCTTCTGTCTAACCGCGCGGCTTGTGCGGTTACCTTGTACAGTCCGCTTAACTTGTATTTTTTAGTCCCACATCTCTTATTTGTACTCTCTCTCTCTCCTCCATTCTATATAAGGGAGGGCATACCTTTGTAATAGACATCAATTTTGGATAATAAAATTTCGATTATTCAAAAGTTATTCTGTTTGTTCTCTCTTTTGCTGCTTTCTAACATTGTGAAATACTTATCCAAGGTGAGGGCGATCATCGGAGGGTTCCGGACGTTCTCCATCCAACATGTTCCCAGGGAAGAGAGTATAACTGACGATCGGTTGGCAAAGTTCGGACCTTGGGGAGGAGGGACCTTGACTGAGCTATTTCGACCAGCTATCGAGGCAGGAGAGTTGATGGAGGTGGATCGGCGACCCTCGTGGATGGATCCATTGGTGACTTTCCTAACCACTGACGAGCTTCCGGAGGGGACCAAGAATGCAAAAAGCTTCAGGCACAAGGCAGCTCCCTACCTAATGATGGAAGGGGGGGGGGTTACATCGGAAGATGTTGTCAGGGCTCCTGACAAGGTGCGTGACCGAGGAGGAGATCCCGAGGATCCAGGAGGAAGTACATTCAGGTGAATGCGATATTCACTCAGGGGGAAGGACGTTGGAAGTCAGAGTGGTAAGGCAAGGGTATTTTTGGCAGACCTTGAGGAAGGATGCGATTGAGTTTGCGAGGAGGTGCCGGAAGTGTTAGCTATACACCCCCCTCCAGCTCTTGCCCGCTCAAAGGCTCCGAAGCATCATGACACCATGACCTTTCGCCATCTGGGGAATGGATTTAGTCGGGCCTTTCCCTCCGGCCAGTGGGCAGAGGAGGTTCCTTCTGGTCATGATTGATTACTTTTCAAAGTGGCTAGAGGTCAAGGCATTGGCCAAGGTCACCTCACAGGTCATTCAGAATTTTGTCTGGGGGGATATCATATGCAGGCACGGGCTCCCTCAGGCGATCGTAACGGACAATGAACCCCAATTTTCCATCAAAGAGTTCATCAGCTTCTGCGCTCACCTGGGGATAGACCTTAGATTTGCCTCTGTACATCACCCCAGGAGCAACGGCCAGGTCAAGATGGCCAACAAGATCATCGTGAACCTACTCAAGAAGAAGGTGGAGAACTTGAGGGGAAGTTGGGTGGAACAACTCCCCTCAGTATTGTGGGCCTTGCGGACAACCCCGAACACGACCACTGGTGAGACCCCATTCAAACTTTCCCATGGGTGTGAGGCGGTCCTGCCTATGGAGTTTGAGGTTCGATCCCCACGAGTCGCGGCTGTAGGTGATGGGGATGAGGCTTGGAGGCTAAAAAATGAAGGGGGCTTACGCCTCTCGTTGGACATGGTAGAAGAGCTATGCGATGTCGCAACCATCAGGCAGGAAGAGATCAAACGACGGATGGCGAGATACTTTGACAAGCATATCATGATCAAGCAGTTCGCGGAAGGAGATCTGGTGCTGAAGAAAGTTGATGCTGCGGGGAGATCTGCCCCCGTCGGTAAGCTTAACTCAAATTGGGAAGGGCCTAATATTGTCGAGAGGGTCCTGAGAACGAGAGGTTACCACCTCCAGGATGTGGAGGGTAGGTCCATGAGCCACGCCTGAAGCGGCGACGACTTGAAGCGCTTCTATCCATAAGAAGGGAGAGTAAAAATTGTATACTCAAAGTCAAGCTTATTGTAATACATTCCTCAAAATTACTTTTGCTTTTACCTACTGTGAAATTCTAACGGCAGAAAGATGGTTACTTTTGCACTACCCCGAACGCGGCTCGGCCCCAGGTAGACCCGCTGCGCAGGCTCTCATTAGCTGGCAGGTCCGAAGGCTCGCCTGTGGGGGAGAGGTTTGGTCCTTGGTCCTTGGTTATTTTTGCACTACCCCGAGCGCGGCTCGGCCCCAGGTAGACCCGCTGCGCAGACTCTCATTAGCTGGCAGGTCCGAAGGCTCGCCTGTGGGGGAGAAGTTTGGTTCTTGGTCCTTGGTTACTTTTGCACTACCCCGAGCGCGGCTCGGGCCCAGGTAGACCCGCTGCGCAGGCTCTCATTGGCTGGCAGGTCCGAAGGCTCGTCTGTGGGGGAGAGGATTGGCTCTTGAAGACTTGGTTCTTGGTTCTTGGAGACTTTTGCACTACCCCGAGCGCGGCTCGGCCCCAGGTAGACCCGCTGCGCAGGCTCTCATTAGCTGACAGGTCCGAAGGCTCGCCTGTGTGAGAGTGGTTTGGTTCTTGGTCCTTGGTTACTTTTGCACTCCACCGAGCGCGGCTCGGCCCCAGGTAGACCCGCTGCGCAGGCTCTCATTAGCTGGAAGGTCCGAAAGCTCGCCTGTGGGGGAGAGGTTTGGTTCTTGGTCCTTGGTTATTTTTCCACTACCCCGAGCGCGACTCGGCCCCAGGTAGACCCGCTGCGCAGGCTCTCATTAGCTGGCAGGTCCGAAGGCTCGCATGTGGGGGAGAGGTTTGGTTCTTGGTCCTTGGTTACTTTTGCACTACTCCGAGCTTGGCTCGGCCCCAGGTAGACCCGTTGCGCAGGCTCTCATTAGCTGGCAGGTCCGAAGTCTCGCCTGTGAGGGAGAGGTTTGGTTCTTGGTTACTTTTGCACTACCCCGAGCGCGGCTCGGCCCCTGGTAGACCCGCTGCGCAGACTCTCATTAGCTGGCAGGTCCGAAGGCTCGCCTGTGGGGGAGAGGTTTGGTTCTTGGTCCTTGGTTACTTTTGCACTACCCCGAGCGCGGCTCGACCCCAGGTAGACCCGCTGCGCAGGCTCTCATTAGCTGGCAGGTCCGAAGGCTCGCCTGTGGGGGAGAGGTTTGGTTCTTGGTTCTTGGTTACTTTTGCACTACCCCGAGCGCGGCTCGGCCCCAGGTAGACCCGCTGCGCAGACTCTCATTGGCTGACAGGTCCGAAGGCTTGCCTGTGGGGGAGATGATTGGCTCTCAAAGACTTGGTTCTTGGAGACTTTTGCACTACCCCGAGCGCGGCTCGACCCCAGGTAGACCCGCTGTGAAGGCTCTCATTAGCTGGCAGGTCCGAAGGCTCGCCTGTGGGGGGGGGGGAGGTTTGGTTCTTGGTACTTGGTTACTTTTGCACTACCCCGAGCGCGGCTTGGCTCCAGGTAGACCCGCTGCGCAGGCTCTCATTAGCTGGCAGGTTTGAAGGCTCGCCTGTGGGGGAGAGGTTTGGTTCTTGGTCCTTGGTTACTTTTGCACTACTCCGAGCGCGGCTCGGCCCCAGGTAGACCCGCTGCGCAGGCTCTCGTTAGCTGGTAGGTCCGAAGGCTCGCCTGTGGGGGAGATGATTGGCTCTTGAAGACTTGGTTCTTGGTTCTTGGAGACTTTTGCACTACCCCGAGCTTGGCTCAGTCCCCGGTAGACCCATTGCCCAGGCTCTCGTCAAGCTGGCAGGGCGGTAAGCTCACTCGATGGCAGAGTGGTTGGGGAGATCTCCTTGAGGAGCATCCCTACTAAATCTCATGAAAAATAAATTACGGGAGTCAAAGACTGGAGCAGTGCGAGTGGAGACACTCCCAGCTGACGACCACAGGAATGGTCTCGCCTACGGCGAGTGGGCACTCGCGCGGGACAAAAGACTCGGCCTGATAATAAGGGGCGAGTTAGACCACTAAAAGCCACTCGCGCCGGGAGTACCCTGAGGAGAGGCGAGAAGGTCATGTCAGTTAGTTTCACACAAATAAAATGAGGGAAGTGACGACTCGCGCTCTGAAAAAAGTCAACTCTACAACGAAGCGGCGAGACAAGACATTACACCGCCTCGCGGGCGTGAGCGCATCGAAGGGTCGTCTCGCAGTAAACAAAACAAGGCAAAAGGAAGAGAGTAAAAGCGAGGCAGCGAGACAGGTTGGTAGCGTCGTCTCGCAAAGAAAAGCATACCAATAGTTCATTTCGCAAAATGAAAAATAAAGTAATATGACAAAAGTGTACATTGGATCAATATCAGTTCATCACAAGTGTCATCAATATATTTTTGGATCTCAAAAAGAAACTCAAAAAAGTTTAAGTTGTACAACAGCAAAAAGAGGAGGGGGGAGAGAGGTATTCTTGATCTTGAAGGTAGCACGTCATTCCTCCTCGCCGGAAGAAGAATCCTCTCTCTCCTCGCCATAGAGCTGGGGGACCAGATCGCGAACGGTCACCGTTTCGGAGTCGTCCTTCACGACCCCCAGCTCCTTCATCATTTTTAGGACCAGCTCCGCCGCCCTGATGCTGGCGTCTCGACACTGCTCCTCGACTTCATCAAAAGAATAATGAGGCGGAGGGGCCTGGAGGGGTTCGCGGCGAGACGATGACGCAGCGTTGTCCTGGAGACGGGTGATCTGAGCTTTTAAGTCCTTATTCTCCTCCTCCAGGGCCGACATGCGCGAGTACATCCGCTCCGCCGTCTCGGCATCCTGCGAGACACCCGATCATTAGCTAAGAGTGTTTGAAGAAAGGAAAATCCAAGGATAGGGCTAGGGCTTACCACGCCGCCCTGAGCTTTCGCGGGGAGGGTCTCGGCGACAGACAACCTTTTCACAAGGTCTTCTGACTTCTCTCGCTCCGTCGCCAGGCTCGTCTCGCTGTCCTTCCATTTTTTGTTGGTATATATTAGGCGGCGCGAGGCGCGGTGCGAGAACTCCAAGGCGCGCAGTTGAGCGTGGGAGGTCTTCAGGACGAGATCTCGCGAGGACTCGCTCTCGGGGGAGACTGCCTCGAGACCACCATAAAGACTGTACCCCAAAGCGAAGGCGTGGCTGGTGGGAAGCTCCTGTTATTTCCAAGACGGAAGGAGGGTGGAGATGGACACGCGATTGACGTCCCGCTCCCACACCAGAACGAGGTCGCCGGCGGCATCCTGGACTGCGGGGCCCAAATTGAAGTTCAGGTGCGAGGAGGGGGCGGGACGACCGGAGGAAGCAGCCTCGCGAGAAGTGGTGGCCCCCGGTTGATTGGAAGTGGTGGCAGCCGGTTGATTGGAAGTGGCGGCAGGCTGGTCGGGGATAGCCGTCTCGCGGTCGGGCGAGGCGGCCTGATGAGGAGGCGAGCGGGGCGACTGGGACTCCCGTACCGAGATGGGGCTCAAGGACCCCGACATCTCTTTCTTCTCCTTCGGGGCCTTCTTCTTTCCTTTAGAGATGACCACAACTTTTTTCATCTTTTTCTTGGGAGGGCTGGAGCGAGAGGGGGCGCTGTCGCCTGTAGGCTTCTTTGGAGGAGCAGGGTCCAGAGACCCTCTCGCCGCCTCAGCCGCCGCGCTGGCGAGACTGAGGCCTTTTGTTGGATGGATGTTGCTCTTATAGGGGGGGGGGTGGACTGGTACGACTCGCTCCCCTAAAAACAGACAAGAAGGTGATGAGATGACGAGACGAAAAAATAATAAAACGCGAGACAGGAGAGCGAGAATACCTTCGCCAGGGAGCACCGGAGGCAGCGAGTCGAGGCCTCGCCGCAGGAAGTTGACCTCAAAGTTTTTGCCGACGAAAAAGTCGTACAACAGCTTCTCGGGGACGCCCACCTGCGGAGACGCATAAAAGCTCTCGGGGGGTGACACCGGCGCGAGCGGGACGCCCCTGAAGTCGCCACGGATGAACACAAATCGAGTGAGTCAATGATGATTCTTATTAGGCGTCTCCCACACCTTGAGCCCTTGCTCGGTGAAATGCGAGCGCCGTCGGCGTTGGCATGGTAGATGAAAAGCTTGCGAAAAACCGTCAAGATGAACTCGATTCACCCCGGCGCATATAGCTGGCGAAAGCGATTAACACCGAAATTGCATTCGGGTTAAACTGCGCCGGGACGACGCCGAAGTACTTAAAGACCTGTTTTACCTCTGGCCAGAGGGGCAATCTCAACCCCGCCTCAAAGTGCGAGACGGGGAAGGCGAGCTCTCCCGGGTAATAGGTGTTGATCACCTCGCCGACCTTGGGGGGCCGAGATTCGAGCCCCTCCCCCATATACTCGCGAGCGAAGCCACGGTAATCTTCGTCAGAAAGCCTGCCGAGCGGGAAGTCGTGGTCGGTGAACCGTTTCCCGCAGCGGCTGCGTCCTTCGCCCTCCTCGACTTTCCTCTTTCCCATTCTTGGCGAGACAGATAGAGGCGAGACGGTTGGAGAAAAGAAGTGGTGAGGAAGAGAATCGGCGGGACGACCGGGGGAGAAAAAGAGCGAGAGGGATTGGTGAGACGGAAGGAGCAAGGGGGCAAGAGCTTGGACACGGCAGGGGTAAAGGGCGCGGATATCCTTCTGATCCGGGGCCGGGGTATTTATAGCGGATATGGACAAACATGAAATGGGAGGGAAAAAAGATATATCGGAAGGGGAAGAGTCGGCCGGCGGTTCACTCTCTCTCTCCTAAATCTAGATTCGCGCAGCCCATCGCAAGCTTCCTCAGCAAGACAGAATAAAAAAAAGAATGAAAAAATTAAGGAAATTAAGAGATTAAGAGATTAAGCCAACAACAAAAATTTAAAAATGTGCCATCTCGCATAATGCGGGCACCGTGTTCTCAAACCTCAGGTTATTGGCGAGACCAAGACATAATATATTACAAAGTTATACAACACTTAGAGGAAAAGAAGAAAAGGGCGAGACGAACGACCTTTAATACGGGAGCCATTTCCAGCGGCCACCGCGAGCTCCCGCGCAGGGGGGTCTATTCTGCGAGTGGAAGGCACGAACGACATCAAGCCCACGGCGAGCGAGGCGAAGCTGCATGTCGACCTCGCTGATGATTGCCTGAGGGTTGGTCCCATCGACATCTATCTCGGCATCAACCTCGGAAGATAAGCGAGCGCACTCGTTCTCCAGCCATTCGATGCGCCTATCCGCCGTCTGCTTGTCCTGCTCCCGCGAATGGATGATGCGCGCGTGCTTCCGGAACAACTAGGCCGTCTTGCGCTTCATCTCCACCGGGTCCGTAGGGTCGCCTAAGTAGTCTTCAATCCCGTCTATAGGAGGAGGAGGCGAGACGACGAGTCGCCTAAAGTGCTCCTCAGCAGGCGGGTCGGTCTGGGAGCCTACGCAAGGAATCGAGGGGCATTGTAACGGAGGCTCTCGCAGGAGGGTGTGAGAGTACCGAGTGGGTTAGAGAAGCGAGAGAGAAGGTTTTTTATCAGGATGACGGGAGGTCCCGACGGCCTGGGAAGGTTGTTGCAAGACAGAGACCGTGCGGCTATCTTCTCTGCCGACTGGCTTCACCAATTTCTAGTCGCCTATCTTCCTTGCCTGTCCCTCCTCTCGCTGGGATGAGTAGATGGAGGAGTGGAAGGTTGTTGCGAGTCAGAATCTTCGCGATGGACGACGGTGTCGTATCGCGGACTTTTCGGTCGTTGTAGAGCTGCGGGGGCTCCTTGAAGAAGCAAATAATAAAAAAGGCAGATACGGATGTTGAAGGAGTAATAGAGACAAAAGCGAGAACTCACCTCCTCTCTAGGAGATGCGGGAGGAGGAGTTGGGCAGGTTTCCAGGACTGCGCGAGATTGCTCCTCGGCTGAGGAGGAGGGGCCACCTGTCTTTACCCTCTTCCGGCGAGATGATGAGGACGGTAAAGAGGGTAGGGGGCAAACTAGAGTTGTGGTCAGAGCGGCCACGTTGGCCTTGTTCTGTTTGCGCACCATTGCAAGGCGCTCGCGAAAACGCTGGCTGTGAGACATTGTTGCGGTAGAGTCAAGGAAGGAGGAAGTTTGAAAAGGGGGCATCCTCCATTCGGGGTAGGAACCCTATATTTATAGGCTTCGGTGAAGGGCCTCACCAAAGATTCCCTCATAAATACGCCTCAAACACGCTTTAATGACACGACCCTCGGTTGGACTTTCTTTCCGAGCTTTACACAACATCGAAAAGAGCGGGGATAGTGTACAACCTTGGGCTCGCGAGAGGCCCTCAAGGTGCGAATAGCAGAAGCTGGCGAGAGGTACTGGATAGGCGAGTGGGACCACGTGGTCCACTCGCAGGAGGCGGGACGGGGGGTCTCTGCAGTAGGCGAGACGCCCTTTTGGGACGCGAGTAGGCCCTTAACGGCAAGAGGGCCCCATAACGAAGGATGCCTGCGAGACGAGTAGGAGGGCTCGTCTCGCCGCTGGGTGCTTCCCCACTCTCCATATAGAAAGAAGGCCGTTTTTACATTTCTACACCCATGAAGAATTTTACTCTTTTACCCCGGGTAATTTTACCCTTTTGCCCTTAGTGGTCTGCGTATAACTCTTCAGAACAACGGAGTTTGGCTGTTGGCAGACCAACCAGGGGTATTTTGGTAATTTCAGGTCGGTTCAGTTTGGTTATTGACAGTTCAAACTCAGAAAACTATAAATATACCCATAGGAGTTCTTCAGAAGCACTTTTTTCCTGGGACCTTGGAAAAATTTTTCTGTGCTTTCTGAGGAGCTCCATGCTCAGCTTTTGGCTTTGGAGAGGAAGCTCTCATAGATCTTCCGGGTAAGCGGTGAGACCTCCCTGCTGAGTCTTTGATTCAGTTTCTAGTCCTTCACGACCAGTCGGAGGTCAGAGCTTGAGACGAGTAGGTGTTGGCTACGCCCTTATTTTTCGACTTTCGTTGAGATCGAATTTCGGCTTCAACAACTGTGTTGGCCTTCAGCAAGTTGACTTCAAAGCTGATGGATTTGATCTCAGTCGACAGATCCTGTCTTACTTCCTTGATGGAGTTGTCAATGTAATGCTCCAACTGTCTCCTTTGATCATCCAGCGGACCCTTCAGTTGAGCTAGGAAAGTTAGAGACATCTGATCAGTTTGAAGAGAAGTTCCTTCATCACACACAACTTCATTTTTGACCCTGACAGTCTTAGTTATCAAGGTGCGCTCCTAGGCGCGCCTGAGGCGCCGGGCGCACCAGGCGCAGCCCGCCGCGCCTCAGCACGGCTGAGACGGGCGATGTGCACCAGACGCGCCCAGGAGCGCGCCTTACAGGCTCCCTGGCGCGCCAAAGGCGCGCCCGGGACTTTCAAGCTATTTTTTAAAATTGTTTTTTATATATGAGCAAAAACATGATCTTAGACGCACCTGAGGCACCCCTAGACACACTTGAGCGCCCAATTCGCTGAAATTGAGCGAATTGGGCGCCCAATTCGCTGAAATTGAGCGAATTGACGCCTCAATTTCAGCGAATTGGGGGCCCAATTCGCGCAATTTCACCGAATTGGGCGCCCAATTCGCGCAATTTCAGCGATTCGGGCGCCCAATTCGCGCAATTTCACCGAATCGGGCGCCCAATTCACTCAATTTCAGCGAATCGGGCGCCCAATTCGCTCAATTTCCTTTTTCCCCCATTTTTGCGCCTCACGTGCCTCAGGCGCGCGCCTGCGCCTTGCGCCTTGCGCCTAGGCTCTAGGGGCCCTTTGGGCCTCGGTGCGCCTTTGATAACTTAGCCGGTAAGGGCCCCAAGCCCGGTCCCGGCCCGGGCCGGGCTTTTGCCGGGCGGTGCCCGGGTGGGCTTTCTGGGCCCGGGCTTTTTGCCCACGACTAACTTTATACAAGTACCACAAGACGTAGTCGATTTAATCGTGTCAGAAATTTGTTTAGTCTGGGCCCATGTGACTTATTTGGCAGACCTTATAATACATATTTAGCCACCACATCTCTTACCTTTTCTGACTTTTCAATGACATTTCCCCTTATCTCCGTCCATACTTGCGAAGCTTATTTTTCTAGGCATTGAGACACCTGCCCCACCTACTTCTCATGGCCCACCATCACCACCTGCTTACCGCATTCTTTCTGGTCCACCAGTCCCTCATGGTACTCGCTCCAAAGGTCATATTTATTAGTGCTCTACCATATCTCCCAAAGTTCCACCCATCCTTGTGGATTCTTATCCTTCCATTGCACTATCTTTGTATCATACTCGTCAACATCCTCCTCCTGGTCACTTGATCTTAATTCACCACATTGAGTCTTGCACTTTAGTCTTTCGTGCAAGCACTTCTAGTCATTGGACCCCTGGACATACCATGATGTTGTTACAGTAGTTAAATGTCAAAAAATTATGGCCAAGGAGTAGGGAGCCTTAACACATACTCAACATGAGATCTTGTACCATTATTTATTGACACATTTTAGCAGTTGCAAGAGTGTCCGTGATCAGGACTCTAGTTGATGACACCATTGACTTGTGAGAACCACAGAATATTCGTTGCTAGTAGGTTTCTTCAGCAACATGTAGATGACCGTCATGAGATCTTTGCTCCGGTTGTGTTGTGACCACTGTGCGAACGATGCTTCTTATTTTCCTTGTTTCTTCATGACCCATTTTTTAGTTAAAGAGGAATGCATTTCATCATGATGAATTACCTGAGGATTCCTACATGCACCTCTTTTTGGGGTGGCTATCTTTACGGGATAGATCTGTCATCTTCATAAGACCCTTTATGGCCTTAAACAAACTCATCAATTCACTGCTGCCATTTATGTCATTGACTTCACACACTCTTCATTGACTCCCATTTTACTGTATGTTGATAACGTGATTGTTATGGAGGTAGATTCTGGGCACATTATGGAAGTGAAATGATACTGGTGGGAAAATTCATTATTATTCAGCACTATTCTTGCATATATAGGAGTGGGAAAGGAGTTCAGAGGGTAAGATAGACAATATATAAAAAATAACGTAACATAACAAAATACAAAATCTCAAATACTCCCCCTCAAGTTGGGCATGTAATGTCGGCCATGCCCAACTTGCCCAATATCTTGTCAAACAAGCATTGACTCAGTCCCTTAGTAAGCACATATGCAAGCTGCCGGTTTGATGAGACAAAGGGGGTACACACCATTCCTTTCCTATGTTCTGCTTAATGAAGTTGTTGGGTATTGTATCCACGATTACCTAGATTTGAGGAAGCCCCCTGTCGAGCTAAGATGAATTCACAATGTATTTGATGAAACATTTCCAGTTGTGCTTGTAGTTTCTCCACGCTAAGTGCACATCAATGTCAGGGTGCAGTAGGTCAATATACACGGGTCTGCACGACGTAATCCCTTGTTGAGCAGATCAGTGTGTTGGCCTACGTGTACTCTCTCTATTGGAGTGCACTTATTTTCAAGCACAGGGCCGCTCATATGCAAGAGAAGACAAGGAGCATGGAGGATCAAGGAGCAGCTCCTGGGGTGGAAGACGAAAAATCTTCCAAGGCAAATTCGACGAGAATCACCAAGTGATATTCGGCGAGAATCACTAGTGATTCTCGCCGACTCATTTGATTCTCGCCGACTCCTTTTGGCCATCTCAAGACGGTGCCAAGTAAGATTCGGCGAGAATCACTTGTGATTCCCGCCGAACCAGTGGTCAAGCAGCCCATGTGTAAAGTAAAATTCGTTGAGAATCGACAAGTGATTCGACGAGAATCACAAACGATTCTCGACGAATCGTCGAGAATCACTTGGTGATTCTCGCCGATTCGTCGAGAATCGTCTACGATTCTCGCCGATTTTGACTTGGCGTTTTCTCAGAATGCTGCTGAACCAGATTCTGCTTCTGGATTTGTTTGAACCGGATTTTGGGGATTTCAATTGTGGGTCCCACAAACGGTCATATTTGAGAATCCTACAGTATTTATACTCAGGTACTTTTGAACAGTAACTACACGGATAAGAGAAAAAGAAAAACAAGCGGCGACGTAACCCTAAATCCGCGAACTCGCTCCGCTCCGCCGCCGCCGCTCGCGTCAAGTGGTCGCCGCTGCTGATCGCTCTTCTTCCCGATCTCCGGTGACAGAAGCTTAGCAAGGCTTGTGTCTCACGCGTCTATCCGGAGATCTCTTGTCTCTCGATTCGTTGACCGGGAAAAACTCCCCCGTCCGAATCGATCGAGACGACTGATCCTAGAGTGACCGTTGGTAGACCTAGCTTGCTTCGCTACGAAGTTTAGATCTCCAAGTTCTGCAGCCACTCTTCATCGTAGCCGCCGATCCCGAAGCTAGCCGCCGCTCGTGTGCCGCCGCCGGTTCCGGAGAGATCTTCTCCAAGAGAGACCAAGGTCGTAGACTCTTCATCGACTTCAAGAACACGTCGTCAAACAAAGAGGAACACCGGTGTCTCCAAGAGAAGTTTGTATCACGTGTACATTCTACTTTTATTTTATTGTAAAGGAACTTTTGTTCCGTGTTGTAAGGGTTGGGTGCAACCCGATTTGTGGGAGTGTTGACTCTCACGTGTGGAAGGGCTCCTTCCGTTAGTGAAGGGATTGGATTTCAATCCCGTTGGTGAAGTGACCGAGTCGTCCCTTGTTGGGGAGATAGGTCGAAGGGGGAAAGTGGATGTACCCAAGTCGGGGAACCACTATAAATTTGCTGTGTATTCTGTGTGCTGGGTTTGTTGTTTTTATTGTGCAGGTACATCCGTAAATTCCGCAAAAGAACCACACGTCACCTATCCCCCCCATAGGTGCACATTGCCGACACTAGGTGGACTTTCAAGTGGTATCAGAGCCAGGTTACTCAACAAAAAGGCTAACACCTTGAGGTGAATCCTGCCACCAGTGTCAGAAGCATGGATCTGGATTATGACGTATTGCCACTCAAACTCCCTGCATGCACAAAGGATTATTATCCTATCTGGAGGATGAGAGTGTTATTTCACCTGGATGCCATCGATCCTCGAGCATCCCTCATCCTGGAAGAGGGTCCATTTATCCCTATGAAGACCACCGACTCGGGGACCCAAGTGCCCATGTGCATCCCTGAGATGACAGAGATGGAACTCTCATTTTTCCAACTGGACCAGAGGATTCGACAAATTATTATGGATGTCTGGTCTGGAGCCTCTCGCTCCAGGTTGGAAAAATGTAAAACGGCTAAATCTCTATGGATGATGATCTCAGAGCTGATGGGGGGGTCAGAGGAAGCTGAAATTTGCTGCCAATCTGAGGATGAAGCATATGTGGGGGTAATCACTTCTGAAGATGAATGCAAGGATCCTTCGGATTGCATCAGAGCTCCAGTATCCTTGTCAGAGACTGAAGAAGATAGTGAGGAAAGCAGCTCCGACGAGGAAGAACCATTGGTCACTGATTCTAATGACAATAACCCAGATGAGCAGGTATCATCTTCATCCTGTCCCACATCTTTTGACTTTTCTGAAAACAGAAACTGCTCTCCTCCAGAAAATACTGATTCCCTGAAGAGAGCCCTTCAGGAAAGCAATCTACTTGCTGAGGAGCAAGCTCGAGAGATTGCTCGACTGAAGATCTTGTTGGTTCTCCAATTGGGGTCCAACAAGGTCAAGGACTCTAAGATCTCAGCTCTAGAAAATAGTCTAGATAATGAGAAACGTATAGTATCTAACTTTTCCAAAGTTGATGCTATAAAGAGAAAACAAGAAACCGGGTGGATCTCCCGGATTATCCAGGGATGGAGAAATGGGGAAACGGTGTTCCGACCTCCCACTCCAAGCGGGAAGGCAACTCATCATGCCTTCAGATATGACCACAGAAATAATCGTGGTCACTGCAAGGGTGAATTGTCCCCATGTGGAAACGTCCATAGTGCAAGAGGCGTCATGGCAACCCATGAGGAAATACCTAAGGCTCATTCTGAGCCCTTTGTATTCACGGCCACTGCCACAACAAAGTGTGGATCTGCAGGTTCTAGTTCACAGAAGAACTCTCTCCATTCGAGGACACGGGATAGGGAGAATAGAAGTCATGATGTCAGGCGTCATGGAGCCTCAGCAAGGAAGATGCCTGAAAGAATGGCACCACCTTCTCGGCCTCATAACGCTCACATCATGCATTCGTTCCACCCTTCATCATGCCTCGATGGAAGAGGAATTTGTGCAACAAGAACATGCCCTATCCCTTTGAGACCTAGGACCGTGACTACATCAGTCACTAGATCAGGTCAAAAACGGCGATACAACATTCACTCTTGTTGGTGCTGCGGCAAAGTGGGACACTTTGCCATTGACTGTTGGCACAACCTCTCTGTGCCCACAGCAAGGGCTTCTCCACATTATAGGGACAGAGGCAGTCTTCCAGACAGGTTTTCTCAAGGAAGGCAGTTGCGTGTTCATGCTAATAGAAACCTAGGACCCAATATGATTTGGGTTCCTAAGGTAAAGTAATTCTGTTTTGCAAGGTAGTCTAGATCCCCGTGAATACTTGGGAACTAGACAGTACGTGGCTCAAGGCTAACTTGGAACAAGCGTCTACAATAACAGACGTGCTACCTGTTGAGCATAATCACTTTAAGCTACTGATATGTTCTACCTGTGGGACTAAGACGATGACTCTCCATATCCCAGGTAATTTTGATCAGTTCAAGGACTTGTGTCATGATGCATCCTCATTCAAAGTAAATATATATACATTTCTATCATTGTGTATACGTATACTTATGTCATTGCGAATTTCGACAACACACAATTGACATTTAGAAGACTTTGCAAAAACCTCCATAAAATTCAAATAGATTGACTTTAGAATATACTTGTATTTATCATTCCTTTTATTAACTTGACATCGGAAAATCTCTAAAATGGTGCAATGCTTCCCAAAGTAGTCAAGAAAACCATCAATATATACTCCGAATCTCGCCGACCCATTTTATATCTCACCGAATTAGACAAACGGTATTAGAAATCAAATTAGACAAATCTCGCCGAATCCCGTCGAAGGAACTCGCGACCGCTCGGCTTCCCCCGAATCCCGACGACTCCTATAAATCCCGCCGAAAGAATCTCCGCCTGTTCACCTTCCTCACGACTCGCGCAGGAGACCTCTGGACGACCCTCGCCTTCCTCGCGCAAGTGCACTTCCGCGAACTCGCCGACGCCCGCAGCCCTCCGACGCTCTCGTCGACGCCGTCGAATCGCTTCTGTGCGTGATCTTCTTCTCCCGAAGCTCACCAACTCCCGAAGCTCCCGTGAGATTCTAACTAGGTCGCATCCCACGGGATACTCTTCCCTCCACCGAAGCTCTTCCCGAAGCTCACCAACTCTCTTCCACCGAAGCCCTTAGGTAACCTCCTCCTCACTGGCTCCAAGGCCGAACCCCATGTGATGCCTTCTTTTTTGAATGTACACTAATGCTTGGAGTCGGGCTTCTGTTTAGATCCTCAATGGCCCCAAGGACGACTACAGGCTTGATCTCTGGTTGCGAGCTGGTTCGCACTGGTTTTTCTCATGCCTCGGACGAGTTCCGGAACATCATTCTCATGCTGGAAGAAGCCGGGCTAACCTTCATATTGGAGCATCCTTGCAAAGTCTTAGATAAAGAAGTGCTGGAGTTCTTCTCTACCGCAAGGCTCCGAGACAGAGACTCCATCATCAAGAGCAAGGTGGGTGGGACTAAGGTCAAGATGTCTGCCGGTAAGCTAACTCGCTACCTGCAGCTCTCAAATGCGGAACAGGAAGACTATTTGGAGGACGAGGACAAAGCCAGAACCCTCCTGTTCTGCGGTCTACCAAGAGGCACTCGATCAATAAAGCGAAAAGAGATGAATGAAGAAGGGAAGCTCCTAGCTGACATCATAGGAAAAGTACTCATCTGTAAGCCAGGCTCCCATGATCATATCTCCGGAGATATGTTCAAAATTCTCATAGCCGTGGTCTGCAGAAAGAGGTTCAACTGGGGAGAGTTGATGTTTCAAAAGATCAAGGACACTCTGGGCACTCCAAGCTTCGGCCGCATCATCAGTCTATATCTCAACCAGCTCAACGGAGACAGATTCGACATGAGCAAAGGAGTTCCTCTACATTACTTGAAAAAGATGGATGCTACTGTGTTTGATCGATGGGAGCGGCGCATCGGGCAGCCGGCTGTGGAAGAGCAAGAGGAAGTATCTCCAGCAACCTCCCCCCGTGAAATTCCTGATACCCTGACTGCAGGAATCGAGGGGGAGACTCTACCCACTCATCTGGATATAATATCTGAAATCGCCCAGGTGGCAAGGGATGCGGTGGCAGAAGTTCATGAAGAAAGTGTACCTGGGTTGGAGGATGAGGAGGTCCTGAACAGAAACACCCACGGAACTGAAGCTGAGGCACTGGACACTGCTGATCAAGAAGTGGAAGAAGATGCTGATATGGATGAGTTTTTGGATGAGGATGGAGAGGACGAGGTAAATGAGGGCCATGAAGTGTTTGAATCTCCGGATACTGATGAACCTCCTACTGATAAGTCTGCACCAGTGGAGGGGGAGGTAAATGAGGCCACCAACGTTCCTCCCATAGAGGCTGTGATCGTATCCAGCTCTACTGATGCTT
Source organism: Platanthera guangdongensis (assembly GCA_039583875.1). NCBI lineage: Eukaryota > Viridiplantae > Streptophyta > Magnoliopsida > Asparagales > Orchidaceae > Platanthera > Platanthera guangdongensis. Next base: position 176,504,754 of record CM077152.1, on the reverse strand, counting down.
CTGCTGCCGAGCCAGAGCAAGGCCAAGAGGTGCCTCCGGGTATTCCACTACGAGATGAGCTGGCCACTCACACCATCACTGTCATTCAAGGAATAGTGAACGAGCTTAAAGATTCTTTTGATACAGCTCATAAAACACTGCTGAAAAAGATCAAGACTTCGAAGATCTCATGTTGAAAAACATGGTGGAAATCAACCATAAGCTGGATGTGATGGAAAAGAAATTCGAAGAAAAGTATACTGCGGCCGGCGAAGCAGTCACACTGTTAATGGCCGGATTGAAAAAGGCTACTGATACTCTGGCTGTTGTCAATCAGAACGCCCACGTTGTAGCCAAGAACATTCAGCAGTTTGATGGTAATATGGTCACCTTAAATGCAAATCAGCAGGCCCTAATCACTGAATTCGGCAAGACAACAAAGCACATTGATGACTCCTTGCACTCATATGCCAATTGCATAGCTGAAGAAGCCAAAAAGGGGGAGAAGGAGTATATCGCTAAGATGGCCGAGCTCCAGAAAAGCATGGATGCAAACTTTGTGAAATCAAGCAACTACGTCTATGAGAGTTGCTGGTGGATGCTACAACAGGCACTGGGCACGTTAGGCGTCGTCCTACCTGACCAACCTGCTGGTGTTCAGGTTCCTGAGGCTTCTAAGGCTGCTGAGGAAGTACATATTGCTGAGGATGTAAGTACAAGTGCTGCTGATATTTTCACTGATGAAGCTGACGCTAGGGCCATCTCCAAATCTAAGCTGAGAAGTATGTTTGACCAGGAGGCTTTAGCTAAAGCAAGGGGAAAGAGGAAAGTTCAGGAAGGGACATCAAAGGAGACACCAACTCAAAAGAGGATCAGACTAAGTGAGGAGGAGGTAAGAAATGAAAGGTGGAGCCCAGTCTCAAGGAACATCATCCTAGACACCTTCCGGCTGCAAGAAAGAGGAGAGATAAATCGAAATGAAGCATATAGCCAGTATGAATGGGAGACACACAAAGCATTTGAAGCGAAACGCAACATTTTCTTCAGAAACAACAAGGATCCAGACAAAGTTGCTCCTCCTAGGTACTACCCAAAGCCCAAGGAATACATGGAAAGGCAGAGCAAAAAGTACTTGGCGCAAACTCTTAAGGGTGACGGAGCTAAGGACAAATAGTCATTATATTATAGCTGGTCACTGTGTATTAAGAACATTTAACAATTATTACTGTCGTGTGAACAATTCTGACTTTCATGTGAATATATTTCTCTTGGTATATATATATATTCTTGAATGTGTGAATGACTCAAGTTCTGTTCTGATTGCATATATTCCCTTATGTCGCATATTTAATCTTTAAATGCTATTATTATTATTTGATAGGTGTTATTCATCTTAGCTAGTAGGGTTTTGGCTTCGTCAAATAGGGGGAGATTGTTGGGTATTGTATCCACGATTACCTAGATTTGAGGAAGCCCACTGTCGAGCTAAGATGAATTCACAATGTATTTGATGAAACATTTCCAGTTGTGCTTGTAGTTTCTCCACGCTAAGTGCACACCAATGTCAGGGTGCAGTAGGTCAATATACACGGGTCTGCACGACGTAATCCCTCGTTGAGCAGATCAGTGTGTTGGCCTACGTGTACTCTCTCTATTGGAGTGCACTTATTTTCAAGCACAGGGCCGCTCATATGCAAGAGAAGACAAGGAGCATGGAGGATCAAGGAGCAGCTCCTGGGGTGGAAGACGAAAAATCTTCCAAGGCAAATTCGACGAGAATCACCAAGTGATTCTCGCCGATTCGGCGAGAATCACTAGTGATTCTCGCCGAATCGACGAGAATCATTAGTGATTCTCGCCGACTCCTTTTGGCCATCTCAAGACGGTGCCAAGTAAGATTCGGCGAGAATCACTTGTGATTCCCGCCGAACCAGTGGTCAAGCAGCCCATGTGTAAAGTAAAATTCGTTGAGAATCGACAAGTGATTCGACGAGAATCACAAACGATTCTCGACGAATCGTCGAGAATCACTTGGTGATTCTCGCCGATTCGTCGAGAATCGTCTGCGATTCTCGCCGATTTTGACTTGGCGTTTTCTCAGAATGCTGCTGAACCAGATTCTGCTTCTGGATTTGTTTGAACCGGATTTTGGGGATTTCAATTGTGGGTCCCACAAACGGTCATATTTGAGAATCCTACAGTATTTATACTCAGGTACTTTTGAACAGTAACTACACGGATAAGAGAAAAAGAAAAACAAGCGGCGACGTAACCCTAAATCCGCGAACTCGCTCCGCTCCGCCGCCGCCGCTCGCGTCAAGTGGTCGCCGCTGCTGATCGCTCTTCTTCCCGATCTCCGGTGACAGAAGCTTAGCAAGGCTTGTGTCTCACGCGTCTATCCGGAGATCTCTTGTCTCTCGATTCGTTGACCGGGAAAAACTCCCCCGTCCGAATCGATCGAGACGACTGATCCTAGAGTGACCGTTGGTAGACCTAGCTTGCTTCGCTACGAAGTTTAGATCTCCAAGTTCTGCAGCCACTCTTCATCGTAGCCGCCGATCCCGAAGCTAGCCGCCGCTCGTGTGCCGCCGCCGGTTCCGGAGAGATCTTCTCCAAGAGAGACCAAGGTCGTAGACTCTTCATCGACTTCAAGAACACGTCGTCAAACAAAGAGGAACACCGGTGTCTCCAAGAGAAGTTTGTATCACGTGTACATTCTACTTTTATTTTATTGTAAAGGAACTTTTGTTCCGTGTTGTAAGGGTTGGGTGCAACCCGATTTGTGGGAGTGTTGACTCTCACGTGTGGAAGGGCTCCTTCCGTTAGTGAAGGGATTGGATTTCAATCCCGTTGGTGAAGTGACCGAGTCGTCCCTTGTTGGGGAGATAGGTCGAAGGGGGAAAGTGGATGTACCCAAGTCGGGGAACCACTATAAATTTGCTGTGTATTCTGTGTGCTGGGTTTGTTGTTTTTATTGTGCAGGTACATCCGTAAATTCCGCAAAAGAACCACACGTCACCTATCCCCCCCCATAGGTGCACATTGCCGACACTAGGTGGACTTTCAAGTGGTATCAGAGCCAGGTTACTCAACAAAAAGGCTAACACCTTGAGGTGAATCCTGCCACCAGTGTCAGAAGCATGGATCTGGATTATGACGTATTGCCACTCAAACTCCCTGCATGCACAAAGGATTATTATCCTATCTGGAGGATGAGAGTGTTATTTCACCTGGATGCCATCGATCCTCGAGCATCCCTCATCCTGGAAGAGGGTCCATTTATCCCTATGAAGACCACCGACTCGGGGACCCAAGTGCCCATGTGCATCCCTGAGATGACAGAGATGGAACTCTCATTTTTCCAACTGGACCAGAGGATTCGACAAATTATTATGGATGTCTGGTCTGGAGCCTCTCGCTCCAGGTTGGAAAAATGTAAAACGGCTAAATCTCTATGGATGATGATCTCAGAGCTGATGGGGGGGTCAGAGGAAGCTGAAATTTGCTGCCAATCTGAGGATGAAGCATATGTGGGGGTAATCACTTCTGAAGATGAATGCAAGGATCCTTCGGATTGCATCAGAGCTCCAGTATCCTTGTCAGAGACTGAAGAAGATAGTGAGGAAAGCAGCTCCGACGAGGAAGAACCATTGGTCACTGATTCTAATGACAATAACCCAGATGAGCAGGTATCATCTTCATCCTGTCCCACATCTTTTGACTTTTCTGAAAACAGAAACTGCTCTCCTCCAGAAAATACTGATTCCCTGAAGAGAGCCCTTCAGGAAAGCAATCTACTTGCTGAGGAGCAAGCTCGAGAGATTGCTCGACTGAAGATCTTGTTGGTTCTCCAATTGGGGTCCAACAAGGTCAAGGACTCTAAGATCTCAGCTCTAGAAAATAGTCTAGATAATGAGAAACGTATAGTATCTAACTTTTCCAAAGTTGATGCTATAAAGAGAAAACAAGAAACCGGGTGGATCTCCCGGATTATCCAGGGATGGAGAAATGGGGAAACGGTGTTCCGACCTCCCACTCCAAGCGGGAAGGCAACTCATCATGCCTTCAGATATGACCACAGAAATAATCGTGGTCACTGCAAGGGTGAATTGTCCCCATGTGGAAACGTCCATAGTGCAAGAGGCGTCATGGCAACCCATGAGGAAATACCTAAGGCTCATTCTGAGCCCTTTGTATTCACGGCCACTGCCACAACAAAGTGTGGATCTGCAGGTTCTAGTTCACAGAAGAACTCTCTCCATTCGAGGACACGGGATAGGGAGAATAGAAGTCATGATGTCAGGCGTCATGGAGCCTCAGCAAGGAAGATGCCTGAAAGAATGGCACCACCTTCTCGGCCTCATAACGCTCACATCATGCATTCGTTCCACCCTTCATCATGCCTCGATGGAAGAGGAATTTGTGCAACAAGAACATGCCCTATCCCTTTGAGACCTAGGACCGTGACTACATCAGTCACTAGATCAGGTCAAAAACGGCGATACAACATTCACTCTTGTTGGTGCTGCGGCAAAGTGGGACACTTTGCCATTGACTGTTGGCACAACCTCTCTGTGCCCACAGCAAGGGCTTCTCCACATTATAGGGACAGAGGCAGTCTTCCAGACAGGTTTTCTCAAGGAAGGCAGTTGCGTGTTCATGCTAATAGAAACCTAGGACCCAATATGATTTGGGTTCCTAAGGTAAAGTAATTCTGTTTTGCAAGGTAGTCTAGATCCCCGTGAATACTTGGGAACTAGACAGTACGTGGCTCAAGGCTAACTTGGAACAAGCGTCTACAATAACAGACGTGCTACCTGTTGAGCATAATCACTTTAAGCTACTGATATGTTCTACCTGTGGGACTAAGACGATGACTCTCCATATCCCAGGTAATTTTGATCAGTTCAAGGACTTGTGTCATGATGCATCCTCATTCAAAGTAAATATATATACATTTCTATCATTGTGTATACGTATACTTATGTCATTGCGAATTTCGACAACACACAATTGACATTTAGAAGACTTTGCAAAAACCTCCATAAAATTCAAATAGATTGACTTTAGAATATACTTGTATTTATCATTCCTTTTATTAACTTGACATCGGAAAATCTCTAAAATGGTGCAATGCTTCCCAAAGTAGTCAAGAAAACCATCAATATATACTCCGAATCTCGCCGACCCATTTTATATCTCACCGAATTAGACAAACGGTATTAGAAATCAAATTAGACAAATCTCGCCGAATCCCGTCGAAGGAACTCGCGACCGCTCGGCTTCCCCCGAATCCCGACGACTCCTATAAATCCCGCCGAAAGAATCTCCGCCTGTTCACCTTCCTCACGACTCGCGCAGGAGACCTCTGGACGACCCTCGCCTTCCTCGCGCAAGTGCACTTCCGCGAACTCGCCGACGCCCGCAGCCCTCCGACGCTCTCGTCGACGCCGTCGAATCGCTTCTGTGCGTGATCTTCTTCTCCCGAAGCTCACCAACTCCCGAAGCTCCCGTGAGATTCTAACTAGGTCGCATCCCACGGGATACTCTTCCCTCCACCGAAGCTCTTCCCGAAGCTCACCAACTCTCTTCCACCGAAGCCCTTAGGTAACCTCCTCCTCACTGGCTCCAAGGCCGAACCCCATGTGATGCCTTCTTTTTTGAATGTACACTGATGCTTGGAGTCGGGCTTCTGTTTAGATCCTCAATGGCCCCAAGGATGACTGCAGGCTTGATCTCTGGTTGCGAGCTGGTTCGCACTGGTTTTTCTCATGCCTCGGACGAGTTCCGGAACATCATTCTCATGCTGGAAGAAGCCGGGCTAACCTTCATATTGGAGCATCCTTGCAAAGTCTTAGATAAAGAAGTGCTGGAGTTCTTCTCTACCGCAAGGCTCCGAGACAGAGACTCCATCATCAAGAGCAAGGTGGGTGGGACTAAGGTCAAGATGTCTGCCGGTAAGCTAACTCGCTACCTGCAGCTCTCAAATGCGGAACAGGAAGACTATTTGGAGGACGAGGACAAAGCCAGAACCCTCCTGTTCTGCGGTCTACCAAGAGGCACTCGATCAATAAAGCGAAAAGAGATGAATGAAGAAGGGAAGCTCCTAGCTGACATCATAGGAAAAGTACTCATCTGTAAGCCAGGCTCCCATGATCATATCTCCGGAGATATGTTCAAAATTCTCATAGCCGTGGTCTGCAGAAAGAGGTTCAACTGGGGAGAGTTGATGTTTCAAAAGATCAAGGACACTCTGGGCACTCCAAGCTTCGGCCGCATCATCAGTCTATATCTCAACCAGCTCAACGGAGACAGATTCGACATGAGCAAAGGAGTTCCTCTACATTACTTGAAAAAGATGGATGCTACTGTGTTTGATCGATGGGAGCGGCGCATCGGGCAGCCGGCTGTGGAAGAGCAAGAGGAAGTATCTCCAGCAACCTCCCCCGTGAAATTCCTGATACCCTGACTGCAGGAATCGAGGGGGAGACTCTACCCACTCATCTGGATATAATATCTGAAATCGCCCAGGTGGCAAGGGATGCGGTGGCAGAAGTTCATGAAGAAAGTGTACCTGGGTTGGAGGATGAGGAGGTCCTGAACAGAAACACCCACGGAACTGAAGCTGAGGCACTGGACACTGCTGATCAAGAAGTGGAAGAAGATGCTGATATGGATGAGTTTTTGGATGAGGATGGAGAGGATGAGGTAAATGAGGGCCATGAAGTGTTTGAATCTCCGGATACTGATGAACCTCCTACTGATAAGTCTGCACCAGTGGAGGGGGAGGTAAATGAGGCCACCAACGTTCCTCCCATAGAGGCTGTGATCGTATCCAGCTCTACTGATGCTTCTGCTGCCGAGCCAGAGCAAGGCCAAGAGGTGCCTCCGGGTATTCCACTACGAGATGAGCTGGCCACTCACACCATCACTGTCATTCAAGGAATAGTGAACGAGCTTAAAGATTCTTTTGATACAGCTCATAAAACACTGCTGAAAAAGATCAAGACTTCCGAAGATCTCATGTTGAAAAACATGGTGGAAATCAACCATAAGCTGGATGTGATGGAAAAGAAATTCGAAGAAAAGTATACTGTGGCCGGCGAAGCAGTCACACTGTTAATGGCCGGATTGAAAAAGGCTACTGATACTCTGGCTGTTGTCAATCAGAACGCCCACGTTGTAGCCAAGAACATTCAGCAGTTTGATGGTAATATGGTCACCTTAAATGCAAATCAGCAGGCCCTAATCACTGAATTCGGCAAGACAACAAAGCACATTGATGACTCCTTGCACTCATATGCCAATTGCATAGCTGAAGAAGCCAAAAAGGGGGAGAAGGAGTATATCGCTAAGATGGCCGAGCTCCAGAAAAGCATGGATGCAAACTTTGTGAAATCAAGCAACTACGTCTATGAGAGTTGCTGGTGGATGCTACAACAGGCACTGGGCACGTTAGGCGTCGTCCTACCTGACCAACCTGCCGGTGTTCAGGTTCCTGAGGCTTCTAAGGCTGCTGAGGAAGTACATATTGCTGAGGATGTAAGTACAAGTGCTGCTGATACTTTCACTAATGAAGCTGACGCTAGGGCCATCTCCAAATCTAAGCTGAGAAGTATGTTTGACCAGGAGGCTTTAGCTAAAGCAAGGGGAAAGAGGAAAGTTCAGGAAGGGACATCAAAGGAGACACCAACTCAAAAGAGGATCAGACTAAGTGAGGAGGAGGTAAGAAACGAAAGGTGGAGCCCAGTCTCAAGGAACATCATCCTAGACACCTTCCGGCTGCAAGAAAGAGGAGAGATAAATCGAAATGAAGCATATAGCCAGTATGAATGGGAGACACACAAAGCATTTGAAGCGAAACGCAACATTTTCTTCAGAAACAACAAGGATCCAGACAAAGTTGCTCCTCCTAGGTACTACCCAAAGCCCAAGGAATGCATGGAAAGGCAGAGCAAAAAGTACTTGGCGCAAACTCTTAAGGGTGACGGAGCTAAGGACAAATAGTCATTATATTATAGCTGGTCACTGTGTATTAAGAACATTTAACAATTATTACTGTCGTGTGAACAATTCTGACTTTCATGTTAATATATTTCTCTTGGTATATATATATATTCTTGAATGTGTGAATGACTCAAGTCCTGTTCTGATTGCATATATTCCCTTGTGTCGCATATTTAATCTTTAAATGCTATTATTATTATTTGATAGGTGTTATTCATCTTAGCTAGTAGGGTTTTGGCTTCGTCAAATAGGGGGAGATTGTTGGGTATGTATCCACGATTACCTAGATTTGAGGAAGCCCCCTGTCGAGCTAAGATGAATTCACAATGTATTTGATGAAACATTTCCAGTTGTGCTTGTAGTTTCTCCACGCTAAGTGCACACCAATGTCAGGGTGCAGTAGGTCAATATACACGGGTCTGCACGACGTAATCCCTCGTTGAGCAGATCAGTGTGTTGGCCTACGTGTACTCTCTCTATTGGAGTGCACTTATTTTCAAGCACAGGGCCGCTCATATGCAAGAGAAGACAAGGAGCATGGAGGATCAAGGAGCAGCTCCTGGGGTGGAAGACGAAAAATCTTCCAAGGCAAATTCGACGAGAATCACCAAGTGATTCTCGCCGATTCGGCGAGAATCACTAGTGATTCTCGCCGAATCGACGAGAATCATTAGTGATTCTCGCCGACTCCTTTTGGCCATCTCAAGACGGTGCCAAGTAAGATTCGGCGAGAATCACTTGTGATTCCCGCCGAACCAGTGGTCAAGCAGCCCATGTGTAAAGTAAAATTCGTTGAGAATCGACAAGTGATTCGACGAGAATCACAAACGATTCTCGACGAATCGTCGAGAATCACTTGGTGATTCTCGCCGATTCGTCGAGAATCGTCTGCGATTCTCACCGATTTTGACTTGGCGTTTTCTCAGAATGCTGCTGAACCAGATTCTGCTTCTGGATTTGTTTGAACCGGATTTTGGGGATTTCAATTGTGGGTCCCACAAACGGTCATATTTGAGAATCCTACAGTATTTATACTCAGGTACTTTTGAACAGTAACTACACGGATAAGAGAAAAAGAAAAACAAGCGGCGACGTAACCCTAAATCCGCGAACTCGCTCCGCTCCGCCGCCGCCGCTCGCGTCAAGTGGTCGCCGCTGCTGATCGCTCTTCTTCCCGATCTCCGGTGACAGAAGCTTAGCAAGGCTTGTGTCTCACGCGTCTATCCGGAGATCTCTTGTCTCTCGATTCGTTGACCGGGAAAAACTCCCCCGTCCGAATCGATCGAGACGACTGATCCTAGAGTGACCGTTGGTAGACCTAGCTTGCTTCGCTACAAAGTTTAGATCTCCAAGTTCTGCAGCCACTCTTCATCATAGCCGCCGATCCCGAAGCTAGCCGCCGCTCGTGTGCCGCCGCCGGTTCCGGAGAGATCTTCTCCAAGAGAGACCAAGGTCGTAGACTCTTCATCGACTTCAAGAACACGTCGTCAAACAAAGAGGAACACCGGTGTCTCCAAGAGAAGTTTGTATCACGTGTACATTCTACTTTTATTTTATTGTAAAGGAACTTTTGTTCCGTGTTGTAAGGGTTGGGTGCAACCCGATTTGTGGGAGTGTTGACTCTCATGTGTGGAAGGGCTCCTTCCGTTAGTGAAGGGATTGGATTTCAATCCCGTTGGTGAAGTGACCGAGTCGTCCCTTGTTGGGGATATAGGTCGAAGGGGGAAAGTGGATGTACCCAAGTCGGGGAACCACTATAAATTTGCTGTGTATTCTGTGTGCTGGGTTTGTTGTTTTTATTGTGCAGGTACATCCGTAAATTCCGCAAAAGAACCACACGTCACCTATCCCCCCCCCCCCCCCATAGGTGCACATTGCCGACACTAGGTGGACTTTCAGAAGTGCCTGACGATTTTCACGTGTTTAGTACAGTCATGTTGGACTGGGTTGTGGGCAATGCTAATGACGGCTTTATTATCACAATAGATCCTGATTGGACCATCGCCTTGCACACCCAAATCCCTCATAATCAACTGAATCCATAACCCTTCGCATATCCTAAGCGCCATTGCCCAGAACTCCGCCTCAGCATTGGATTTGACACGACATGTTGTTTCTTGCTTCTCCAAGTCACTAGATTTCCCCAAACAATGAAGCAATATCCAAATGTAGGCCATCGATCATCAATAGAACTTGCCCAGTCTGCATCTGTGTAAACTTCTACCGTTAATGCCTTGCTTGGTGTAAACAGTATGCCTTTGCCTGGAGAGGATTTGAGATACCTCAGGACTCTGTATGCAACATCAAGATGATGTGATCTCAGTGAGTGCATGTATTGGCTGAGAACGCCCACAACACAAAATATGTCCGGACGGGTATGAGAGAGATAGATAAGTTTTCCAACCAGTCACTGGAAACCTCACATGTCATCAACCATTTCTCCACCATCTCTACCAAGCTTGTGATTTGCTTCAATTGGGGTGCCCGCGGGTCTACACCCACTCATTCTAGTTGTTTCCAATATATCCAGAATGTACTTCCTTTGAGATATAAAGATCTCATGTATGGATTTAGCCACCTCGATGCCAAGAAAATATTTGAGAGTCTCAAGGTCCTTCACTTTGAACTCCTTTGTAACCCTAGATTTTAAGTTCTCAATCTCCTCTGTATCATCACTAGTTATCACTATATCGTCAACATAGACAGTAAAGGCAATCACCTTGCCATGTTGGTGTTTTACGAACAAGGTATGATCCGCGTTGCTCTGCCTGTACCCGAAGAACTTGATTACCCGACGGAATCTTCCGAACCAAGCCCGAGGCGACTGCTTCAAGCCGTACAAAGCCTTCTTTTGTCTGCAAACTTTCCCTGTTGAATTTTTTGAAAGAACACCATAAGGCAGTGACATGTAAACTTCCTCCTCAAGATCACCATGAAGAAATGCATTCTTCACATCCAACTGGCTGAGATTCCACCTTTTGCACACGACACATGAAAGCAATATCCGGATTGATTTCATCAACTTATGCTTATGAAATTGTAGAAGGAGACTAAGACTTCGTTTGGAGAAGCCACTCCAGTGAGTTTTGTCAAAACACGATTATCATAGAATGTATGTTTGAAAAGACAAATGTTGTGACTGCTACCAAGAAAATAAACTTATTCTGAGCATAAAATGCATGAATTTTTTTAGGTGAGGTCGGTTGTTCATGAATGGTGGTTCATGGCCACCGCGTTCACGACCGCTACCACCACGTCAAACAAAGCCTAAGTTCATTTCGGTACACATGTAGAGCATGATTAGAGAAATACAAATGTAAATGTTAGCGACAACCAATAAATTGGTGTGCTTTATCAGATTTGTCCTGCATAACTTCATATGTCCTTAATTCCTTATAGGTAACCTCTTTTGGGATCGAATAAAAATGTTCATTTCCTTCTGCATATTGTTGGAAGATAGACCCCATTCAACAATTGCTTTCAAATTGGGTTAGCTTCTACCAAAAGATGATAGTGTTTTTTTCAAATAACTAAACTAAAATGTGAACCATAACTACTAGATACTCAATTAATCTTCACGTGGATGCCAAATTTGTTATTTCAAACAGCAAAGCAGATTTAACGCCTTCCTGTTTAGAACTCGATGGGAAGTGCAGTGGAGAACATGTGTGTACATAATATAAAACTCCATGTTTAATGTTGAAGAGAAAATACCTTTAGGTTTTGACGTCCTCCCCTTTCTTTCTTATTCCGATCAAATAGACTGAGAATAGGATAAATACGCATAATCCATTACATGTGGTATAGTCACCCTCTTGGTGAGTCTAAGGTAGCTTGCGTTTTAACACCCCCTCAAGCTAACACCATAAACATCAGTCATTCCAAGTCCGTGAGAGTATGTGAAGAGTTTTACCAGAAACAGCTTTGGTGAACATATCAGCTAGTTAGTTCCCCAAAAGCACAAACATAGTAATAATGGTTTGGTTTCTAAATTCTTTCCTATAAAAATGGTAATTGATCTCTATATGTTTAGTCCTCTCATGAAAGTCAGTTGTTGGCAATGTGTATAATAACTTGATTATAACAATACAATATGACCTCCATGATAGGAAACCCCATATCACCAAAAATAGATTTAACCCATATTTAGGCTCCGTTTGACACAACTTATTTGCTCCGGTGAGTTTGGAAAAAATATCGTCATCATAAAATGTATGTTTGACATGACAGTGGTTATAACCGCCACCGAGAAATGAAAATTAATTTTTAACATAAAAGTGGATGAAACCCCTTAGGGGAGGTCTGACCTTCATGAACGAGCCTTCTTGAACAATGGTTCATAACCACCGCCTTCACGACCGCCACCGCTGCACCAAACGGAGTCTTATTCACATGTCGTAATAACAATGACTCTATATTCTGCTTCAACAGAAGATTGAACATCAACATTCTGCTTCTTACTCCTCAAAAAAAATGAGATTTCCACCCAAGAAGATAAAATATTCACTTGTAGAACTTCTATCAGAGGAGGAACCTGTCTAATTAACATCACATTAGCCGTGAACTTCACTTGTAGAACTTCCCTTCAAGAGTATCAGACACCATCCGATTAATTAGGTAGATAAAAGTGAGAACTCCTTCATTCCACAGTCCTTTAAAGACACGCATCTTTTGTAATAAATAATGAGTAGTTTAAATAATATGACAATTTTTCCTTTCTGCTAGTCCATTCTGTTGAGTAGTTTCATGACATAAAGTTTGAAAAATAATACCATGATCTCCCATGAACCTCTGAAGCTCCCCACCTGTAAATTCACCTATATTTTCACTCCTAGGAATTTAAATTTGAGCACCAAACTAAGTCTGCATATAGTGATAAAATAATCAAAATATATCATACACTTCATTTTTCTTTTTCATAAAAAGAAACATCTGAATGTATCAAATCAAAATATTTAACTCTTTGACTACTGTTAGGAGCATAATTGATTCTACAATGTTTTTCAAATTCACAAGATTGACAGTCAATTCTGGTTTCAGCCACATCAAAAGAGCTAGAGAAAGCAGACTTCAAAGTCTTCAAATTATCATGCCAGATGCAAGACTACTGTTAATAAAATAAACACGGTGAAAGAATCGGTTTCAAGATAACCTAAAACACCTAGGGGGGGTGAATATGTTCAATTCCTTTTAACTTAAGCCAGGTTATTAATTCAGCTAATTAATCTGTTCTACTGTTACCACAACACATAAATCACATTACATACAATTAATCACAGAGTGCACACAGATTTACAGTGCTTTCCCAAATGATGGGTACATCCACTTTCCCCTTCGCATATCTAGCAGTGTGCTAGATTCGGCCTAACTTCTCCTTTCCTTCTCAGATCCTCAGATCCTACAGCTCAGAACCCAATCAAGGCTCCTACAACTCAGAGTGAATCCACACTCCTATAGCTCAGACAATCTGCCCTACCTCAGCCTTCAACAAGGCCTACAACTCAGAGATGAAAATCTCCTACAACTCAGGCTCTCAGCCCTACCACAGCCTTCAACAAGGCCTACAACTCAGAGAACTTAGTCTCCTATAACTCAGCCTTTATAAATCAGGCTTACAACTCAGATCTTAAAAAGATCCAACTGAAAATAGATGTAAATTTGTAATTAACCACCACCCTGGTTGAGAGAGAAAGGATGGAAGGTTTCTTGATCAGTTCTTGAAGAATCTGATGTCTGAGATCAACCTGTCTTAGCTTTCTTCAAAGCTTCTTCAATTTGAACATAGTAGGGTTGATCTCCTTTGAAGTTGATCTTCAATCAGCTTCTTTGTTGAAATTCAGAAATCAATCTGAATTCTTCTTGCCAGACTGGTTCAGAATCTGCACTTAAGAGACTTGTTGATGTAAGTCTCTTTTTTCACTTGAATAGATGAAGCTCTCTCTCTCCAAATTCTTCTGAAGTTTCTTCTAAATTCTTCTTTGAATTCTCTTGACAAACTCTGAGTAGATCACCACATGAGAATGTCTTCTTAGATCTTCTGTTGAAAATCTTCTTCTGTTTTTAGAACATGAATCTGTCCTTCTTTTTAAATTGATTCATCCTTCAGTTGATAGAATCTGTCTTTATATAGACTTCATCCATGGTAACCGGCTGATCCGGTTTCTAACGAACTTCTGACAGCTTCTGACAGCTTCAGTAGACTTGTTGAATATCGCAGCTGTCAAGTCTTCAGTCACTTCTTGAAACTTTGTCTCTGTCAGTAAAGTGTCGAGTCTGAACTTCACATGTGTCGACACAAACAGACTAAGTGTCGACACAATCCTTGGTGGTGTCGACACAGCTCTCATGGTGTCGACTCTGCTTCTCGACATAGCTTCTGTAAGAATGTGTCGACACAAGTCTTGTGTGTCGACACAGTCACTTCTTGTCTTGACACAATTAACTTAGAAGAAATTCTGGCGTGTGTGTCGACACAAATCCTGTGTGTCGACACAGTTGATGTCGACTGAGCTTTCTGTGCGTCGACACAAGTCCTGTGTGTCGACACAGTTGATGTCGACTGAGCTTTCTGGGTGTAGACACAAGTCCTGTGTGTCGACACAATTTCTTCTGGTGTCGACACAACTTTTCAAGTGTCGACACAATTGACTGCAGGTGTCGTCACAGCTTTTCTCCAGTGTCGACTCAAGTCTTCATAAGTGTCGACACAGCTTCTTCTGGTGTCGACACATGGACTTAAAAACTTTTCCTGCATTTTTTAACCTGCACATATAAACTTAAAACAACATCAAATACATCTTGATGTATATCATCGAGCTATGTGAGACTTTTCCAAATCTTGTACACATACAAACCATTACATGACATGGTAACATATAAACAAAATATGTAAATAATATCATCACAGAATATGATATAAACTTGATAATCATGAATCAATGTTTTGTTTAAACTTCACAACAGTGTGTTGACTACAGATTACATGGAGTTTAAAACTGAAGATTACAATGTTATGAGAATCTAGTCAATTTATTCTAAGACTGATCATGCTCCTTGATGACTATGCCTTTTCCAGACTGGACCCTTGCTTGAACTGGAGCTTCAGTATCTTCAGCTGGTTTCTTGCCTTTCAAATCTCTTTTCCTCATTACTTCAGCTTTTATCCTTTGACTTTCAAAATAATGAAAAGGTTTTGAGAAATACTTGCTAGGCTCCAGAGCATTAGCTGGTAACTTCCCAGCTTTTGCTTTCCTTTTGTATTGAAGAATGACTTCCTGCCTGACTTCATACTTGTTCCATTCTTGTTCAGTATACCATTTACCCCTCTCATGGGTCTGGTCCTTCACAGCTTTCCAGGCAGTCAATATAATGTTCCTGGAAGTAGGGCTCCACTGCTCAAAATCAGGCTTCAACTCAGCCTGTTCTCTAAACCTTTTCTTAGACAGTTGTGTTTCCTTTTTAGCTTCCTTGACTGCCACTGACATTTCCACTTTCTCAAGAATAACATTGTCAAACCTCCTGTGGAGGGCTGTACATTGACTGAACTTCTTGCTGAACCATGTCAAAATCTGCTGGAGGGTAAATGACCTGAGCAACTTCAGGTTGATCACCTTCAAGATAGGCAGGTTGTACACCAGACTCAGCAACATTGTCATCATCACATAGGGCTGGATATTGAAGAGTGACTCTGATGCTATTTGATATCTATTTAGCATGATCTGAGCCGACTTTGACTAACACCCTCTCCCCCTTTATGACTTCTCTCTCAATATGGGCTCTGAGGTCATTTTTCTGAAATCTTATTTGGTCATCTAGGTAATTGACACCATCTTTATAAAATGAACTTTAGCTTGAGTAGCTGATCAAAAATGATCTTTTGAGAAGTAGTGATGACAGTCTGAAATGAGGCTAAATCAGCCTGAAGCTTCTAATCAAAGTCGAATTTCTCTTTAGCCTTTTCTGCAGTGATTGTTGTGACTGTTTTCTTGAATACTGTGATTATCTCATTGTGAGATTCTGCCAAGTTATCATTCATTCTTATTTGATTCTCAAGGACATAACCTTGTTTAACAACATTATCATCATTTTGAGTCTTAGCTTCTTGTTGTTGCTTTGCAAGATAGACTACAACACTGCCTCCTTTGTGGAAGCAATCTGTCATTTCCCTCTTATTTTGGTTTACTTCAAATCTTATGAATTTTATATCTTGAGCTAAATCAAACTGATGTTATTTATGGCTCTCATCCACATATTTTTCAAGAGCTAGTCTTTGCTCATCTAGTTTTACTTGCAAAGATACCAGTAAGGAGCTATAATCATGTGCAGGAACTGGTTGTGGAGCAGTTTGCAATGTTCTTTTATAGCTTTGACTTCTTCTTTTGAAAACCATCAACTTTCTTCTTCTTTGCTTGAAATTCTACTTCATCTTCAGAAGCCGAGGTACTTGCTATATCAACTCTTTCCTGAGGACTAGGATGCAGTTCCTTGTCAGTCCTAGTTTGCTCCCCCTGAATTCCAGCTTGCTCCCCCTGAATTCCAGCTTGCTCCCCCTTAATTCCATCTTGGACCCCCTCAGTCCTGGCTTGCTCCCCCTCAGTTCTTGCTATCTCTATATCAGGGAACAACTCTTCAAGAGTAAACTCTTGTTGAGTTGGCACTGGAGGCACCACTAACTCTGGAGCATCTGCAGCTGTAGATGTATCCTCCATGATAACATCCTGTGCTTGAGTGTTGAGGTGAGTGGTCTGGTCAACATCAATCAAGGGCACAGTTAGTGTTTCATACTCAGTATTGAAAATAGTTTGATTAATTTCTTGGATTACCTTAAAAATAGTTTGTGTAGCCATTTCACTTTCCAAGTGTGTTGCCTCTTCCTCAAAATGAGGCTTCCCCTGCACCTGTGCACCATCTGTAATGTCTTGTGCAGGTGATTTTTCAGCAATCTCTGGCCTTTCTCCATCAGGCATGTCCTTTGTTAGGACTCTATCCCATCTGAAGATTATCCTTATATACATTCTTCTCATGTGGTTGATCTTAGAACCAGTAGTCTGTTCCATAACTTCTGGAATAGTCCCAGCCAAGTATAGACTCATGATTCTTCCCAGATTTGGCTTCTTGATGCCCTCCTTAATCTTTTCAAAGATTACTGCAGACCAATCTGTGTTCAGTCTGAAGATAATCCTTGTCATCAGACTGAACATATAGGTTGAAACCCTATCATGTCCCCCTGGCTTGCAGAGAATGACCTTTCCAACCACTTCAGAAAGGAATTTTCCTTGCAGATTCATCCCTTTCCTGTTCATTGCAGATCCAATCTTCATGGTGAGATCCAATCCACACCATTGAAGTGCTTCCCTAGTCTTGAATGAGGGTACTTCTTCTTCTTGAGTTCTTGGGAGATGAAGAGTTTTCCTTAAGCTCTTCAAGGTAAGTTTGACTTTAGCTCCCTGAACTGTAGATTTGATCTTGAGTACAGTCGAATCTAAAGTAGCTGTGCCATAGAATTCCAGTATTTCTTTCTTCCATATCTTTGTAGGTTCGGATACCAGAAACTCCAAACCATTCACAGTAATTAGGGTTATTACTGTTTTAATCTCGGGTTCAGCGTCATCAAAAGCGTTGCGAACCAGCTCATAGCCTTCGTTGACGTTATCTTCAAGCTTTGGCGCCATTGGAGTTGAAAGAAATCTTGGATTGAGAAGAGAGAATTTGTCAACACAAGAATCTGGTCTCAAAAATCAGGAGAACGTGTCGACAGGGTTTGTTCTTGACCTATTTATATGTTTGTCAACACAGAAGGTTAAAAGACGCACAAAAATTCCTTAATGTGTCGACACTGTTGAGATTGTGTTGACACAGACTTCTAATGTCTAGACAGAAGTGTTGACTTCTATGTGTCGACACCAATTGATGATTTGTCGACATTGACATACTTATTAGTTTGACAGAAATCCTGTGTCGACACTAATTCTAAGTGTCGACACAACTTCTGGATGTGTCGACACAACTTCTCTGAAGTGTCGACACCAATTTTCTAGATGTGTCGACACCACTTTCCTGGAGTGTCGTCACCAACTACTATGTGTCGACACAGACAACTTTTTGTGTCGACACCATTTTACTTAGCCAAATTTGTTAAACTAATTTATGTTCAACATACCTAATTCAATTTTGAAATTATTGAATTTATTTTCATCCAATGGCTTAGTGAACATATCTGTAATTTGAAAATCTGTATTAACAAATTCTAAAAAAATATCTTCTTTCTCTACATGATCTCTAAGAAATGGTGTCTTATTTGTATATGTTTTGTTTTACTATGAGAAACAAGATTATGAGCAATAAAAATAACACTAGTAGAATCACATAATAATGAAGTTCTACTTACCTGAATACCAAAATCTTCTAGCTGATGCTGTATCCACAATAGTTGTGCACAGCAACTTCCTGCAGCAACATACCCAGACTCAAGCTGTGGAAATTGACACACTAGTCTCCTTCTTACAGCTCCATGACACCAATCTTCCTCCTAGAAATTGACAGGTGCCTGTTGTGCTTTTCCTATCTTCTTTGCATCCTGCAAAGTCTGCATCTGAATAGCCTATTAGTAGAAAATCTCTATTCCTAGTATACCAAAGGCCTAGATTAGGTGTGACCTTAAGATATCTCAAATTCTTTTGACAGCATATAATGAGATTCTTTAGGGCAGGATTGGTACCTAGCACAGACACATGTAGCATACATGATGTCAGGTCTACTAGCAGTCAGATAAAGGAAGGGAGCCAACAATCCCTCTATACAAATACTCATCTACAGGTTTTCCTGCATCATCTTTGCTTATAGGCATACTTGACCCCATTGGAGTTCTCATGGTAGTGGATGACTCCATACCATACTTCTTAATTAACTCCTGGGTGAACTTAGACTGGATTATGGACAGCCCATCATCAGTCTGTCTTACTTGGAGTCCCAAGAAGAACTTAAGTTCTCCCATGCTGCTCATCTCAAACTTTCCCTTGCATAAGTTTAGCAAACTTCCTACAAAGGTTGTTTTCAGCAGAACCAAATATTATGTCATCAACATATATCTAGACTAGTATTATCTTCCCTTTGGATTCCCTAAGGAATAGAGTTTTGTCTATTTTCCCGCTTGAGAATTTGTTCTTAATGAGGAAAGTAGACAAGGTTTCATACCAAGCCCTTGGGGCTTGTTTCAAACCATATAGGGCTTTCCTAAGCTATATACATAATTAGGATAGAGTGGATCAATAAAACCTGATGGCTGTTCTACATAGACTTCCTCCTTTAAGTCTACATTCAGGAATGCTGACTTAACATCCATTTGGAACACTTTGAAACCCTGATAGGCTGCATATGCTAGGAAAAGCCTTATTGCTTCCAACCTTGTCATAGGGGCAAATGTTTGATCAAAGTCTATGCCCTCTTCCTGCCTGTATCCTTTGACAACTAGTCTTGCCTTGTTCTTCACTATGATCCCACTCTCATCAAGCTTGTTTCTATAAATCCACTTTGTCCCTATGACATTGTGGCCCTTTGGTTTTGGAACCAACTCCCAGACCTTGCACCTTCTGAATTGATTTAACTCCTCCTGCATAGCATCAATACAGTGTGGGTCTTGAATAGCTTCTTCAAATCTCTTGGGTTGCAGTTGAGATAAGAAACTTGAGCAAAGAACTGTGTTCAAGTTCCTGATTCTTGTTTGTACTCCATGTCTTGGATCACCAATGATCTGGTGTGCAGGATGATCCTTTAAGTGTCTAACTGCTGGAGGTAATCTATTAACAGTTTGGCCTTCTTCAATCTCTTCATTATGCTGCACCTCATGGTCTTCACCAACTTCTTGAGTGTCTTGTACTCCCCCTGGACAACAACTAACATTTTCTTCATCCTGCTTTGCAGTTGGATCTTCTCTGATAGTAAGCTGGTCCATCTTCTCCTGTATACCTGTAGAGCTACAAGAATTACTAGGCAACTCACTGTTAATAAGTCTAGATTCATCAAATATGACATGAACAGACTCTTCTACAACTTGAGTAGCCAAATTGTAGACTCTATAAGACTTACTATTGTTGTTGTACCCAACAAATATCCCATCTTGGGATTTGACAGCAAACTTAGTTAGGTGAGACCTGCCATTGTTAAGCACATAACACTTGCAACCAAAGATCCTAAGATAGGATAAGTTTGGTTTTTTGCCTTTCATAACCTCATAGGGTGTATTTTTGTGGATTTTGTTGATGGAAGCCCTATTGAGCACATGACATGCAGTGTTTACTGCCTCAGCCCAGAAATATTCTAGGAGAGTAGTGTCACTCAATAGTGTTCTTCCAGCCTCAATCAATGTCCTATTCTTTCTTTCAGAAATGCCATTCTACTGAGATATTATAGGTGAGGAGAATTCCTGATGAATCTCAAATTCTTAACACAATCTTGTCATACTTTCAGATTGGAATTCAGTTTCATGATCACTTCTGATTTTGACCACTGAATTGTCTAATTCATTCTGAATTTGTTTGACAAAATTGCAGAAGACATTTGAGGTTTCAGATTTCTGCCTTCGTAAGAATACCCATGAAAATCTAGAATAGTCATCTACTAGCACAAAAGTGTAGACATTCCTACCTAGACTATGAACTGACATAGGACCAAATAAATTCATATGCAAGGGGTATAAGCACCTCACTGAGTCTTTGGTTTCTAGGCTATAAAAGGAGGATCTGGTCTGCTTGCCTTTTTGACAAGCTGAGCATATCCCATCCTTATAGCACTTAACTTGAGGACCATTTCTCACTAACTATTTACTAAAGAGTTGACCAATAGTCTTGTAGTTAAGATGAGCTAGTCTCTTGTGCCATTTGACACAATGAGAGACTTTCTCATCAGCCACAAGACAGATAGGAGAATTTTTATTCTCACTCTCAAAGTTTAGGAAATACACATTTCTTTTTCTATAGCCAGTCAATATGACTTTTTGATCACTTGACCTCTTGATATGACACCCATTCTTGATAAATGAAATATCATATCAAAAATCACTCAGCTGGCTTATGCTTATTAGGTTGTGTTTCAAACATTTCACATAAGTCACTTGAGTGATAGTGATTAAGTTGTTAGAAATGTTACCAAACTCTTTGATGACTCCTTTTTCAGAACCACCAAAGATTACTTTAGACCCATTCAATATTGGTGAGTAGTCCTTCATCAATCCTCTTGTTCCAGTCATGTGCCTGGAACATCCACTGTCCAAGTATCATATAGAGGCATGACAACTTGGACTCCACTATCCATTGTAGACAAGATGATCTCATCCTTAGTCATTTCTGAAAAATTCTTAGGAATCCTCTGATTAGCATCAAGAACAGAAACCTTCATTGAAATATATGGTCCTTCCTAAACTGTTATATAAATTCTTGGATCAGATGGCTCCATAAATAGTCTGATTCTTTCCTTTCATATTCCAAAGATTTCTTTCCTGCAGATAGACAACTTCATTGAACCAAGTTCTTTATGGTTTTCTCCTGAACCCATCTTCTTTAACTTACTTCTTCCTTACAGATCTTACTCAGACTGTTAAGTCTTTCTTTGAGCAACCTGCCTCTGATAGCACTTGAAAGAATCGGTTTCAAGATAACCTAAAACACCTAGAGGGAGGTGAATAAGTTCAATTCCTTTTAACTTAAGGTAGGTTATTAATTCAGCTAATTAATCTGTTCTACTGTTACCACAACACATAAATCACATTACACACAATTAATCACAGAGTGCACACAGATTTATAGTGGTTCCCCAAATGATGGGTACATCCATTTTCCCCCTTCGCCTATCTAGCAGTGTGATAGATTCAACCTAACTTCTCCTTTCCTTCTCAGATTCTCAGATCCTACAACTCAGAACCCAATCAAGGCTCCTACAACTCAGAGTGAGTCCACACTCCTACAGCTCAGACAATCTGCCCTACCTCAGCCTTCAACAAAGCCTACAACTCAGAGATGAAAATCTCCTACAACTCAGGCTCTCAGCCCTACCACAGCCTTCAACAAGGCCTACCACTCAGAGAACTTAATCTCCTACAACTCAGCATTTATAAATCAGACTTACAACTCAGATCTTAAAAAGATCATACAAAAAATAGATGTAAATTTGTAATTAACCACCACCCTGGTTGAGAGAGAAAGGATGAAAAGTTTTTTGATCAGTTCTTGAAGAATCTGATGTCTGAGATCAAGCTGTCTTAGATTTTTTTCAAAGCTTCTTGAATCTGAACATAGTAGGGTTGATCTCCTTTGAAGTTGATCTTCATTCAGCTTCTTTCTTGAAATTCAGAAATCAATCTGAATTCTTCTTGGCAGACTGATTCAGAATCTGTACTTAAGAGACTTGTTGATGTAAGTCTGTTTCTTCACTTGAATAGATGGAAGCTCTCTCTCTCTCCAAATTCTTCTGAATTCTTCTTTGAATTCTCTTGACAAACTCTGAGTAGATCACCACATGAGAATGTCTTCTTAGATCTTCTGTTGAAAATCCTGTGTGTCGACACAGTTGATGTCGACTGAGTTTTCTATGTGTCGACACACGTCCTGTGTGTCGACACAGTTGATGTCGACACACGTCCTGTGTGTCGACACAGTTGATGTCGACTGAGCTTTCTGGGTGTCGACACAAGTCCTGTGTGTCGACACAATTTCTTCTGGTGTCGACACAGCTTTTCAAGTGTCGACACAATTGACTCCAGGTGTCGACACAACTTTTCTCCAGTGTCAACTCAAGTCTTCATAAGTGTCGACACAGCTTCTTCTGGTGTCGACACATGAACTTAGAAACTTTTCCTGCATTTTCTTAACCTGCACATATAAACTCAAAATAACATCAAATACAGCTTGACGTATATCATTGAGCTATGTGAGGCTTCTCCAAATCTGATACACATTTTCCAATGTACCCAACACACGGCTTGACTCATGTACACTACTAATTGTCTTTCCACTCGTCAGATCCTGGAAAACACAATGAGAAAAAAAAGATAATTAATGCAATTTCGTTGTTTAGTTAAACTTCTAATAGAAAGCAAGCTGGTAGTAAATTAAGAACAATGACATCATATTTGAGGGAGATATTACGTGAGATTTAGATAATTTCTTTACTAGTCACTGATGTAGAAAATATTTTGAGAAGTCTAATACTTCCAGATGCAGAAGAGACGTAAGTAATCCTACTAGAAGATCTTGTCATATGGTCAGAGACTTTTGAATCAATGATCCAGGGAGTAGACGCCTTCATAACAGATAGAGAGGTGGTTTGAACATGAGCAACAGTACCAGACATGTCTGTAACAAGAGGTCTGCCAACACTGGTGATGCATTCCCAAAATTGGGATTTGATTTTAAAAGATAAAACATAGATATCAATTTTAAAATAAGTTCTGCTAGTGGAAAGAGTCACGAGAATGTTCAACCGGTATCATCCAAATGTTCACAAACGCGCATAAAATCTCTACCACTTGCTCGTATTCAACGATATGAATAATTGGTCCACATGCGCTAGCAAGTAAAGAAAATAAGCTCGACTTTTAAGTTTACGACAAACAAGAGAAGTGATATATTAAGTAAGCTTTGATTAAACTGGCCAATTAATATTGCGCATAAATATTATACTAATAGGGAGAGAGAAATGAGTTTGGTGAGGAATATACCAAGTCCAAACGCCAAAACAGAAGAACGGCTGCAAAGTTGGAGAGAAAAACAAAATCTGCTGGCTCGGGCGGAGAAATGCGCCCGTGAGGGTTTTGTAGCGGTCGCCCGAAGCTGGATTGCCACTGGGAGGGTCGCCGGGAACCGAACTACCCACGGAAGGGTTCTTCGCCGCTGTTGAAGGGGTGGCCGGGAAGAATGGCGGGCTGGAGCAGGAAGCCGACGCCGTTCGGAGCTGTAGCCGCTCGATCCCGTCAAGGGTGGTCTGGAGTTGTGTCGTCGGAGGTCGCCGGGACAGGGGAAGGCAACGACGGGTTGTGTAGTTGCGTGGAAGGTGAGGGTAAAGGCCGGGTAATCGCACCGGGTGAGGAAAATGACGAGGTCTGTAGATGACTCGTCGTTTTCTTTTTCCCAGCCTACCTTTTTTCAGGGGGGGGGGGGGGCTGATTGTTTTTATAAAGAAAAAGCCATTAAATAATAACTTTAATGAGGGGGGGGGGGGTGTTACAAAAGCTGGCAGTAAATAATGGGAGAAGTTTGATTTCCAAAGACCAAATATTTAAGAGGGGTGTTTCGTTTAGGTTGGCCATCAGTATGAAAATACGGGGGGGGGGGGGGGGGGGGAATTAATTGGGAAATCAACGAATGCATAACAGCTGCCGACTTTAAAACATTAGGCTAGGGAATAAAATGGGAGTTAATTGAGAAATCAACGGACATATGTTTTAAATGAGAGGTCTTGGGAATTAATTCTGAAATATAATTTCAGAATTATCTACGTTATAACTATTTCAATTAATATACCATAATTGTTTGTCTATTCCATTGCTTGCTTAATTTATCACTACCCATAATTTGACAGACCTATTCATTCATGATCTTATTAGTCGGTTACTCCAATAAGTCAAACGACAGTGTACGAATAACAAGCGCGATACAACATGCGTGAAATAAAACATAAAATGCGCGAAAACATGTGCCACAAAAAATAAAATAAAATAAAGATGCAAACATGGGTTGCATCAATTATCCCGGGGTTGGGAGGTCTCGACCCCGTCGAGAATATGACGAAACCCGCCACTGAAAGAACTAAAAGCCGATCTGAGAAATTGTTGAGTCATTGCTCTGTTGTGGTGGATGGTGGAACACGGGGAGGACTCGTCGTCGCTGCATATGACCGGAAGGTATAACCTCTTTCCTGAAAGTTGCTGGAAACCAAACTCCCTTGGAAAAAGACAACTCCCGGTGATAAAGTCAGCCATGAAGTTAAAATTTTCCAAAGGTAATCCCAAACCATTAGTCACAATTTTATGTATAATGCATACATGACCGGTAAAAACAAAGCAATGAATAGAGGAGCAACATAAAGTGGAGAAGATGGTGGAACGAAGGAACGAGGTGAGAAGCAAAACAGAGAGGAAGCAAAATCAACATGTGGAATCATTAAATCATACAACGTCATACGCGCTCCTGCTACACACCTTCGTGCATCTGCTAAATCAAGACAAATCACCACAATTAGAACACTCGCGAGAATCCAACTAGCGCGAATTTTTTTAAACCACTCTCAAATTTACCATTTAAAACCAATCAGAGGAATCCTTTAAAACGCGTGTCCCTATTAGGAGTAAAATTTTTATGAAACATCCCAATTTCATTAATAAGGCTAACCCAAAAAAAGTTTCAATTCATTTGATGATGCCCAGAATGCTCACGTACACTCACAGAATAGTGGCGCGAACTAAACACGTGATTGCCAAATATAAAAACAATGTGTGGTGATACTGGCAGATCATCTAAAATGGATGACTCATCGAGGCCAAGTGCGTCTTCCTGGAGTAGGGGTCCAGGCAGAAGTGCGGCACTAAATAATAGTGATCTAGTGGTAACTAAGAAAGGTGAGGGAGATGGTGACGAGGTCCTCCCAGGAGCCTTAAGAACAAGTCTATTCTTCTGGGGAAGAAGAACAATTTTGCGCCTACGATGATCGAAAGAATGAGAGTTCCTTACACCATCATGCACGACGCGCCTATCGTACTGCCACGCTCTACCTAACAAGATATGACAGAGATCGATGAGGAAAACATCACATAGAACAGAATCCTGATACACATCCCCGATAGAGAACTTTACGAGACAACAATGAGTAACGAGCATAGTCATGTGAAACAAAATTTTCCCAGTAACGAGCATAGTCATGTGATACGCATTAATCCCAGATAAGTGGTAGGGCCACTCAAAGGGGCGCGTCTCGAGTCCTACCTTCTCAACCATACGTTGTGAAACAAAATTTTCCATGCTACCACTGTCAATAATGCTGGAACAAAAATGTCCCTGAATGCGCACTGTAGTGCAAAAAATCTCGTGTGTCTGAAAATCACGCTCAGTGGTATCACTAGAGGAAATCAAGCTATAATGAATGACACAAACTAAGTGCTCAGCTTGTTCTCCCTCGACCTCGATAACGCTATCAGACTCAGGCTCGAGCTCAGACTTGAAGTCACTAAGAAAGACTCCATATTCTGGTTCTCTCCCATCAGGGGAATCAATAATTATGACGAAGTGGCGTCGCGGGCACTCAGAAGATTTGTGCTCAGGCTCCATACACTTGAACCATCGGAATACTCCAGTGTTGGACTTGGATCCCATGGGCTCCTTATATCGGGTGAGGACAATGGGAGGAGCTGGGGTCCCAGTAGTAACATGAGGAGGAGAATCAGAATTCTTAGAGGTGGGTGCAGTGGTGGTGGTGCTCGAGGAAGGCCTATCAGTAGACCTATGTCCAGATGTCCTCTTCTGAAGTGAGGCCTCCACTCTACGTACTCGAGTAGACACTTCACCCAAATCTCTAAGGTCGTGCAACCTTAACTCATCCCTAATAGCATAGCAGAACCCGTTCAGGTAACGGGACACCGTCATATCGTCCTCCTCGTGCAAGTCTAATCTAGACTGCAACACTAAAAACTCGTGGGTGTACTCATCCACAGAAGGTTTGTCCTGTCGAAGGTCGTGGAACCTTCGATAAAGAGTTTGCAGATAGTCCCGGGTTACATATCGCTTCCGCAGTTGCAACTTAAACTCTACCCACATGGTGATGGGTGCTAGGCCTAAGGTGTATCAGGTGCGCTCTAGTTGAACCCATCAGATTAGTGCGGGTGCGGGTCATTTGAGCCTAAGGACAACATATTCAACTTGATGATTCATAGACACTTGTTTCCATGCCATGAACTTTTCCACACGCTCATACTAATCGAGGCATTTTTCTGGCTCTACGTGACCCTCAAAATCACCTACATCAAGCTTAACTCCATCGTCCCAACGGGGTTGGCGACAGAGTCCAAGGTCTGTGGGCCTAGGATTTTGTTCCTCTTGCCTAGGATTTTGGTGAGGAGGCTGATTTAGTCTCAGGTGACGTTCAACTTCTAGGTTATTAACGATGGTTCTCAAGTTGTTTGCTATGTGGTTCGTGTCACTCACTTTGGTAGTGAGTGCTTCTACCGTCTTCATCAGCTCACCCATTCGGTTAGCGAGGTCACCTATGGTCGCATCTATACGATCTATGCGACCCTCCATTTTTTTTTAAAAATATAAAACTCAATAATAACTTTTTTTGAAAAGAGACGACACATTATTTTTGACATATTTTTTTTGAAAGATTTCTTTTTTAAATAAAAATTTTCTTTGTTTTTTTCTCTAAAAAACAAATTTTTTTAAATAACTAAATGAAATTTAAAACATGATCGTTCGATTCACAATAGGAGTTAATCGAATCGTGCTCTGATACCAAACCGATGTATTCCCAAAATTGGGATTTGATTTTAAAAGATAAAACTTAGATATCAATTTTAAAGTAAGTTCCGCTGGTGGAAAAAGTCACGAGAATGTTCAACCGGTTATCATCCAAATATTCACAAACACGCATAAAATGTCTACCACTTGCTTGTATTTAACGATATGAATAATTGTTCCATATGTGCTAGCAAGTAAAGAAAATAAGCTCGACTTTTAAGTTAACGACAAACAAGAGAAATGATATATTAAGCAAGCTCTGACTAAACTGGCCAATTAATATTGCACATAAATATTATACTAATAGGGAGAGAGAAATGAGTTTGGTGAGGAATATACCAAGTCCAAACGCCAAAACAGAGTAACGGCTGCAAAGCCGGAGAGAAAAACCAAATCTGCTGGCTCGCGCAGAGAAACGCGCCCGTGAGGGTTCCGCAGCGGTCGCCTGAGGCTGGATTGCCACTGGGAGGGTCGCCGGGAACCAAACTACCCACGAAAGGGTTCTTCGCCGTCGTTGGAGGGGAGGCCGGGAAGAATGGCGGGCTGGAGCAGGAAGCCAACGCTGTTCGGAGCTGTAGCCGCCCGACCCGTCAAGGATGGCCAGAGTTGTGTCGTCGGAGGTCGCCAGGACAGGGGAAGGCAGCGACGAGTTGTGTAGTTGCGTGGAAGGTGTGGGTAAAGGTCGGGTAGTCGCGCCGGGTGAGGAAAACGACGAGGTCTGTAGATGACTCAACGTTTTATTTTTCCCAGACTACCTTTTTTCAGGGAGGGGGGGGGGGCTGATTGTTTTTATAAAGAAAAAGCCATTAAATAAAAACTTTAATGAGAGGGGGGGTTACAAAAGCTGGCAGTAAATAACGGGAGGGGTTTGATTTCCAAAGGCCAAATATTTAAGAGGGGGGGTTTCATTTAGGTTGGCCAGCAGTAGGGAAATAAGGGGGGAATTAATTGGGAAATCAACGGAAGCATAACAGCTGCCGAATTTAAAACATTAGGCTAGGGAATAAAGTGGGAGTTAATTGAGAAACCAACGGACATAGGTTTTAAATGAGGTCTTGGGAAATAATTTTGAAATATAATTTCAGAATTATGTGGGTTATAGCTTTTTAAATTAATATACCACAATTATTTGTCCATTCCATTGCTTGCTTAATTTATCACTACCCATAATTTGACGGACCTATTCATTCATGATCCTATTGGTCGGTCACTCCAATAAGTCAAACGACAGTGCGCGAATAAGAAGCGCGATACAACATACGTGAAATAAAACATAAAATGCGCGAAAACACGCGCTACAAAAAATAAAGTAAAATAAAGATGCAAACATGAGTTGCATCAGCTGGCCTTCATGGCATTTAGCTCTCCAACTAAACTTTCATTTTCCGCCATAAAGTGACTTGCATTTTCCAATGTGCAAGTTTGTAGATGCCGGATGTCGGGTTCATGTCGGTTTGAGTTTGAAATGTCGTATATCGGATTGCGGGAGATATATCAGAGATATTTTACAATATCGGATTTTAATTTTTAAATAAAGATAACAGTATTTAGAAACACATTTTTTGCAAATAAGTAAAAATGTACAGATAAATAACTATAGCAATGTACAGACAAATAAATATTTATAACATTTTTTTTGAAATAATTTTGAAAAATAAAGACGAAACACATGTAATTATGCAAAGTTGGAGGGGAGTTTTTTATAGCTATTGCAAAAATCACTATAACAGAAATTAACAAAATAATGTTAACATAAGTTTGAAGTGCACAAGAGAAACAAAAATCACTGCAGATTTACACAAGAAAATGTATAAACTTAGCTATTGCAAGAAGGAACCCTAACTATTGCATAAGTAAGAAGCTTACAGTAACACAAGTTTAATAAATTTTTAGATCTTATGACTAGATCAATAAAACTTCAAATAAAACTTTCAATTGTCGCAGAAACAAGAAGAATGAAGAAAAAGAAGGTGGCTTACAATGAAGTGAAGTAGTAGAAACCCTAAAGCCCGACGTCGACTCCTAGCCTGCGACGCCGATTCGTAGAAAGCCCGGCGTCGTCGTCTACACCTCTCCTGCGATGCTGATTCGTCGCCTCGTCGCCGGAGAAGGAGCTGTCGAGTGTCGACCACTCCGCCAGAGCGACTCTCCCGTAAAATTTAGGGTAGAACGAGAAATGTCGAATGCGTGAAATGGACTCATGAAGTAGAAAAATACGAGTCCCGTTAACTTTGTTTTTATATATTAAATATAATAACCGAAATATCGGGTTAGAGATATATCGATATATCGGGATATATCGTCCTTTTGTACAAAACGATATTTTTGTCAAACAAATTGGTTTTGTTGCGGTTTGCACCCAAAACCTTTATGTCGGCCGACATCTACAACACTGCCAATGTGCCATACATAGACGTTTGTGATCTCACATACTTTTCATCAATACAGCGACTCCAACCCGGAGATGCCAGGTTGGGATGCAAATCCCAACACTTATCCTTCCTATAACCCTTCTTCCCTTAGTGGGGACACTTCATCTTACTCTTATCTTCATATATTATATTTATAGAGTTTCACTTCCTTTGTTCAGCTACAAGGCCTGATATTTCATATCGCACACACATCAGTACGTAGAGAGTTTATATTACTAGCTTCTTCTCAAATGTAATGGAAACAATCTCCAACTCAGAAACAAATCTCTTACTAACATCTGAACTCTTTGGATTTCAAGCTCTGAAGGAAGAGCAAAAAGCATTTCAAATACCTTTAATTGCATAAGTTCAGTTTTGTAATTTTCGATGGTTTGAATAGCAAAGTATTGATCAATTTCAACCCACTTATTGGTCTGTTTATTTTAATACTCGTTGTAGTCTTTCATACCCTCCATATGTATCAGTTCATTTTGAAGTTGGTACATCCTTACCAATTTTTTTTGAATAATTTCATTCAATTTGTACCCACATTTTCTTAATAGTCTGGCATAATAAGAATTGATTTGCAATCTTGGGTTCCATAGAGTTAACAAACCAATTGATCACGATAAGATTCTCACCTTCCCATTCCTCATAAGAGGGGTCGGTCTTGATTGGAGTAGGTTTGGTTCCTGTAATATACCCAGGTCTTCGACGAATCCCTATGAATAGTAGCATTGATTACGACCATAGGAGGTAGTTCCTCCCATTCAATTTGGTGTGAGTCACACCATTAATGAAATCCTTATTTGAACTTCCTCTAGCATAGTATTTATGTTGATCAATAACTCCTTCATGGACATTAACACTCTTTGATTTATCCCCCGTTAGGGCACATAGGAAGAAGAACCCCCTTCAGGTAGTTGAGGGCTGGACGACAGGTGCAGGAATCGCAGAAAGGAGACAACATAATAGGAAGAACTCAAGAAGCTATAGGATGGAGGGAAACACACACACAACGAATGCATAAGTTGTGAGAAATTTAGATTTATGTTGCACAAATTCCTGCAGGTAGAAGCATCAAGAAAAACAGGGGAACACAGACACGGGGGAGAAGATGATGGCTACAGTCTCAACTGGAAATTAGGGCTAAGCAAAAGCTAAGCCGACACAGTGCGCACATGGAAATATAAATGTGTGCCTGGACCGGATTCATCAAGTTCAACAGTAAACCAAGAAATAAAACAGTAAATAAAGTACTTGAGAGCTAGATTAATTCCTCACAATCCCTCTCTTAATCTAGGGCTCCGTCTGTGCGAGTGACTCCGAGATCGCGACAGAAGGCGATGAACTTCTCCGACGAGAGGGTTTTCGTCATGCCGTCGGCGAGCTGGTCATTCGTGCAACAATATCCAAGATTGATCTCCTTCTCCTCTACCAATTCACGGACAAAGTGATGTCGCAGTTGGATGTGTTTAGTCCTGTTGTGGAAAACCGGGTTCTTGCTGATTGAAATGACAGATGTACTGTCAACCTTCAATGTTACCGGCCCCCTCTCTTCTTTTCTCAATTCCTTCACAAGACGGTTTAATCAGACTAATTCTTTGGCTGCCTCACCAATTGCCATGTACTCAGCTTTCGCTGACGATAAGGCAACATTTTTTTGTTTCTTGGAGTTCCAGGAGATGGCATTCCCACCAAGCTGGATAAAATATCCACTGGTGCTCTTCCTATCATCTGGACTTCCCGCCCAATCACTGTCGGAATAACCACTCAGTTCGTCTTTCTCCTTCTCCCTCTTCTCATACTTCAGACCGTAATTTTGAGTGCCATGAAGATAGAGTAGAATCCACTTCACTGCCATCATGTGTAAGCTGCTGGGCTCACTGACAAAGCGAGAAACATAGCTGACTGCTTGTTCAATGTCGGGCCTGCTATTAGTCAAGTAGATGAGTGATCCTACAATGCATCTATATTTTTCTTCATCAACTTTCTCTGCACCATCATTTTTAATTAACTTATCTCCAGTTGCCATCGGGGTCGACGCGGGTTTGCACTCTAGCATACCAAATTTGTGTAGAAGTTCCAGAGTGTACTTTTGCTGATGAATGAATATCATATCTTCAGCTTGACGAATTTGGAGTCCAAGAAAATAACTCATTATACCAAGATCACTCATTTCGAATTCTGTTTGCATACATTTTTTAAATGTGTCGATCAATGACCTGTCTGTTCCAGTGACCAGAAGATCATCCACATAGATGCACGTTATCACATAGTGTCCACTTGGAAAGTACTTGCAATATAGGGAGGCTTCATATGGACTCCTGGCGTGTCCCTGATGATGAAGAAAGGTGTCAATGCGATCATTCCAGGCCCTGGGAGCTTGTCGTAGTCCATATAGAGCCTTCCTGAGTTTGTATACTTTGTCTTCTTCCCCTACGACCACATATCCATCTGGTTGTTTCACATAAATTTCCTCCTTTATCTCCCCATTCAAAAACGCGGATTTTACATCCATTTGATGTATTTGCAATCGATGTTGGACACAAAATGCAAGAAGCGCACGAATTGTCTCCATTCTGGCGACTGGAGCAAAAGTTTCAGTGAAGTCCCTTCCCGGCTTCTGCGAGTACCCCTTTGCGACCAGACGGGCTTTGTACTTCTGCACTTGTCCATTCTCGTTCAATTTCACCTTGTATATCCACTTTAATTCTATAATATCCTGATGTGTTGATTTTGTTACCAACTCCCAGGTGTGTTTTTTGTTAATCATAGCCATCTCATTGTTCATGGCATTGATCCATTCAGGAAGAGCACTAGCCTCAGCAAAGGAGGCAGGTTCTTTGCATAAAAGGGCCACATTGCATGTACTATATATATCAGTTAGAGATTTAAACTTTTGGGGAGATGATGAGTCATACCCAGATTCATCGTGATGCATTTATCTCTGATGAATATCTTCACTTGGACAAACTGGACTGGACGGTTGACTGGCTTTGCTTTGTTGGGAAGGTTCAGCAACATCCTCCAAAAATTCCAAGAGATGATGACTCTGATTCTCACTTATATGCCAATCCCAGCTGCTAGCTTCATCAAAAACAGAGTCTCGACTTATGATGAGCCTTTTTGAGACTGGGTTGAACAATCTGTACCCTTTAGACTCATGGCTGTAACCCACCATAACACATTTCTCACCCTTCTTGTCTAATTTGTCTCTGTGGTCTCTTGTCACAAGTGCATAAGCAAGGCACCCAAACACTTTGAAATGATGTATGGAGGGTTTTCTATGATGCTAGGTTTCATACGGTGTAGAATTTGGTAGAGCCTTGGTAGGTGCTCTATTCAGTATGTAAACTGAAGTGTGCATTGCCTCACCCCAGAATTCCTTTGGTAAGCTTTTGTGATTCATTAGGCTTCTTCCAATTTCCACCACCGTTCGATTTTTCCTTTCCACAACTCCGTTTTGCTGGGGGCTGTAGGGAACAGTCAGCTGCCGTTTAATGCCATGACTCTCACAGTAGGAAGAAAATTCTTTGCTGTGGAACTCTCCCCCTCTTTCAGTCCTGAGGCACTTGATAACATGCCCCGATTCTTTCTCAACCGATGCCCTGAATTCTACAAACTCCTGGTAAGCATCAGATTTGTTGTCTAGAAAAAAAAATCCACATCCACCTGCTGAAATCGTCCACTAACAGCAAGTAATACCTGTTCCCTGACCTTGTTGGTGTGGTGGCATGTCCCCCGATGTGAGCATGAACAACTTCCAAGGGAGCAGTGGCTCTCCATTTAGATTGCTGAGGAAATGAGGCTCTGTGTATTTTATTTTCAGTGCAAGTTTCACATACACCTTGAGCATACACAGATTTCTTCATACCATTGGCAACTTTGGACAATTTTTCTAGATCAACGAAGTTGAGGTGACCACATCTATTGTGCCAGAGCATAGACTCTTCTTGGGTGTAAGCTGACTTGGCATGACATGGATGATTTGTCAGCTGAATTGGCAGAGAGATTGAGGAAATTTTATTGGGTAACATCTGCACAACAACAATAAGGCGGTTTGAGTTCTTGTCGACAATAGAACATTCTCCCTGATCAAATGTTAATCTGTACCCTTTCTTTAGCAACTGACCTACACTGAGCAAATTCTGAGATAACTTAGGCACATATTGAGCCTCATGAATGTAGTTTGTATCTCCATTTTTCAGTTTTACTGCCACTGTTCCACATCGCTCAATTCTGACAATGTTTCCATCTCCCATTATAACTTCAGATTGACATTGTTGTGTTAATTGAGCGAATGCTCCCTTGTTGTTCGTCATGTGATTCGAACATCCGCTATCAAGAAACCAAACTTCATTGTGATCAGTTTCAGGGGTGGAGGATGAATAGAACAGAGATTCTGAGTTATTTGTGAAGTTTGCTTCTTCCTTGGGTCTATTGTCGCGATACCAACCGTCTTTCTGTAGATGATTTTGCCGCCTGCACTTTTTGCATTTTGACATGCAGTCTTTGGTGTGGTGAGTGGATTTATTGCACAACTTGCAGTAGGGTGCATTATTGAAGTTCCCTCTGGCTTCAGTACCTTTATGAGGAGAAAAATAGTTCCTGACCGAATTCATGGGTTGATGTCTGCCCGTTTCCAAGGATGCTTTACTCTGAAATGCTTGTTCAATAGGAGCTTTTTTCCTTTTCATTCCGGCTTCATGCCCGAGCAAAAAGCTCATAAGCTCAGACATGGTCATCTTGCTGATGTCCCTGACTTCCTCTATAGCCGCCACAACATGCTCATGTTTAGCAGTTAGACTGCTTAGAACCTTTAAAACAATGCGTTTCTCAGGAATGTCATCTCCATAAGTTTTAATTTGATTTACGATCACAGTGGTTCTGGAAATGAAACTTTGGATGGATTCACTCTCTCCCATGACGTGATTGTCGAAGTCTCTCCATAGTAAAGTCAGCCTGATGGAGATAACTCTCTCACATCCTCTATACTCTGTTTTCAGCAAGTCCCAGGCTTCCTTAGCTGTTTCAGCATCGATGATTAGTGGCAAAATCGTGCTCCCGACCCCTTGCTGGATACAGAGAACTGCTTTGGCATTCCTTTTCTGATTTTCCAACAGAAGCTGAGCATCCGCTTTGTCATCTTCCTCTTTCTTCGCTTTCTCAGAGGGTTGTGGGTCATCATATTGTATGAGATCCCATAAGCCCATGGAGATAAAGAAAACTTTCATCTGCTTACTCCAATAGTCATAGGATTCACCTTCGAAGATGGGTATTCCTGATTGAGTGTAAGTAAAAGTTTGGGTGGTAGAGGACGAACTCGTCATATGAAGAAGATCAACAAGAAAACAGGTCGGAGGATCGTAACCTCCCTCTGATACCAAATGTGAGAAATTTAGATTTATGTTGCACAAATTCTTGCAGGTAGAAGCATCAAGAAAAACAGGGGAACACATACACGGGGGCGAAGATGACGACTGCAGTCTCAACTGGAAATTAGGGCTAAGCAAAAGCTAAGCCGGCACAGTGCGCACATGGAAATATAAATGTGCGCCTGGACCGGGTTCATCAAGTTCAACAGTAAACCAAGAAATAAAACAACAAATAAAGTACTTGAGAGCTAGATTAATTCCTCACATAAACAGCTGGAAGCGATCACAAGTGGAGGCGATCGATCAATTGGATTCATTGTCAAATGAAACAACGAGGGAGAGAACAAATAGCTGACGTCGAGCAAAGCAACGAGGGATCTAATCGTCTCCAGACACTCGGGATCCGACAGAGTCTTCGATCGAGGGAAGAGTGGGTCCAACAATACACGTTCGAACCTTGTGGTCGATGTCGTTGAGGGATTTACTGCTCTGATACCATTTTGAAGAGAACACACCTTTAGTTTTGATGTTCTCCCATTTCCTTCTCTTTCCTTGATCCAATAGACTAAGGCTTCATTTGGAGCGGCGTTTTGTGGCCGTGCGTTTTATTAAAATGCTACCGGGAGCCTCAATTTCATTTGTTTTTCCACCTCCCGTTCGAATCACTAGCGTTTCGCTCCTTAAGGAATTCCGCCTCCTGCAACCGCCAACCCCGACCTCCAGTTTGCCGCGTTTTCAGATTTTTTTTGGAATTCATATCCGGAAACCACCGGCGGAGGAGGAGATGATCAATGACCACGTTTTCAGAATCACCTCCGACGGCTACCTCCGCCCTTGCATCTCCCTCGACAACGCCAACTTTGTAGCTTTCCTCGTGCATCCCCGACGCCACTGACGAAGCAACCCATGATGGAGAAAAGATGATTTCAATGGTAGCGTTTGAGCTGCCAAAGGCGGAGGAGAAGAGATAGGTGGTGCTGCGGTTGCCAGAGGTGGAGGAGTTGAGACTGGCTGGAGGAGATTTCACCATCGACCTCCCGTGCCCCGCGTAGGAACCACCCGCTCAGAAGAATTTTTTTGGGCCTGCCCGGAGCTGGCTGTGATCCCTTCGCCTCTGCCTCCTCTAAGCTCCAACACCTCCTCCCACTCCATCTGTAGGCCGCCGCCGCCGAGAGCTTAATTAAAAAAACATTAATGCCTTAATGTCTTAAGTATATATATCTGTATATATATAATTAATAAAATATAATATATAAAATTAATTATTTATAATTATATATTTGTATATCTATATAATTAATCGTAATCGTTGTTTTGTCAAACGGTTCTCTATTCTGAACAGTTCTGCAAACACAGACTATACAAACAAATCTTCATTTCCATTAACCAGTTTCCAACAGCTCCATTTACAAACCTGCATTTACAAAAACTCATTTAGTCATTTTACAACCACAACCACTCTCCCAAATGAAGTCTAAAGATAAGATAAATACACCTTAGCCACAACATGTGATGTAGTCACCCTCCCTGTGAGTCTAAGGTAGTTGCATTTTAACATTTAATTCCATGAGGAAGACATGCATTCTAAAGCTATCCTCCTTTTTCTTCAATTCATTTGCATCCTTAGTACATTTAGGATTAATATTTCCAAAGGAATTGTGGAGAAATATGTAAGAGAGAGAAAATCACCCAGAATTTTATTATTTGTCTAAATACAGGAATACATACACTTATATAGATAGAAAGAGGGGGGGGGGGAACCTTCTACATCTATAATGTGAGACTAAATAGAATATACATGGGCATCTATATGGGCTCCTCCTTATGGGATTTTTCATTAAATCTTAACACTCCCCAGCAAGCTGGAGCGTATAAGTCGTAGGCACCAAGCTTGGATAAGAATTGATGATATAATGTCCGAGAGAGAGCTTTCGTGAATATATCAACATGTCCTGACGCAGTGACATGCTCTAACTCCAACTTCTTCGATTGAACTTTTTCCCGAATGAAGTGACAGTCAACTTCAATATGCTTTGTTCTCTCATGGAATACGAGATTTTTGGCAATATGTATGGCTGCTTGATTGTCACAGAACAGAGTGGCCGGAGAGGAGAGTTTGAGGCTCAAATCACTGAGAAGACCCTCAGGCTAGGTGAGCTCAGAGACAACCGCTGTCATAGCACGATACTCGGCCTCAGCAGATGACCGAGCAGCAACCGACTGTTTCTTGCTATGACAGGTAATAAGGTGTCCACCAAGGTAGGTGCAAAAACCAGTCGTGGACTGCCTATCATCAAGAGAAACCGCGTAGTTTGCATCAGAGTACGAAATAAGGTACAAAGAGTACGATTTGTAAACAAGTCCTTGTTGATGCGGGGACAGGAGTCCACCTGCCCCGCCACCTTGGCATCAGCACCAAGGGGCCCACCTGGAGTCAGCACCCGGCAGCTTTATCAAGGAGGTCGGGGGATCTAGCCCTGGCCTCAACAACCTTTCGGATTTCCTGTGGTGGGACCGGAGATGGGTTGGGGTGTATGGCCCGCGGGCCTGATAAAGCTGCCTGGTGCTGACTCCAGGTGGGCCCCTTGGTGCTGATGCCAAGGTGGCGGGGCAGGTGGACTCCTGTCCCCGCATCACTTGTCCTGGAGCAGTCTTTAAGTATCCGAGAATCCGCTCGACGTCTTGTAGATGAGATGTTCGATGAGTATGCATAAATCGGCTTACAACCCTAATGA
The DNA here is from genome assembly GCA_039583875.1 of Platanthera guangdongensis. Classification (NCBI taxonomy): domain Eukaryota; kingdom Viridiplantae; phylum Streptophyta; class Magnoliopsida; order Asparagales; family Orchidaceae; genus Platanthera; species Platanthera guangdongensis. The sequence continues at coordinate 176,466,748 of CM077152.1, read as the reverse complement.
CAAATGAGATATCAGATCGTGTAACCGTAAGATAGATTAGTTTTCCTACCAAGCGTTGGTAGTACTCTGGATTTGTCAGAACAGGATCAGTTTCAGATCCATGTGCAAACAGCTTGTGATTCACATTCATAGGAGTGTATGCAGGTTTGCATCTTGAGTAGCCCGCATCATGCAAAAAATCAGTACAGTACTTCCGTTGGGATAAGACAAGTTCATCAAGTCTCCTTGCAACCTCAAGCCCAATGAAATATCGAAGATTGCGCAGGTCTTTTGTCTGAAAAGCTGAGTTTAAATGTTGCTTTATGTTTCGGATCCCGATGTTGTCGTCGCCTGTTATTAGATTGTCATCAACATACACAAGGAGGATTACAGTGCCAGTTGGTTGATGACGAGTGAAGAGAGATAAATCAACAGAGCTCCGTGTGAAACCAACTTTGCGAACCACATTACTGAATTTGTCAAACCAAGCGCGAGGAGACTGTTTGAGATCATATATAGACTTCCAAAGATGACAGACATGAGACTCTCCCGTGGTCTCAAACTCGGGCGGTTGGTGCATATAAACAGTCTCTTGGAGATCGCCATTGAAAAAAGCATTTTTGATGTCCAGCGGATGTAGGGGCCACTGTTGATGCTCAGCGAGAGAGATCAGGACTCAAACAATATTTAACTTGGCGACCGGGGAGAAGGTTTCGTCGTAATCAAGGCTATATTGTTGGGTGAAACCTCAGACGACAAGGCAGGCTTTGAGACGTTCAACAGTGCCATCTGGAGCATGCTTGATAGCAAAGACCCATTTGCAGCTAACACAAGTCTGGCCCGGAGGGAGAGGAATAAGGTCTCAAGTCTGGTTAGCCCAGAGGGCTGTCATTTCTTCGTCCATGACCGCACGCCACCCCGGGTGTTGGAGAGATTCCTGCAGAGAGTGAGGAAATGCTAGTACTGGGAGTGGAGGTGGAGCTGTGTGAGGCAAAGTCATGACGGGGACTGCCGGGAGAGCAATAATGGAAGGTGAGGATAGTGTGGAAGAGGTGGAGTAAAAGGGCTGATTTTCAAGAAAAGTGATATCAGCGGAGACGAGCACCTTTTCGTCCGCAGGAGAGTAGCAGACATATCCTTTCTGAGTGCGGGAGTAGCCAACAAACATATATTTTGTGGCTCAAGGGGCAAGTTTGTCATTCAGTGGTCTAAAAGAGTAGACAAAGAAGGTACATCCAAAGACACGAGGCGTGAGGGAGAATGAAGACTTGGAAGGAAATAGAAGGTCGAACAGAGAAGCAAAGTCAAGCACGAAGGAGGACATGCGATTGATGAGATGACAAACAGTAGAGACAACAAAATTCCAATATTTAGTGGGCACCTGCATCTGCAACATAAGTGACCGAGTTACATCCAGAAGATGTCGATTCTTCCGCTCAGCCACACCGTTTTACTTGGGGGTATAAGCACCCGAGGTCTGATGCACAATCCCAAACTCGGTGCATAAATTTGAGAAGGTGCAGCTAGTATATTCACGAGCATTATCAATGCCAATTATTTTTAAAGTAACAGAGAATTGCGTATCCGTCTCAACAATAAAGGCTCAAAAGATAGAGGTTAGTTCAGTACGATCACGAAGTAGATAAAGTCACGTGAGACGAGAATAATCATCAGTAATGATAACAAAATATTGATAACCAAAAACACTGTGTTCTTTATAGGACCCTCAGATATCAGAATGTACTAAAAATAATGGAGTATCACTCTGATTACATGTAAGTGAGAAAAAAACACGGCTCTGCTTGCCAAAGATACATGATTCACAAAAAAACTCATGCAAGAAAACACCAGAAAAAACTTTTTTTAGAATCGGGAGAGGAGAATGGTCAAGGCGAGGATGACAATCAATTGAGGGAACTGCAGAGAGGATGGTAAAAGGAACATCCAAGAGATAAAGCCCATTTGACAGTCGTCCTTTACCAATGATATTTCGTGTTCGACGATCCTACACAACAAAAGACAATGGAGAGAAGATTAAGCAGTAATCAAGGTCCCGAGCAAGCCTACGAACAGAGAGTGGATTGAAGGGAGATCCCGAAACATGAAGGGCCGAGGATAAGGAGAGAGTAGTAGTGAATTCCAGGTCAGCAGCTCCAGGCACCGGAGTTATGTCGCCATTTGTCACAGTGATGTACTTGGGATAATCATAGTGCATGTACTGAGGTGCCTTCTGGGAGATAATGTGGTGAGTAGCACCAGAGTTCACGATCCAGTGAGAGCTATGAGAGAGACAGGATATACCTTCGATGGAGAAAGAAGCAACCGAGCCAGATGAGCGATTAACAACACCTTGGAGCTGCTGAAGTTGTAGACTAAGGTCATTGATATCTTGCTCGGTAGATGAGCGTGACTCGGTTGAAGTAGAGCCTGGGTGATGAGGTGCAGCGGCAGTTGTAGCAGTAAAATGAGGAGGCAGTCATGCTTGCGGTAGCAGGTGGCTTCAAGATGACCATCCCGACCACAATGAGTGCACTTGAGAGTAGTTCGCCCCGCACGTCCTCGACCTCGAGACGTTAAGCGACCTCCCCAATTAGAAGAGCCACGAGCAGGAGGAGTAGGAGTAGGTAAGAGGGGCTGCTGGAGAAGAGCCAAAGAGAAGCTGAGAGGCACCTCGGATGGTGGTGTAACCTTGAGCAGCATAGAGCAAACATCAGATAAAAAGGACAGTGAAAGAGGAAAGAATCTGAGCCTGTACGTTGTGATGAGTGATGACTGGGAACACAGACCATCATCATAGCGATCCCAACAGCTTCCTTCTGTGCCCGTTGAGTTGCAAGATCGATGGAGGGGGGCTGATGTTGTATCCAGGCTTCCACTAGTGTTTTAGCCTTTGCAACAAAGGAGGTTAAGTCGCCCGTGACTCTAGGGTCTAATGATTGAAGTGCAGAGATTATGTCAAACAGACGTTGTAACCTGTCTTTGCCAGAGTAGAGAGAGTGCAGCTCATCCCACATTTCCTTGGACATTTCATAATACATGGTCATTCAGTACGGCTCAGTGTCCATGGAATTATGCATACATGATTAGACCCGTCCGTCATCACGGAGCCAATCATCGGTAGGGTCAGTAGGTTTTGCTCGAGTGAGATGATGGAGAATACCCTTTGTCTGGAGAACACGACGAACCGAATGCACCCATTCAACAAAGTTGGCCTTCCCCTTGAGAGAGATGGTGGTTATGCGAAGCTCATCACGAACTTCAGAAGGAGGGGCAGCAACACGTGCGGGAAGGGAGGGAGATGCCGTAGAGGACATGGCGGCTAGAAGAGAGAGTCCGGGCGGCTAGAAAAAAAACGTTTGGGCGGCTAGAAGACGGCGAGCTGGTGGTTAGAAGCAGACAAACCACATACAAGAGTGGCCAGAGAGAAGACGACGACCTGGTGGTTAGAAGCAGGCAAACCGCAGACAAGTGGCCAGAGAGAGCTTCGAGCGAACACAGAGAGAAGACCACAGGTCCTTGGGAAGACTATCCAGCGACAAGGACAAGCATACCGCAACGGTGAAAGGAAGGGAAGACCGCGACGACAAGAATGGGACAACTGCAACAGTAAGGAAGAGCAGACCGCAACAACACAGAATAGCAGAGGAAAGCGGCCAAGGAAGGCCACAACGGTCTAGCTGATAGCAGACAGGTTGCGACTAGCAAACGCTAGCTGAGAGAAACCGCTCGGTTAGAAAGGAGAACCCACATTGGTTAGAAGGCAGAGAGTGGCTAGTGGTTAGCCGACATGGCCGCTGCGAGTAGAGAGGGTTGCAGTTAGAAAATCAGAGCAGCAGACAGACTGTCCCCCGGAAGAAACAAAGAAAGCGGTTAGAAAAGATCTAGCCGCTCAAATGGATCAGACCTCTGATACCATGTAGAGAAATACGCGTACTTGACATATACCTGAGTGGATCTATCACTCTTTGAGTAAGTCTTGTGTGTTTAGGTCCAAGGCTCATAATTAGAGTTCATAAACATATAGCTGCGGTAGAAAATGTGACATTGAGTGAAGTAACTATGAGAGCATCATTGAGTTGTGTGAATCCCATTTCTTCTTCTAGGGGTCAGTATATGGAGGCTCAGCTATAGTCCCATTGATGTATCCATATAGATGATGGATTCAAATCACATTTTGGAACCCATGACCATTCAAGATAGTTCATACCGACCAATTAGACGATGTTTTGTAGAGAACTAGAATGACCATGAGTTCGAGGAGGGTTACAATGGTATTACTTTGAGGCATTTGGATGCTTGAAGAGAAAATGTAGAATCATCCATGAGGATAATTGGGCCAAAGTATCAAGTAGGATTTGATTTGATTTTTTTTTGAAGAAACACACGTGGATCACTGAGAGGGCAGTGGATGACTATCCCATGGGAGGCTCTCACAACAATAGAAGAGAGATGATCAAGGTAAAAATGTGTTCGTCTTTGGCCAACTGTCTGAGGGTAGAAAAAGCCCCCTGCTACGAGCACCGATCGCCCTATTGGAAACAACAACAAGCCCGAATATCCTTTTGGAGTCGGCGGTGAGCACCGACTGCCTTATTTGAAGCGGCGGTGAGGGCTAGATATCTCATGACATTGTGTTTGTGCGGCCCTATAGAAGCTGCTAGGTGGTCTAGCGACCCTCCTAAATGCCACCATGGACTGACTGACGTGGCTGGACGCAATTTGAGGTGTTGGACGTGACTTTGAGAATGAGAAACACTGATGTATGCGATTATGAGAATGGGTGATGCCCCTGGATGCTACCAGAGGTGCCAACCTAGATTACTAGGCTTGAGGAAGAAGGACGAGGGATCAGCGAGTGTTGTAGGTGGTGTGACGGAGTCTCGAGAGGGGGGTGGGGGGGGGGGGGGTGGTGGTGGTGGGTGGGCGACAGATGCATTCAGAGTCGCTCAAGGATGGGGTTGCGTGCGGGCGACATCAATTCGATATCAAATCAAAAACTATTTCATTACAAAGATTAGGGTTTACTACATAACATATATAGAATAAAAGGAATTATATAAAAAAATATTTAAGTTACTCCTGCACCCTTCCGTTCCGTGGCCGCCTTAGGCGTTCTCCAACAATGATGGTCGCTTTCACCGGCACGTGCGAACTGTGGTAAAATATTCTCCTTTATGGTTGTTTATTTGCCGCTATCTTATTGTGGTGGATTTCTGTTTTATTATGCTATTAGTTTGTCTGTGGTACTATTTGCGGGATTTATTCTGTGAACGATCAAAATTATTTGCTCCTCTTTCGTGTGCAAAATTGATATTTTGTTTTCTTTAATCAAATATTTGTGACTCTATGTGCACCTGTTGTCAAATTTATAATAATTAATTACTTTTTGTAATTTTAACGGACCGCTCTGACGTTACACCGCATTTAGGGCTGCTTTTAGAGATTTCACCCCATGTCTATCTTACCACTGCATCAGTTAGCTTCTACCAAAATAAAAATAGTGTTTTTTTTCAAATACCTAAACTAAAATGTAAACCTTAACTCCTAGATACTCAATTAATCTTCATGTGGATGCCAAATTTGTTATTTAAAACAGCAAAGCAGATTTAATGCCTTCCTGTTTAGAACTTTTCAGATTTCCATACTTTTTGTATCATCAACTTAAGCTCTTCTTATTGCAAAAAATATGAAGCGCCTCTTGGTACGTTCTTTCTTATGATTGTTTTAGATTTTTTAAACATTTTCTTAGAAGAGTTTATTCTTCAATTGGTTCATTATTCCAATTAATGTATTGAAAATGTTTGGCTTGTACTTTTGTAGGCTAAACAGACCAACAAGCGGAGACCCTAACCTCTAAAACTTCACTCCAAACTTGTGTTTTGATGACGACACCGAAGTTATTAGTGGAGTACGCAAAGTCCAATCGATCCTCTTGCAAAATCTGCAGCATGAACATAGCTGTGGGATCACCGAGGCTGGGAGTTTCCACCAAGGATCCTAGAGGATTTGACATAGTGAAATGGCATCATTTGACCTGCCATCCAACCAAGTCCCACGGACTCGGTGCATTGGAAGAAATTAAGGGCTTCTCTTCTTTGAAGGTCTCTAAAACTCTGTTTTAGATATTTGTTTGTACAAGTTTTATCCTTATGAATCTGATCTGATTTTTCTTAAGATATTTTTTTTTTCAAAATACTCAGAGCTCTGAACAGGACCTTCTAAGGAATCTGGCTGCCAAAACATCCTCAAGTCAATTCATCAGCGGGGTTTGTGCTTCTATTTGTTTTTATTTTTTGAATCTTGCATTGTCTTTAAAAATTGAATGAACTTTTACTTGGACCCTGCAAGAAGGATTTGAGCTAGATAGAGCAAGAAACTAGGCTAGAATAGGGCTATTGATTGATTCTTTGCAATCCTTTTCAAGTCTCAGTTTAGTCGACACCCTCAGCTTGAGTAGGACCATTCTTGTCACGACGTCAAGGCGAACCAAGGCGAGCGGCGGACGCCTTGACGCTTAGGCGATAAGGCGGACGCCTAAGCGACAATAAGACGAGCAAGTCGCAAGGCGCCAATTTGTTTTTTTAAAAGGGCAGGCTATAGACATCGGTCATTATAATAACCGCTGTCTATAGCCTGCATTGGACTTTCGACAGCAGTTATTATAATTTCGACAACGGTTATTATAATTGTTGGGTACATTGGAATATGTGTACCGGATTTGAAGAAGCCTCACCCTACTCAATGATATACATCAAAGTGTATTTGATGTGCTTTGAGTTTATTTGTGCAGGTTAAGTAATTGCAGGAAATGCAGAAAAGTTTCTAAGTCCATGTGTCGACACCTAGAGGTGAAGTGTCGACACTTATGAAGACTTGTGTCGACAGCTAGAGAAGCTGTGTCGACACTTGGAGTAATTGTGTCGACACCAGGAAAGGCAGAGTCGACACCAGAAGAAAAGTGTCGACACATACAGGCAGTGTCGACACACTGTGAAGAATTGTCAACATAATCTGTGTCGACACTTATAGGCAGTGTCGACACTCAAAGAAACTTTGTCGACATCAAATGTGTCGACACCAGGAGGCTGTGTCGACACCCAACAAGCATCAATAAAGTTAAAGTACTTGTGTCGACACTCAGCAAATTTCAACACAAGAAGGCATGTGTCGACACAAAGGAGATGTGTCGACACTCAGTAAGTTTCAACAACAAAAGAAGTTGTGTCGACACAAAGTAAGATGTGTCGACACACAGCAGAATTCAACTAAGTATTAAAAGAAGAAGTATTTGTGTCGACACACTCAACCAGTGTCGACACATTCAACAGAAGGCTTGTGTCGACACAAAGAATCAGTGTCAACACATTTTGAAGAAGTAGTGTCGAGAAGCTGTCACAACAACACAAGGAGTTGTGTCGACACCATCAAGGCTAGTGTCGACACTTAATCCACTTGTGTCGACACTTGGTCTATTTGTGTCGACACACAATGACTATCTGTCTCGACACTTTCAGACAGTGACAGTGATTTCAAGAAGTGACTGGATGACTTGACAGCTGCCATTTCAACCGGTCAACTGTAACTGTCAGAGCTGTCAGAAGTTCGTTAGAAACCGGATCAGTCGGTTACCTTGGAGGAAGACTATTTAAAGGCCTTTCTCCCTCAACAGAACAGAGATAACAGATTGATCACAATTAATCAAGAGATCTAACAACACAAAAGAAGAAGACCTTCAAAGAAGATCTAAGAAGTTGGAGAGAGAGAGCTCCTTCTAAGAAGAACAGCTGCTGAACCAGGCTGAAAAGTAAGATTCAGATTGAGATCTGAATCTCAAGACAGAAGTTGATTGATGATCATCTTCACAGGAGATTCAACCATACTGTGTTCTAATTCAAGAAGCTTTGAAGAAAGCCAAGGGAGGTTGATCTCTGCCAAGTTCTTCTAAGAACTCATCAAGAAGTCAGTCAACTCATCTCTCTCTTTCAGAGTTGTGGTTAATTACTTTGTATAATCAAAATATCTGTAGGATCTTGTATAGATCTGAGCTGTAAGCCTATTTATAAAGGCTGAGTGTAGGAGACTGTGTGCTCTGAGTGTAGGTTTTGTTGAAGACTGAGGTAGGACCTTGTGCCTGAGTTGTAGGAGACTTTGTTCTCTGAGTGTAGGTCTTGTTGAAGACTGAGTGGTAGGGCTTATTGCCTGAGTTGTAGGAGTGGGGACACTCTGAGTTGTAGGAACCTGTTTGGGGTTCTGAGCTGTAAGATCTGAGGATCTGAGGAGAAGTGCTGAAGTTAGGCCGAATCTAGTACACTACTAGATAGGCGAAGGGGGAAAGTGGATGTACCCAGACCTTGTGGAACCACTATAAATACTGTGTGCACTCTGTGTATGTTTGTTTCTATGATTGCTGTGTTGTGATTGTTGTAGAATTGTATTTGCTGTACAGAATTTCTGCCTTAAATTTAAAAAGATAAAGTTCACCTATTCACCCCCCTCTAGGTGATTAGACACTATTTCTTTCAAGTGGTATCAGAGGGAGGTTACTCAAAAAGGGACATAACAGTCTGAGTAAGATCCTGTAGGCAGATTCAGAACAAACAAGATTCAAGAAAATGGGTTCTAGTGAGAATCACAAAGAGCTGGGGTCCATGAAATTGCCAATATATAGAAAAGAGATATTTGACATATGGAAAGAGAGGGTTAGACTCTTTATGCAAGCATCTGACCCAAGAATATACATTACAGTTAAAGAAGCCCATATGTGCCTATGAAGATCTCCATTCTGGATGCAAATCAGAAAACTCACAAGGACTTTTCTGAAATGAGTAAAGATGAAATCATTCTGGCCAATATGGACAAGAGGACCCAGAATATTATTGTTAGTGCCATTGATGATGCAACATTTCAGAACTTAATTCATTGTAAGACCTCTAAAGAGATGTGAGACACATTAATAGTTTATATGGAGGGATCAGAAGAAGTAAGACAAGACAGAAAGTACTTGTTAAATCAGCAATATGAAAGCTTCAGGCAAGAAAAGTCTGATAGCATTACAGAATGTTACAAGAAATTCTATAGGATTGTTAATGAGTTGATGTCCTATGGAAGAGAATTCAGCAACTATGAGCTGAATGACAAGTTTTTAAGATCCCTGACTAAGGACTGGGACACCAAGATTTGTGTCATTAGGGAAGTGACCAAACTAGCTGATATTCCTCCTCCTACATTGTTTGGAAAACTGTTATCTTATGAGATACAGTTAATGACTAGAAAGGAGGAAGAGAAGACTACTAGAGTGGAGCATAAGGAAAGATCTGTGGCCTTCAAGACTGAAGCCACTAGGAAGTATAGAAACAAGTCTCCATCTCCACCTCAAATAGTTGCTGAGGCTGTGACAGATAATTCAGAAAGCAAGAATTCAGATAGCAGTGAAAGTGATGAAGACTTTGCTGCTTTTACTAGACATTTTCAAAAGTTTCTGAAGAAGAAGCAGTGGAGGTCTAAGCAATCCACTTCTCAGCCAAAAGATGACTACTATCAGAAAAGGAAGTCATCAAGGAATGACAGAAGTAGGTCCAAGCCAAACAAAGCTACATCCTCAAAGATTGTGTGCTATTGCTGCAATAGACAGGGACATGTAGTGGCTGACTGTCCTGAAAAGAGAAAGGAGTCAGCTGACAAAAAAAAGACTCAGTTTAAGGGCAAAAAGGAAAAGTCCTTTGTTGCTAAGAAAAACAAGAGTTTGACTGATCAATCATCTTCTGAAACAGAATCAGAAGCTGAAGCCTATATTGGACTATTTGCTGAAGAGAAAGAAGATGAGTTCATGGAGCTAATGAATTCAATTTGTGAGCATGAGGACAATCAGTGTAAGGGACTGATGACCTTATCTGAATGAGACAAGAACCAGGATCAGCCTGGACCAAGTAAGGTACAAAGTTGTTCTTCTAGTTCAATTTATAGTACTGAGTCAGAATCAGATACATCTGCATCAAGTAATGTGAGTGAGTCTGAATCTGAAGGAGATATTCATCAGTTAATTGATGAATATAGAGACTTGTTGCAGGCCTTGAAGAAAAGCAAAACTTTAGCCAAAACTCAGACAAAGGAGATTGCTAGTCTTAAATTGGCTGCTGCTGATTCAGACAAGTTGTTTGATCAGAAACTGGATGAAATAGCCAGGCTGAAGAACATTACTGTTATTCAGATGGGTACTATTACATTTAAGAATGATCAAATTAGAAATCTGGAGGTTAGACTTCAGAAGGAGAGAGAGATTGTAGCAAGTTTTTCTAAACCTAAATCTGTTTTACCTTTGATAGATGAGTTTGTACCTCAAAAGGGTAAGACTGAATTGGGGTTTACAAAACCTGCCAGGACAGCTAGGTCCAAATCTAAGGGCAAAGCCCCAGCACTAAACAAGAAGGCTGCAGTAGATAATCCAGCCAGGGTTGTACCTAAACAAAGGTACAACAGGTTTGAGTGCTGGTGTTGTGGCAAGATAGACCAATTTGTCATAGATTGTTGGTACAATTCAAGTGTCAATGAGAGTAACAAACTGCCTGCTAGAAGAGCTACATGTAGTTTTGTTAAAGGTCAGACTAACCTGCACCAAGGACCCGAGAGTTATTTGGGTTCTAAGGTTAAGTAATCTATTTTGCAGGTGAGTCCAAGTGGCCATGTCCCTATATGGTACTTGGACAGTGGATGTTCCAGGCACATGACTGGAACTAGGGGGTTGCTGAAGGACTATACATCTATCAAGGATGACCCTAAAGTTACCTTTGGTGGTTCAGAAAAAAGAATCATCAAAGACTTTAGTAACATTTCTAGTAACCTGATTACAATTACTCAAGTGGCTTAGGTAAAAGGTTTGAAACACAACCTCATTAGCATAAGTCAGCTGAGTGATTTAGGATATGACATCTCATTTGTCAAGAATGATTGTCATATCAAAAGGTCAAGTGATCAAAAGATCATTCTGACAGGATATAGGAAGAGAAATGTCTATTGTCTTGACTTTGTATGTGAGAACAATGTTTCTCCTATTTGTCTTGTAGCTGATGAGAAAGTCTCACATTGTGTTAAATGGCACAAGAGGCTGGCTCATCTTAACTATAAGACAATTGACCAACTCTTTAGCAAAGAGTTAGTGAGGAATGATCCTCAAGTTAAGTGCATAAAAGATGAGATATGCTCAGCTTGTCAAAAAGGCAAGCAGACCAAATCCACCTTTCATAGCCTTGATAACAAAGATTCTATGAGGTGTTTATACCTCTTGCATATGGATCTTTTTGGTCCTATGCCAGTTCACAGTCTAGGTAGGAGACTGAGCAGACCCTGGAGCTGTTGGAGCTGAAGACGAACCTCTTCAAGGTCAGTACGAGCAGAGAAGTCGGTAGCAGCAACAGTAGCCTGTGGACGAGGTGGAAGCCCATGCTTGCGATAACAGGTGGCTTCAAGGTGACCGTCCTTCCCGCAAAATGAACACTTTGGCCGAGTTCGGCCTCCCCGTCCGCGGCCCCGAGAGCCAGGACGCCCCCCGTGGGAAGGAGGAGGGGAAGGCAGTAAGGGTGCAGAAGTCTGCTGCAGGACAGCTGGGGACGAAGGAGCAGAACTATCAGGGTGCAGTGAGACCTTGAGCACATAGAACATACATCTGAGATTCAGGGAGTAGCCACCGAGGAGAGGATCTGGCTCGGACACTGTGAAGATGAGATGGGACGCGGACCATCATCATGGCCACACCGACGGCTTCTTTCTGAGCCCGTTGTGCAACAAGATCCAACGTAGGAGGTTGATGTTGGATCCATGCTTCGACTAAAGTCTTGGCCCGAGCAACAAAAGAGGTGAGGTCGGTGACCCCGCCAGCGTCAAGGGACTGGAGATCAGTGATTATGTCATAATGGTGCTGGAGACTATCCTTACCAGAATATTGGGACTGGAGCTCACCCCACATTGCCTTGGCCATTTCTTGATACATGACCATGCGGTAGGGTTCAGTATCAAGAGAGTTCAGGATCCATGTCTGAACACGACTATCATTGCGCAACCCATCGTCAGTCGGAGGAGCAGGAGGCGCTTGGGTTAAGTGATGGAGAAAGCCTTTGGATTGCAGTACGCGGCGAACGGAATGCACCCACTCTTCGAAGTTCTTCTTCCCTGCCAGGGAAATGGTACTGATCCGCAACTCATCACGGAGTTCAGGGGCAGAGGCCGGACGGTCTGCCGAGGAAGAGGCCGTCTGCCCGGTTGATTCTGGAGAGATCGCCATGGTTTGTCGAGTAGGAGGCTAGGCCGACGGATAGAGAGAACTGCGACCAGATATGAGACCGCACAGACTGAGTGACTAGCGGCAAGACAAAGAGGCCGCCATGACAAGAGAGCAGAGAAGAAGAGCGGATAGCTGGAAGAAGCCGCCCGACTTGAGAAGAAGAGAAGCCGCACGGTCACGGTGATTACACACCAGCGGCAATTAGGATGCCACGAACACTATGCGGAGTCCGCAGAGGAGAGGAGAGACCGCTAGCGACAAGACAGGTCGCAACGACTAGTCAGAGAAGAGGGTAGCAGGGAAGCCCGCACGGTCAAGATGAGTCCACCAGCGGCAAGGAGATGCCACGACCTAGATGCGAACTTTGTCGAGAAGAGAAGAAACCGCAGCGACAAGAGGCGCATCGTACGACAAGGAGAGAGATCGCGGCGAGAAGGTCTAGCTGTGGCGACTTCAGATAAGTCGTGATAGAGTAAGAGGCCCAACTTGCGGCGAGAAGGTTGCCGCGAGAAAAGGAGAAGAGGTCTCCGCGGCGAGAGGAAGGCCGTGCGGATACAACGGAGGAGAGACGCGAGTTCAACGGGAGAAAAGCCACGGTTAAGGGAGGAAGTCCACAGGCAAGAAGAGACCGCGACGTCTTTAGAGAAGTTGCGGCAAGCAGAAAGAGAGAAACGCGAGATGAAGGACGCGCGGATAGCAAGGTAGACCGCGTGGGAAGGGAAAGAAACAAGAGAGGGTGGACCCCATGTGTGAGAGAGGTTATAAAAGAAAGGGAGGTAGGATGAGGAGGAGGAGAAGTGGAAGCCACAATAGATAGAGTAAGCGAAGCGGTTAGAGGGACCTTGTCCACGCGGGAAGCCTCGGTTACGGAGACAGCGACTAGAAATAGATAGGCCGCACGACACTACGGCTAAGCTGGAGAAGGGGAAGCCGCGCGGTCAGCCAAGAGAACAGACGGTTTCCAAACAGACAGGCCGGACAACCTCCCTCTGATACCATGTAGAGAAAAACTCAACCTTGTATATATGTTCTCAATAATGAAATACAATCTATGGATACACATTTATAGGAGGGAGAAAGTGAGAAAAGAGTCCTATACAAGATGTGGGACTAAAGAGGAGAGAAGAAGAAAAACAAATAAATGGGCCTAATTACATGGGCTTTTCCAACAATTTCCATTACAAAACTTGAAATTCAAGTAGAGCTCAACAACCAAATTGGGATCTGGAATACTACCATGATCACGAATGGGAAGGTCAGATTATACATAACCAAAATGATTTGATATGCATTTTAACTTCCAAAAATCATATCAAACATAAAACATAAAAGCACACCTCATTAGAGTTTCTAAATAAAAATGAAAGTCTCACCATCAACCCAATTCATAAGTATAGCTATGAACCTTCCAGAATATAAAACCTGTTAAATTACTCATGGCAATGCTCAGCTTGACGGAAAACATGAGGGATTTAGGACTAAGAATGTCCTAATAGAATTTTATGTAGAATGTTTATCAAGGAAAACAAATTATCAGAGTTCAGTTTTTCTTCTCCCAGCCTACATCATCCAATTTTTAAGTCCATCTTTTTTAAAAAATGAAGGTTGGGTTAGAGGTTACCAATTATTAGAGTTCATAACTCCCGTTTTATTTCATTTTACTTTTAATATTAAGAAACCATGTATACAGATAGTGGTGTTAGGCTAGAGATTATCCAAACCAAGGAGGAAGAAAATAATCTGAAGAAAAAAATTGAAGCTGAAACTCTAGGAGGAATCCATGGAAGAGGATGAGGTCTATGGTGACAGCTGATACCTGCGTTTCTGCGAGAAGAACTGAAGAAGAAGATGCCCCCTTCAAGCAATCGGCAACCCGTTTTATAGCTGTGCCCGACCAAGGCAGATGCTAGAGGCTTCCCCGACTTTAATCTCCTGTCTATTGGGCATTACAACAAACAGATCATGAGCATATAAAAAGTTTGTTGGATTGCAACCTATGTTTTCCTCAACCAAAACAACTATCTAAGCTGATTTGATATGAATATTATACCTGAGTTTAAAGAAAAAAATACGAAAGGGAAGACAAAATAAACCTGGGAGAATGATGGAAGGTGTGCGAACAAAAAACAAATAGGCCGAAAATTTGGAGTAACAAATTTTATTATCCAAAAAAGGTGTGTATTACAAAGGTATAGTCTCTCTTTTATAGAATGAAGGAGATGAGAGATATTACAAATAAGCAATGTGAGACTGAAAACTTACAAGTGTATGCGGCTTTACAAATAGACAAAACGGACATGTCGCACAGTTAGACAAGCCGGCTAACCGCTCGACAACCAACAGTAGGAGAGAACAAGCGACACAGAGAACAAGCCGCCACAGGAGACCGCTAGACCGCCGGTCTCCAAGTCGCCTGAGACAAACCGCCAGACCGCTGGGATACCGAACAGCAACAGCCCGGCAGACAAGCCGCTGAGATAAACCTCCAGACCGCCCGGCCTCCGAACAGCAACAGACCGCCCGGCCTCCATACTGCAACACTCCCCCTCAAGCTGGAGCATAGATATCAATCATGCCCAGCTTGTCGCAAATGTGAAAAAAAGGAAGCGGATACTGGCTTGGTGAAGACATCTGCCAACTCATCGAAAGTGACGAACGAAGTACAAATCTGTTTTTTCAAGATCTTTTCCCGAATAAAATGATTGTCGACTTTTATATGTTTTGTTCTCTCATGAAAGACCAGATTTGTGGAGATGTATATCACGGCCTTGTTGTCACAGAAAATAGGAAGATGATAGTTGTAGAGCTCTCCTAAGTCAAGCACGAGAGCTCGTAACCATTTTAACTCACATGTGGTCGATGCCATACTACGATATTCTGCTTCTGCATTAGACCTAGAGACCACAGACTGTTTCTTGCTCTTCCAGCTCACAAGATTTCCTCCAACAAATGTGCAAAAACCTGATGTTGACTTGCTGTCACCTTTGTCATCAGCATAGCTCGAATCTGAGTACGCTTCAACTCTTAAGTGACCATTATTCTGAAAAAGGAGTTCTTTCCCTGACGCTGCTTTAACATACTCCAATATCTTCAGGGCAGATTGTAGATGACACTCCCTAGGAGCTTGCATGAACTGGCTCACCTTGCCCACAACATAAGAGATGTCGGGCCTGCTTACCGTGAGATAAATGAGTTTGCCAACCAGACGCCAGTACCTCGTAAGATCGGTTAGAAGAGGCGAGTCATCTGTCCAGGTTTTGTCTTCTCCAGCAGTCATGGGACATCGGACAGGTTTAGCACCAGTCAACCCTGCCTCCTTTAGAAGATCAATAACATACTTCCGTTAGGAAATGACCATGGAGTTGGACTTTCTAGAGATTTCAATCCCCAGAAAGTATTTTGGGGAGCCTATATCCTTTGTGACCAGGTGTTGACGGAGGTGTTTCTTAGTCAAAGTTACCCCATCCTGGTCATCACCAGTAAGAAGAATGTCATCCACATATATCGTAAGAACTACCAGACCCGAGGCGGTTTTCCGAACGAACAAGGAGTGATCGGCTGAACTTCTTGCAAAACCAATGGCCGCAACAATGTCGCTAAACTTGTCAAACCAAGCCCGAGGGCTTTGCTTTAGGCCATAGATGACCTTATTCAGCCGACATACTCATGCCTCCCCCTGAGCAACATACCCAGGAGGTTGCTCCATGTAAACATCTTCATGAAGATCACCGTAGAGAAAAGCATTTTTAACATCCAGCTGTTAAATGAGTCAATCCCTGTTGACAGCTACAGAGAGAAGGACCCGAATGGTGCTGAGACGAGCAACGAGAGAGAATGTGTCAAATTAATCAACACCATATGTCTGAGTGAAGCCTTTGGCAACCAGACGGGCCTTGTATCGATCCACGCTGCCATCCGGACGGAACTTCACAACAAAGACCCAGCGACAGCCGACCACATCTGTGCCCAAAGGGGGAGGAACAAGGGTCCAGGTACCCCGTTCAGTGAGGGTAGCAATTTCCTCATCCATGACGACCTTCCAATAAGCAACATCAAGAACTCAGGATGATAGGTGCGGGGAGTGGCAGTCACAGAGATAGCCAATACAAACGCCCTGTGAGGAGTGAGACGATCATATGAAACAACAACAGCCAGGGGGTGTTGGGTACACGTCCGCACCCCTTTGCGAAGAGCAATGGTAAGATCCAGGTCGGCGTGTTCCTCAGTAACCGGAGCATCCGTGGCGGAGATAGCTGGCCCTGGAGTGGAGAGATACTGCCGCGGAGAGGAGGGAGAGAGCAGTGGTGATGAGGGAGAGAGGGAAGGAGGAGACGGTGGAGGCGATGATGGGAAAATCTCGATTGGAGTAGACGTGGAGGAGGGGATGATGGGAGAAGACGAAAGAACTGGAGAGGGAGATGAGCCAAAAGAAAAATAGGACACATTCTCGAAGGTCACATCCACGGATACGTATTGTTTACGAAGAACGAGATCAAATCAACAGTAGCTTTTTTGAGTAGTTGAATAGCCTAAAAAGACACATTTGGTGACACGTGAGTCGAGTTTGTCATGAGTAGCGGAAGGATTGTGCACAAAAGCCGTGCACCCAAAGATACGCAGAGGGAGAGGAAACGGATCCTTGCTCGGATATAAAATAGAGAATGAGGTTTGTCCGTGGAGAATCGTGGACGGAATGCGATTAATAAGGTAACAGGAGATGAGGACAGCGTAGCCCAAATAGGAGCGATGAACTTGCATTTGTGTCATGAGAGTGCGAGCGACATCGAGGAGGTGACGGTTTTTGCGTTCCGCCACCCCATTTTGTTGTGAGGTATAGACACATGTAGTTTGATGAATAATAACATGTTGCATACAAAAAGAAGAGAAAGCAGTGCTAAGATATTTCTTAGCGTTGTCAGAACAAATTATTTTAATAGACATATCAAACTGATTCTTAATCATATTATAAAATGATGTCCATACAAAAAAGAGTTCGGAGCGATCTTTTAAAAAATACACCCACGTACATCTAGAGAAATCATCAATAAATGTTACAAAATATGAACTACCCCGACCTTTGGTGAGGGTAGGAGCAGGACCCCAGATGTCAGAGTGAACAAGTTCAAACGGCCGGGAAGATCCACGACCTTTCTTCGGTGGGAAAGACGAGCGGTGATGCTTGCCAAGTTGACATGCATCACAGTTGAGAAGTGGACTCTGCGGAGGAAGATGTGGTAAAAGCTGACGAAGAAGACGTGGAGGAGCATGACCAAGATGAAGGTGCCACTGGAGAAGATCAGTAGAAGATGTGCAGAAGACGGAGAGTGCGGAAACGTTGTCGTGGAAGTAGTGGTCGTCGCTCTCAGTCCCAGTAGCAATCGTCCGCTTGGTGCCCAGATCCTGAAAAGAACAAGTAGTAAAAGTGAATGTGACAGAGCATTGTAGTTGCTTGTAAAGAGAAGTAACAGATAACAAATTGCAAGAGAACTTGAGCACGTAGAGGGTGTCCGCCAGACGAAGAGACGGAGTGACTTGAACCACACCCGTTCCATTGACCGGTGAGGGAGAGCCGTCCGCAACAAGGACCGGGGGCAACCGGTCATGCTGTTCTAGGAGAGAAAAACATTGCGGATTGCCGGTCATATGATTGGTAGTACCAGAGTCAATCAACCATTTATCTTGAGTAGCGGCGTGGGCACTACCTGAAGACGTGACCACGGAGACGGACGGCTTCGAAGAAGAGGAAGCGTCCCCAGATGGTCGAAGATGAGGATGTTTCTTCCAGCAGCGATCAACAGTGTGGCCGGTGCGACCACAGTGAGAGCAGAGAAAGCGGGAAGCACCACGATCGCTGGATGGGAGGTGGCGGCCACCAGAGCCACTTCGCTGAGTATGGTGAGCAGAGTTGTCCGGTTGAGGAGGGGAGGATAACAACGAACGTTGTAGCAGAGATGTTACAACGGCTATGCGGGCCGCAGTGACATCCAGGGTGGGAGACTCCGCCTCGTCATGGATTTGTTGACGTATCATGTCATACGACTCAGGAAGTCGCAGAAGATAACGCACAACCAGAAGTTCCTAGAAGTGTTTGTGTTGCTTAGCGAGATCAACAGAGAAGGTGCGATTTTGGAGAATTTCGGCTTCGAGAGCCTGAACTTGTTGTTAAGCAGCAGCTGGAGACATGGAGGGACGGGCAAAGAGGTCCGCATACAGAGTATAAATGCGAGACGTCTGACCCCCTTGGAGTAGAGAGCGACAAGATGTAGCCAAGCAGTCTTGACCGTTTCATCACGACGAATGACAGGTAAGCATTTATCAGAGAGGCTGTTAGCCAGCCATGTGCGGACAAGAGCATCACTGACATCCCAATCGTCAAAGAGGGGGGAATCATGCGGAGCAGGGTCATATTTGAGATGATGACGTTTGCGTTGAGAGCGGAGAAGGAAGGTGAAGGAGACACTCCAATAAGGATAGTTGAGACCGATGAGTTCGGAAGCGGTGCCAAGGTTACCAGAAGGAGTGAGAGGAGTAGGAGGATGAGCGGCAACGGGAGTAGTGGTGGTAGAGATATCGGAGTTGGCCATAGAGGAGAGCAGCAAGAAGTACAAGCCGCGGTTAGAAGGAGAGGTCGCGGCGACAAAGAGTAGGTCACGGCTAGAAAGGGAGGGCGCGGCGACAAAGAGCAAGTCGCGGTTGGAAAGGGAGGGCGCGACGACTAGGCACAGGTCGCGACTAGAAGAACAGGTCGCAACGACTTAAGAACTAGTCATGGCGACGAAGAAGAGGAGCGGCTAGAAAAGTAGGGCGCGGCGACTAGGCAAAGGGAGCGGCAAGAAGAACAGGTCGCGACGACGAAATAACAGGTCGCGGTGAGAAGAAAGAGGAATCAAGAGGTCACACACACAAATGACAGCGACAAGGAGCGAAAGAAACCGCACGAACAGGGAGAATGCCGGAGGAAGAAACAAGTCGCGAAGACAGATCGCGAGAAGAAGAAACAAGCCGCGCGAACAGAGAGAGCTCACATAATCAGGAGGAAATGATCGAGTCCTCTGATACCATGTGCGAATAAAAAACAAATAGGCCGAAAATTTTTAGTAACAAATTTTATTATCCAAAAAAAGGTGTGTATTATAAAGGTATAACCTCCCTTTTATATAATAAAGGAGATGAGAGAGATTACAAATAAGCAATGTGAGACTAAAAAATTACAAGTATATGCGGCTTTACAAATAGACAAACCAGACAAGTCGTGCTGTTAGGCAAGCCGGCTAACGGCTCGACAACCAACAGTAGGAGAGAAGAAGCGCCACAGAGAACAAGCCGCCATAGGAGACCGCTAGACCGCCGGTCTCCAAGTCGCCCGAGACAAACCGCCAGACCGCTGAGATACCAAACAACAACAGCCCGACAGACAAGCCTCTGGGATAAACCGTCAGACCGCCCTGCCTCCGAACAGCAACAGACCGCCCGACCTCCATACTGCAACAGGGACATGTCCATGCTAAAGTATTTATGGGGGTTGAGGAAGATTCAGCTCATGCTGATGCAAATGGGCTTGCTTTCCTTTAGAGCATTTGAAATTATCCTTCTTTTGCAAATGCCATTTTGACGAAAGAATTAAGGTACAAAAAGCATAGGATAATCGATGATTATGGAAAATATACAAATAACGAAATCGACTACGGGCCTCTAATCGATGTGAAGAGGGCAGAGAAACTTAGAGGTCCACCATATAATCGACTTCTGACGAAATCGTGAGTCGATGGGAAGAGGGCAGAGAAAATCAGAGGGTTAGAAAAATGCGAGAGAAATTCCTCTAGAAGAGCACGCCCGAAGTGGAGGACCTGCGAAGGAGGCTATGTGGAGGAGCGTAGTTAGTGGAGGAAGTGGGAGGAGCTGGCAAGGCTCTTTCGAGCATTTTAGAAGAGTGATTACCGTGGAGGTGAGGCTCTGTGGAGGGCGAAGACTTGCAAGAGACTTTGTGGAGGAGGTAAAGCTCTGGCCGGTATAGGGGGCTCTCTCGAGGGGAGGTAGCCATTGCTTTCGGTGGGTGGCAATCGAGGATACTAGGAGAGTTTCCGTGCAGGACAGAACTTGCCAACCAAACTGAAATGATGAAAACAACCATGTGTAAGGAGACCTGCTATGAGGGGTTTTGCCGAATTGATGAAAGCAGCGGATCAAATGCTGGCGGGTCATATCATGGGTGGCCAAATGCTGGCGGGAACAGGTAATCACCAAAAAAATCAAGAATATTGAATAGGAGGAGGGACTTTTTTAGGATATTTTGAGTAGACAAATGTTATACCATGAGCCATTTGCTCTTCCCTTATATAATAAAGATAAATGATATCCTAAACTTAAATATGTGATTCAATTAGGAGAAAATATAGTATTACAATATTTTTTTTATTGAGGTATTAGCATGTAATTTCCTGGGCCATATTAGTGCCATGTTATTTACATGAGTATTTTATTATTATTTATATAAAAAATATTATTTTAGATATTCAATATATGAATGTTAGACCAGAAACATGGAATCTCTAATTGAATTATTTCTGGATTGTAGTGATAAATATGGTTCTGGATTAGTTTCACAAGTACTCGTTTTGGATTTGGTTCCATTAGATGGAACATAATTATCCGATTAAAATATTAATCTAGGGTCAAACTTATCCGGGCCAATCCAAAATGATATGAGTGGCATCCCTAGTTATAACTTATCATATATAATTGGATGTTAATCCTCATCTACAATGGGACATTCTTTGTGTTATATTTTCCTTGAAGGTTAATAGAGAGGAGATTGAAGCTGATGCCCTGGAATTGAAGAAAAGAAAGGTATGGATAAACTTTGAATTTTTTTTATTTACTTGCAAACATGTTATTAATGGCATCAAATTTCTTCTTATAACATATGATATTTATTACTTGAGAATGACGGAATGCAACAAAAAGAATATCACATTAATCACAAATCAAGTTGTCGGTGATCAAATTTCCGCTGCACAATACTATATACTTCAGGTAGAGATGAAACCTGAAGATACCCAACTATCCTAACATTGATCTGTTTAAAGTCACAATGAAGCCCGTAAAGGAACTCAAAAATCATGTTTCGCTTTTGACTAGTCTGAACCAATACCTCGTCTTCAGTCTGACCAACGTGAATGGGTCATATTGGTTGTATTCCTTGTATAATTGATTAAACTCCAAGTAATAGATTGAGGGAGAACTATCACCTTGGCGAATAAAGATATCTTCCATCGTAACTAGAATATCTTAGTGGTATTGGCTCTGTGAGTGTAGGTAGACTCTGTTATCTTCCAAATTTCAGTAGCCGTGTGTAGAAACAAATAGTTGCGAACAATGCAATTTATAAAAAACAAAAGATCTTCACCGTGCGATTGCCGACGCATCTGGGCCTGCAGTAAAATCTGCTATCGGAAGCAGCATATGGCACCTTATTGTTTCCGGCGAAGAAGTTCTACTAGAAGGAAGGTGAAGCAAATTCCACTAGCCAACTTGACTATGAGAGATTAGTTTATTCCATGACTCATCGACGTAGATCGATATGGAAAGAGGAGTTTTTCTTTGAGAGAGGATGACTTGGACCCGAGCACGAATGCTAAGAGAGTTTCCTACCTTGCCGTCATCGATCAATTGGGAGAGTGGAGTGTTTTGTCAAGGGAGGAATGGCCAAGGGCGGAACGTGATTGCTAGAAAAGTTGCGGACCCGTGGTAAATGGTTTGAGTCGCTAACGCAAAAATAACCCAGTTAATTTGGGCAGCGTTCAAAATGGGAGTGGGAATCCTAACTAACCGATGTTGCAGTGGATGCACCGACGCCTAAAAGCTACTTCAGACAGGCTCTAAAACTTTTTGTTTCTTGGGGAAGAAGCTGTTTACATGGTTTTGATTGCTAGTTGCAGAGTAAATGAGAGAAGTAGTCAAGAATTAAATTTAATTATTATAAAATAGAATACAAATTCGAGAGCCAAACTATGGGTTCAAAAGGGAGTGCGACAACCTCTCAGTGGATGGTCTTCAATCCAATGGGTGGAGCTTGGTGTGTGGGGAACATGGCAATCATGTCATTGAGACGAGCTATTTACCGGTCTCCATTGAGAATGGTTTGCTCGATGAAGAAGGCGCTGATACCCTACAATTGCAAGGACAATGGGTGGAGGCTGACAAGTCATACTATTGCTACCTAAGAGAAAATTCTATGGTTAAGAGCAAAGAGGATAGAATGCTCAAGAACAAAATTTAATTATTATAAAAAGGAATACAAATTCGCGTGGTAATCTTCCGACAAACTCTTTAGGTCTTTGTGCATCCATAAGTCCCTCACCAAAATTGAGAGAACACAGATGGTGTCCATGGGTTCAGAAGTGAGCAGTAGTTTGGCAAGAGGGTTGCCTTTGATCCAATGGGAGGGCTCTTGGTATGGGGGAAAGGGCGATCATTTAGCTGAGATGAGCTATTTGCATGTTGCCACGAACAATGATTTGCTCAATGAAAGAGGTGTCGACGACAACTGCAAGGACTGTGAGCGGAGGCTGACAAGTCATACCATTGGTATTGTGCAGAAATTTCTAAGTTTAGTAGATGAGAGGAGAGAATTCTCAGGAACAAAATTTAATTATTATTAAATAGAATGCAGATTCGAGAAACAAGCTTCCGCCAACCAATAGAGGCCTTTGTTCCCCCAAGAGTTCCTCACCAAAATGAGAACACACAAAGGCTTTCCTCTGATCCCAAACACAGTTCAATGTCCTCTTATATAGATGGGGAAGGCATGCCTGATAAAATAACTTCCAATATATTATTAATATAATTAAATTTCATTCATTAATAACAATTTATTAATAAAAATAAATGTAACCCCTCAATCTATAACCAATATTTTGGTCTCCACTGTGCCGAGGTGGCAACTCTGCTTTCTTCTCTTGTCCTTGAGGGGAAATATGCTTGGGGTGTATAGTGTATACATATCATGTTATCTCCTGTGCTTTGAGATTTTGGGCATTCCTTTCTTCTTTGAATTAAGCCCTATATGTAACTACTTGTGGCTAATCTTCCTCACAGCTATTTGGAGCGGAAAATGGGAAAAAGTTGGAGCTGAACTTTTGTCTTTCGAATGTCAAGAGTAAATACAAGGTGATACCTTCTTTCCTCGCTTAGTGTGACAGTGTATTTTTGTGCATTTAAGCTTTGTTTTTATTATGTAATAAACTTTTGTTTCCAATGTAGGATGCTAGCCTTCCACCAAACTGGAAGGCCTTCGATACTCTCATTTTCAATGATTGTGTAAGTACACGATCTAGTTACAAATTATAATGGTTTTCATTATCAGCATATTGCTATTTCCATTTGCATCATATATCGATTGTCAGTCTTCTCATTGTATTATATGCATTATTATCAGCATTGCATTTAGTGATGATAATATTCTCATTCATAACATTGGAGTGAAATAGAGTACATTAATATCCGGTGTTGGGGTCCGTTCGCCGCTCTTGGTAGACCGGACCTTCTGAACCGTCCTAGCCCGCGGAGCGGTCGAGCGTACCAACAGTCAAAGATTCACAGAATGCTGAGTCAGAGTCTTGATGACGTGGAAAGCCCGCAATCGGGGTAAAAAACCATGCGGCCGGTTCAGTGTCGGCCTAACTTCCACTATTACAGTGTTTATTACAGAATTTTCTGGTAAAGAGCGGAGGGCGACAGGCTGCGCCTCGTTACACTTGATGAGATGAAGGAGATTAGACGTCGAGCGCCGCTCGTAGACGTTCTGTTCTCGAGGTCCTCCGCCGATTGCTTCTTGTGGGAGTGGGTGTCGCTTTCACCTTCTGAGTCGTCTTGACGTGATGGAGGGGATGGCTCCGAGCGTCTCGTCCTTGTCTTGCTTTTTCTCCTCTCTCGTCTTGTCTTTGTAATCTCGACGGTGGCTTGCAGGAGAGAACTTGGTGAATGTTGGCCTATATATATGATTTTAAGAGGGGCGGTTTATTAATTTCGCTTAAATATTTCCGGACCGGCCAGTAAGATTGCTCAGAATTAAGCACGCGGATCGTCATTTTTGAAAAAATGAGGATCCCACCCTTGGGCCAAAAGAGAGCCCGCCCGCCAAAACGGGCGGCCCGACGATGACGACGACGGCGGCTGCCACCCCCACGCCCGGTGAGTGGCCAGGGTGCCGCCCCAGGCGAGCCCGGCTGGATCCGGGCGGCCTCGGCCACCCTTTGCGGGACCCGACAGCGGCGAGGCCTCCCGGGGCCGGGCGGCCTCGGCCGGCCCTCGCGGAGGTTGACAGCAGCGAGGCCATCCGAGAACATGCGGCCTTGAACGACCCTTGCAAGGGCCGGCCACGGCATGTCTGCCTGAGTACGGGCAGCCTTAGCTGGCCCTTGCGGGGGCCAACCGCGGCGAGGCCGCCCGAGTACGGGCGGCCTTGGCCAGCCATTGTGATAGTCGGTCGCGGCGAGGCCGCCCAGGGTCGGGCGTGTGAAGACCCTGATTCTCGGGCTTCCCAAATGATTTCAAGGATCGAACATTATTTCAATAAAAATGTCGCAACATTAAAATCCACAGCACAAAGATTATAAACACCCGAACTCTTATTCATTCATTTATTTATTTACATCCGTCGATAAAAAAATTACGAGTATTTATTTATACTCAATACAAAATCACAATAAGGATCAGTACAAGAGACTTTATGCCTTTCATGGCTTTCTTCAATCCCTGTAAAGATCTTCAACCATACCTTCGTCAACTCTTCTGGCGGAATCCTCTTTGGTGCACTATGAGACACTCTTGTTGCCTAAAAAAATGAGTTCATAATGGGAGACACTCCTGTTGCCTAAAAAAATTTCACAATGGGTTAGTCATAAAAATATAACTATGTGAGACAAGTATTTTGTGAATATTCATACATGCAAACAAGAGAAGATAGCAATGTGCATACATTACAATAAATCATCTATTTCATTTACTCTCAATACTGAACATTAACTTGCCCCTTAATTTTAGTTACATAAAATAGGAAATGCTCGGGTATGCAAACTTGAATTAGCCACACCCCTGAAGGGAGAAATTGTAGGCTCACCACTACTGGTGAATCCATCAGTAGATGCATCTACATGATATGATTCAAATCATTCACATTTCCCTATGCAGAGTTTTAAATTAATTATTATCTTTATTGTAATTTTCGTGAAAACATGAGTTTTTAATAAAATAATCCCCTCAAAAATATGTATCGTTTTCATATTTTTCCCTCGCCCATATTTATTCCATAGCAATATATCATTGAGTTAAAGTCATATGCACAGACACTGTTTATTTTAAAAAAAGTAAAACAGAAATACAAAATTACGTGTGTTGGAAAAGCCCATGTAAAGAGGCCCTTGTTGGATCTCATTTTTTGTTTTCTTCTTTTCTCCTCTTTAGTCCCACATCATGTATATGGATCTCTTCTCTCTTTCTCCCTCCTATAAATGTGTATTCATACCTTGTATTTGATTATTGAGATAGTATATACAAGTTTGAGGTTTTCTCTACATGGTATCAGAGGGAACCGGTTCTACTCGCGGTTAAGTCCTTTGCTAACCGCGGCTTCTCGCGCGGTTACGTTCTTTCTAACCGTTGCTCCTGCTCTCCCTTTCCCTCTCTCTCTCGTGGCTTCCATGTGGAAACCCTTTCGCAAGTTTCCTCCAAATGATATGAGGAAAGCTCAGAAGTTTTCAAAAATTGAGTCACAGTAGTACACAGCACAGAAAAGAACACACCAGTTTATTTCTTTCAGTTATTTATTTACACATCACATGACAACAAATCTAAGAATAGTAATATATACAATAATCGCCTTCTCAGTTTGGATTTGTGATTCGATGATTCTCCTGGCATTCCCCGATACCGATAAAAATCTTCAACCATACCTTCGCCAGCTCTTCCGGCGGAATTCTCTGTGGTGCGCTGAGACTTGCTCCTGTTGCCTAAAAACATGTAAATCAACTGACTTAGTCATACAAATATGACTATGTGAGACAATTATTTCGTGAAACAATTCTACATGCAGAGAAAGGGGGTATAGCAATATGCTTACAATACAATAAATATAGATATATGTTTTCTTCCTGAAATCACACCCTTTTAATTACATAAAATAGGAAATACTTAGGTATGCAACTTGAATTGGCCACACCCTCGAAGGGCGAAATTGTAGGCTCACCCCTACTGGTGAATCCATCAGTAGATGCCTCTACATCATAAGATTCAAAACCTTCGTATTTCCTTATGCCGGATTTTATGTTTTATTATCTTTATTGAATGTAAAACAATAACATATAAGAGTTTAAAATATTCCCCTCAGAAAATATTTGTATCACTATATGTTTTCCCCTCGCCCACAGTATTTGATTTAGCGATTATTTCATTGAGTGTTTAAACTCATATGCACAGACAGTGTTCTTGAAAATAACCCAATAATATGAAAATACTTGAATAAACATAATTCAAGAAATAAGATACTCACCAACGTTTTACCTTTACCCGTATCCTTTGCTGTATTATGACCATGATTATCGCGGGACGCCATCCTCTTTTGTCCGAGTCGTGGAAACCACTGAAAGAATGCATATAATTCGGGTTGCGTCTCGTTTTACTCATAGGATAATACGAAAGGATAATATGGAAGTATAACTTGGCGAGTCGAAATCGAGAAACCGGGAAAACATAAGAGAAAAAGACGCTTAAATCACAAAATCAGCCCTCAATTAGTGTTGGACAGCCACAATATAACTTGAATGGGCCAAACCAGCCCCTAAATGGACTTCCCGTCCTCTTTACCGGCTGTCCAACAACTAATCAGCACAATCAACAGCGAAAAGTAGCTTAAAATTAGTATTACTTGACCACAAAACAACCATTAAACAGTTATCAAAAACAGCCCCAACTCTGTGCGTAAATCAGTCATAAATCAACACAAATCAGCCATATTGAGGAGTAAGTACAGCAGTAATCTCAACAATGACGTCTAAAACAGGAATTAGAAGAGGAGGAGAAGCATGCTTACAGCGGGAGAGGAAGGAAGAAGGATGTTACGCAACCGATCCTTGACGGATCGCCGGTGTGTAGCAAACTCCTTCCTAGAACTCCAAAGTAGCTCAGCTCAGTCCAGTCAAGGGCACCAGGAGGAAAGAAGAGGAAGCTGGGGAGCAGTAGCCAAGAGGAACAGCAACTGGGCAGCAAGCAGTCTTGGGAGCAACAGGTAAGGTAGTGCTGTAGCAAGACAGCAGAGTACCGCAGTTCGGGCAGCAAGGAAGTAATATAGGAGAGGGAGAGCAGGTGGATGAGGAGAGGCAAAATTTCCCCCAGTATTTAAAGAGGAGTAGGGCGGTGAAGAGGCAAGAAGAAGCCAAACTAGTTTTATTAACTCAGCTAGGTGTCACGCTATCCATTAAACCAACCGCCAAGTGTCCAAATGCAAGCCAAATGTCAACATACCATCCAACACAAGACAAATTTCAGCCAGCAAACATATCTAACATTTAGCCAGCACAACCAACTCACACCTCAGCCAGCCTTATCCATTTTTCCATATCCAATATCCTTTTTTATTGCAAAATAGCCAGCCCACCATTAAAGGCACCAAGCCCGGCCCGCCCATATCAGGATATAAGCTTACTAACATGTCAACCAACAAGTAGCCAGCCCACATAAACCAGAAAATCAAATGAAATAAGTGAAATGGAAAAATGTTATTGGCACTCCCACAAATCAAATCAACTGAATGCGCAAAAAGGAAAAAATCTTGAGAAAAATAAAGTATCGTACTGCCTTTACGTTATCATCATTGGGGATTGTAAATATCAAACAGTATAATATGCGGTGCGCCATATTTGGTTCGTCACATTCCACCTCTTCTTCTTCTCCCTTCTCCCTTTTCTAACTCTCTCTCTGTCAGGTGGGGCCTTCTCCCTTTTCCCTCTGCCCGCGCGATTTCCTCCCGACTATCCACTTCCTGTCTACTCGATACGGTCTCCTTTTCTATCCGCCGAGTTCTCTGCTTAGTCGCTGCTCACTTCTCGCGCGACTTCTCCTCTTCGTCGCTGCGGCTTCCCTAAACGCTGCGAGTTCCCTAACCGCCACGGCTTGACTAACCGTTGCTCTCTTCCCTAACTGCTGCGAGTTCTCCGCATCTAGGTCGCGACATATTTCCTTGCCGCTGGTGTGCTCACCGTGACCGTGCGGACTTCTCGCGCGGCTTCTTCTTTGCTTGTCGCTGTGGCTTCCCTAACTGCTGCGAGCTGCGCATCTAGGCCGCGACATCTTTCCTTGCCGCTGGTGTGCTCACCGTGACCATGCGGGCCTCTCGTGCGATTTTTTCCCTGCTTCATCAATGTTTCTTCCCTTTTCGCTGCGGGCTCCGCATCTTGGTCACGACCTCTTACCGCTGGTGTGTTGTCATCAAGACCGTGCGGCCTCTTTCTGCTCGTTGTTCTTATCTTATAGTCTACTCGCGCGGTCTCATCTCTATCCGCGCGGCCTCCTCTCTATCCGCCGATCTACCCTCCTGACCGTCTGGACATGAGTTCTTCTCTTGATTCCACCAAACAAGCGGCTTTCTCTTCTGCAGACCGCCCGACCCTTGGCCCTGTACTCCGGGATGAATTGTGGATCACTATTATTTCTTTAGCCGGAAAGAAGAAATTTGTGGAGTGGGTGCACTCTATTCACCGCGTTCTTCAGTTCAAAGGCTTTCTACATCACTTGACCCAAGCTATTCCCGATGTTCCTACTGAATGCTGTTTGCGCAACGATGGTCGAGTTCAGACGTGTCTCCTCAACTCCCTTGATGACAAATCTTATCGCATGACCATGTATCACGAATCGGCCAAGGCGATGTGGGATGAGCTCCACTCTCTATATTCCGGCAAAGATTGTCTTCCGCACCTATATGACATCATAACAGATCTTCAGACTCTTGATGTTGGTGGGGCCACCGACCTCACCTCCTTTGTTTCTCGGGCCAAGACTCTGGTGTTGGAGTTACCATGATGATCTGGAAGTGATCAAACATGTAATCTCACTGCCAACGCGATATGAGCCTGCAGGGTCGCACATAAGAGATGTAGAGAAGTTGGTTGATTGACTGTGTTGGTAAAGGTTACCAATCACCGACCTGAATAGGGTTGTGGGCAAAGTGTTACCTTAAAGGATTGTCGGGTTGGGCAAATGTTGCCTTGGAAGGCTGGTTAGATTGTCGTCCGAGGGTCGATAGCATTCGTCGAGAATCGTCTTTCTGATTCCCGCCGATCGACGAGAATCATCTCTTTGATTCTCGCCGATCGACGAGAATCGTCGAGAATCAACATGCTGATTCTCGACGATCGACGACTTCGACATGTATCGTCGACCGCGGCTCGACGATCGACGAGTTCGTCGTGTATCATCAAGTCATGCTCGACGATCGGCGAGAATCGTCGAGTATTGCACTCTGATTCTCGCCGATCCATTATGATGCTCGATGATTGATTCTCGCCGAACCTGCTCAGTGATTCTCGCCGATTGTCGCCGATTCTCACCGATTGATACTCGCCGATTCTGAACCCTATTTCGGGGTGGTCTGCGGATATCGATTTTCCTGGGTTTATTTATACCTTTGGTATAAATAGGACACTTAGGGTTTTCGGGAAATTGCTCGCGATTTTCTCCTGTAGCGAATCGAACCCGACGGAAGAGTTCCGCTCGTTCGCTCCGCCGATCCCGATTCCCGCCGCCGGAAGAGTTCCGCCGCCGTGTTCGCTCCGTCGACCTCCTTTTCTCCGGTGACTGTCGCTGGTGCTGCTCTTCCTGGCGCGGACCTAGCAGTCCGTGGAATAGCAGAGGTGCGGTCTTCTCCATCCCGATCTTCCGTGTGACGGAAAGACCGGTGTTCTCCCGCTCGTGTGGACTTCTGCAGAAACGTGGACATTATTCCACGTAGAACTCGCCACCAGCAGAAATCAAAGTTTGGAGCATCTCCGTTGAGTTATGACTCAACGCCCCCGAGGTAATTTTTGCCTAGTTTTTACTAACTTCTTAATTCAACGTTCATGACCCGATCCACATCTCTTTGGGTTTTTCTTGATGTTTATTTTTTCGCTGCGTGCACAAGCGTTGTGCCATCCTCATAGAGAAACCCAACAGTGGTATCAGAGCCAGGTTTCCGGCCATGATCGTTGTTTTGGAAGTTTGTTATTCCAGTGCGTGTAAACCTAGGGATTTAGAAGTGTTCTAAATGTCTAGATTTAGTCTTGATCTCCTCCAAGAACGTCTGGGATTTCGTGGGTATTTCTAAGTGTTAGAAATTGTTGTCTCCTTAGCAGTAACCATCCCTCGAGTATGTTTTGGGTTGTGAATCCAACATAGAGAGATGAACTTGTCTACTGCTTTAAGTTGAGTTGTCTTTGCCTTTGTCCAATGCATGTAAATCTGAGGATTTGGAAATTTCCGGATGTTCAGATTTAGCCCTTCCTTCTTTCAATTGTTGATGGTGTTAGGATGTGCACATAAGGGGTGCATGTGGTTTTAGAAGAATTTTGTTTTTCTTTGGATGTGCACATTGATCAAATGTTGATCATGGTTAATTGTTAACCTATAATTGAAAAATCCCTTCATCTAATATTAAGTATTCGGATGCCTTCCGATGGATGACACTCTTCCTGCCTCGATCGATGAAGTGTGGGCTTGCCAAAGCAAGGTGCATTAATCTATCTTGGTAAGGGTGCGAGCGGATAATTGTGATATACCACTGTCGACATCGGGTCATACTTAACTAGGTGACCTCAAAGGTTGA
Organism: Platanthera guangdongensis; assembly: GCA_039583875.1. Lineage (NCBI taxonomy): Eukaryota > Viridiplantae > Streptophyta > Magnoliopsida > Asparagales > Orchidaceae > Platanthera > Platanthera guangdongensis. Next base: position 176,435,642 of record CM077152.1, on the reverse strand, counting down.
GGGCCTAGAGGCATAGGGTTGGCATGCACCATATGATGGATGCGAATAAGGAGTTATTCACCAACCTTACAAGAATTGCATGCGGATGCAATTGGCAAGCGTTGCCTACCTAAATAACCGCATCGTGAGAGGAACGCCAAAGCGGACTCATAGTGTTGGTGAAATACGGATCTTGTCCACTAAGAGAGTAGCTCGCATGAACTCTCCGATTTGTTAGTGAGGGCTATCATTTCGAATAAAATAGTGAGAGTATTTTAATTGAAGTTCAAATTAAAATAAATTGTATTTGAAATTTGGTACTGATTTTATTCTGCATAAATTCTTGTAGAATTCCATGGCAAGTGTTTCACACTCCACGTTGTCTCTGAGAGCCATCCTTGAGAAGGATAAGCTCAGTGGGACAAATTACATGGACTGGTACAGGAATCTGAGAATTGTTCTCAGGCAGGAGCGAAAGCTCTATGTCTTGGAAGAAGAAGCCCCAAGGTGCCGACCGGGAACTCTTCCCGTGCTGAGAAGGATACTTATAAGAAGTATAATGACGATGCTTTGGATGTTGAATGTCTTATGCTTGCCACCATAAACTCTGAGCTTCAGAAGCAACATGAGAACATGGGGTGCAAGGAGATTGACGAGCATCTCAAGAAAATGTTTCAAGGGCAGACTCGTCAAGAGAGGTTCGACATCACGAAAGCGTTGTTTCAGTGCAAGATGCGAGTTCGAGACTCAGTAGGGACTCACGTACTCAAGATGATTGGGTATATCGAGAACCTTGAAAGGCTGGGTTTTCCTCTTGGTCAAGAGTTGGCCACGGATCTGATCCTGCAATCGTTGCCGGACAGTTATGAGCAGTTCGTCTTGAACTACAACATGAATGAGATAGACAAGACACTGCCCGAACTCCTAGGCATGTTGAGAACTGCCGAAATCAACATGAAAAAGGCCAAGCCTGCCAGCCCCATACTGATGGTGCATAAGGGCAAGGGCAAAGTCAAGGGTTCCAAGAAGACGAAGGTGGGACCTAAGTCATATCTTGAGCACAAGTCTTCAGCACTGATGAAAAAGAAAAGCACGGTGAAGGAAGGGAAATGCCACCACTGTGGCAAGGCTGGTCATTGGAGGAGGAACTGTCCTTCATACATTGAGGGTCTGCAGAAATTGAGGGGAGGTATGACTTCCGCTTCAAATGTTTACGTTATAGAGATAAACCTTTCTGCTCCTTCATCTTGGGTATTGGATACCGGATGTGGTTCTCACATTTGTACAAATGTGGAGGAACTGGGAAGGAGAAGATTGCTGAGTAAAGGGGAGGTGGACCTCCGCGTCGGCAATTGAGCAAGAGTTGCTGCTGTAGCCGTAGGGGTTTATCGTCTTTCTTTGCCCAGTGGGCTTGTAATAGAACTTGATAATTGTTATTTCGTTCCGGCCATAACTAGAAACATTATATCTATTTCATGTTTGGACATGATTGGATTTTCTTTTATAATTAAGAACAATTGTTGTTCTATATTTAAGAATGATGTTTGTTATGCTGTAGCCCAATTGTTTAATGGTTTTTATGTTTTGAACTTGGACCATCTGATCTGTAATGTAGAAAACAATAAAAGACTAAGAACAAATGACTCAAACCCTACGTATCTCTGACATTGTCGTTTGGGCCATATCAACGAGAAGCGCATATCCAAGCTCCATAGAGATGGACTTTTGGACTCATTTGATTATGAATCATTTGAGCGATGCGAGTCTTGTTTGTTAGGCAAGATGACTAAAGCTCCTTTCACTGGTTATACTGAGAGGGCTGAGGATCTCTTGGGTGTTGTACATAGTGATGTATGCGGACCCATGAGTTCCATGGCTAGAGGTGGGTATTTCTACTTTGTTACATTTACTGATGATTTCAGTAGATACAGATATGTGTATCTTATGAAGTGCAAATCCGAGACCTTTGAAAAGTTCAAAGAGTTCAAGAATGAAGTAGAAAACCAGTTGGGTAAAAGGGTTAAAACACTCCGATCTGATCGAGGTGGCGAATACCTGAGTCACGAGTTCCGTGATCATCTGAAAGAGTGTGGTATTGTATCACAGCTCACTCCACCTAGAACACCACAACATAATGGTGTGTCTGAGAGGAGAAATCGTACTCTGTTAGACATGGTACGTTCGATGATGAGTCATGCAAACTTGCCTGTTTCCTTTTGGGGTTTTGCTTTAGAGACTGCTGCAATGACATTGAATCACGCTCCAACTAAAACGGTTATGAAGACACCATATGGGATATGGACTGGGAAGCGTCCTAGTATGTCGTTCATTAAAATTTGTGGCTGTGAGGCATACGTGAGACGTCAAATGCCTGACAAGCTGGAACCCAAATCGGATAAATGTTATCTAGTGGGATATCCTAAGGAAACGAAAGGGTATTACTTTTACCTACCGTCTGAGGGCAAAGTGTTTGTCGCAAGAACTGGTGTCTTCTTGGAGAAAGAGTTCTTATCAAGAAAGACTGAAAATGTAGAGCTTGAAGAAGTTCAAGAACCACATGTAGTGAATGAATCGGAATTGGATTCTGAGACAGGACTACAAGATGTTGTAGCTAGAGAACCTGCTCAAGGAACACAAGTCCTACGTAGATCTGGTAGACCGAGGTTTGAGCCTGAGAGATATGGATTTCTCGTGTCTCAAATAGGTAATGTGTTGCTTATGGATCATGATGATGAGCCAACAACCTACCAAGAGGCTATGGATGGACCGGACTCCGACAAATGGCTTGAGGCTATGAAATCCGAAATGGACTCCATGTATGCAAACCAAGTTTGGAACTTGGTGGAACCACCTGAAGGGGTACGACCCATAGGGTGCAAGCGGGTCTTCAAGAAGAAGACCGACATGGATGAGAATGTACAGACATTCAAAGGGCGACTGGTGGCTAAGAGTTTCAAGCAAATTCATGGTATTGACTATGATGAGACCTTTTCCCCTGTTGCTATGGTAAAGTCCATAAGGATATTGCTTGCTATTGCTGCGTATTATGACTACGAGATCTGGAAGATGGATGTCAAAACGGCTTTCCTTAATGGAAACCTCCTTGAGGAAGTGTATATGACACAACCCGAGGGTTTTGTATCCCCAGATGAAGCCACTAAAATATGCAAGCTGAATAAGTCCATTTATGGACTGAAACAAGCCTCTCGAAGTTGGAATCTTCGTTTTGATGAGAAAATCAAAGAGTTTGGTTTCATCAAGAATGAAGATGAGGCTTGTGTTTACAAGCGAATCAGTGGGAGCATTGTTTTTTTCCTGATATTGTATGTAGATGATATACTGTTGATTGAGAATGACATTCCTACCCCGAAAGTTGTTAAAAACAACCTAGGGAACTGTTTTTCAATGAAGGATTTGGGTGAAACGACTTATATACTCGGTATTAAGATCTATAGAGATAGATCGAAGAAGTTGCTGGGTTTGACCCAGAGTATGTACATCGAAAAGGTGTTGAAGCGGTTCAACATGCTTGAGTCCAAGAAAAGATTTTTGCCCATGTCTCATGGTGTGAATCTCTCTAAGGACCAGTGTCCAAAGTCTTGTGAAGATAAGGACCGCATGAAGTTGATTCCATATGCTTCGGCAATTGGATCAATTATGTACGCGATGTTATGTACTCGACCCGATGTCTCCTTTGCTTTGAGCATGACTAGCAGATATCAGTCAGACCCCGGTGAGTGTCACTGGATTGCAGTCAAGAATATCCTGAAGTACTTGAGAAGGACTAAGAACATGTTCTTAGTGTATGGTGGAGAGGAAGAGCTCGTTGTAAGTGGTTACACGGATGCTAGCTTTCAAACTGATCGAGACGACTCTAAGTCTCAGTCAGGTTTTGTGTTTTGCCTGAATGGAGGAGCTGTGAGCTGGAAGAGTTCCAAGCAAGAGACAGTTGCTGATTCTACAACAGATGCCGAGTATATCACAGCAGCTAATGCGGCGAAGGAGGCTGTATGTATTAGGAAATTCATCGGTGAGCTTGATGTAGTTCCTAACATTATTGGTACCGTAGTTCTCTACTGTGATAACAATGGTGCAATTACACAATCTAAGGAACCTAGATCTCATCAGCGCTCCAAGCACATACTCCGGCGGTTTCATCTTATTCGTGAGATTGTCGAACGAGGAGATGTAAACATTTGCAGAGTGCCGACTGAGGAAAATATTGCGGATCCGCTGACAAAGCCTCTCGCGCAGAGAAAACATGATGGTCATACTAGATCGATGGGTATACGATACCTAAATGATCAACTCTAGCGAGAATCTTGTGGGTTGCATATAATCTTGTATTTTGTTGGCTGTTTGTTCATATGATGAACTGTGTACCTAATTTTCCTTTTACAATTAATGACAAATTCTTTTATTATGTTTTTCTATATGATAGTTAAATGTTAACATAATAGATACCCTGAGAATGTTCGCTTCCATGGGACATCAAGTACGTGACTTGAATGTGAGAGCCCATGATTTATTTGAAGCTTCATTCTTAAAGGTCCCTGGTCGAGTATCATCATAGAAGCTAAGGGTGATGATGGTACATGGAGACTAGCACGTGTGTTGACTGATGACCGGTTCTCACAGGTCATGATATTGTGATATCAAGTCATCACGTGGGTACTTGTTAGTGAACAAGTTGTACTGGACAGACCCAACCTGAGACTGCTCTGTGGATTGTCATCCAATCGTGTCACGAGTAGGTCTCAATTGACAATGGTGTTGTGATCCTTTGACCTGAAGTCAAAACATTCATCAAGTGAGGAAGAGCGTGCTTTGATGCCATCTAAAGTCTTCTTTGAGAAAGGTTGATGATAAGGGTGGTTGTTGGGCATGTTACGAATCATTTGGGTGTTTGTGTGTGAGCAGATATGAGATTTGTCCTCCTGTATGACAGGAGTTGCATCCATGGGCCCCTTGATGGAACTGGACTGAGAAATGCATGGCCATGCTTGGTTGAGTCAATATGTGATATTGGACTCACCATTCTCTGGAAGTCCGTCCTGGATCAAGAAACTTGGATTGAGCTATTACGAGGGTGACACGGTCCATGCCTCTAGTTCTTTCCGGATGTAAGGGACAAAGGGACAAAGACAACGCTGATACATTGGTCATAAAAGGCTTATGAGTTATAAACTCTTATTGCTTGGGGAGCAATGATGCATTGGTAGATGCCGCTAATTGTTTGTGAGGTTTTTGCTTTGATACTTTCGAGATCAAGTGGGAGTTTGTTGGAGTTACCATGATGATCTGGAAGTGATCAAACATGTAATCTCACTGCCAACGCGATATGAGCCTGCAGGGTCGCACATAAGAGATGTGGAGAAGTTGGTTGATTGACTGTGTTGGTAAAAGTTACCAATCACCGACCTGAATAGGGTTGTGGGCAAAATGTTGCCTTAAAGGATCGTCGGGTTGGGCAAATGTTGCCTTGGAAGGCTGGTTAGATTGTCGTCCGAGGGTCGATAGCATTCGTCGAGAATCGTCTTTCTGATTCCCGCCGATCGACGAGAATCATCTCTTTGATTCTCGCCGATCGACGAGAATCGTCGAGAATCAACATGCTGATTCTCGACGATCGACGACTTCGACATGTATCGTCGACCGCGGCTCGACGATCGACGAGTTCGTCGTGTATCATCAAGTCATGCTCGACGATCGGCGAGAATCGTCGAGTATTGCACTCTGATTCTCGCCGATCCATTATGATGCTCGATGATTGATTCTCGCCGAACCTGCTCAGTGATTCTCGCCGATTGTCGCCGATTCTCACCGATTGATACTCGCCGATTCTGAACCCTATTTCGGGGTGGTCCGCGGATAGCGATTTTCCTGGGTTTATTTATACCTTTGGTATAAATAGGACACTTAGGGTTTTCGGGAAATTGCTCGCGATTTTCTCCTGTAGCGAATCGAACCCGACGGAAGAGTTCCGCTCGTTCGCTCCGCCGATCCCGATTCCCGCCGCCGGAAGAGTTCCGCCGCCGTGTTCGCTCCGTCGACCTCCTCTTCTCCGGCGACTGTCGCTGGTGCTGCTCTTCCTGGCGCGGACCTAGCAGTCCGTGGAATAACAGAGGTGCGGTCTTCTCCATCCCGATCTTCCGTGTGACGGAAAGACCGGTGTTCTCCCGCTCGTGTGGACTTCTGCAGAAACGTGGACATTATTCCACGTAGAACTCGCCACCAGCAGAAATCAAAGTTTGGAGCATCTCCGTTGAGTTGTGACTCAACGCCCCCGAGGTAATTTTTGCCTAGTTTTTACTAACTTCTTAATTCAACGTTCATGGCCCGATCCACATCTCTTTGGGTTTTTCTTGATGTTTATTTTTCCGCTGCGTGCACAAGCGTTGTGCCATCCTCATAGAGAAACCCAACAGTGGTATCAGAGCCAGGTTTCCGGTCATGATCGTTGTTTTGGAAGTTTGTTATTCCAGTGCGTGAAAACCTAGGGATTTAGAAGTGTTCTAAATGTCTAGATTTAGTATTGGTCTCCTCCAAGAACGTCTGAGATTTCGTGGGTATTTCTAAGTGTTAGAAATTGTTGTCTCCTTAGCAGTAACCATCCCTCGAGTATGTTTTGGGTTGTGAATCCAACATAGAGAGATGAGCTTGTCTACTACTTTAAGTTGAGTTGTCTTTGCCTTTGTCCAATGCATGTAAATCTGAGGATTTGGAAATTTCCGGATGTTCAGATTTAGCCCTTCCTTCTTTCAATTGTTGATGGTGTTAGGATGTGCACATAAGGGATGCATGTGGTTTTAGAAGAATTTTGTTTTTCTTTGGATGTGCACATTGATCAAATGTTGATCATGGTTAATTGTTAACCTATAATTGAAAAATCCCTTCATCTAATATTAAGTGTTCGGATGCCTTCCGATGGATGACACTCTTCCTGCCTCGATCGATGAAGTGTGGGCTTGCCAAAGCAAGGTGCATTAATCTATCTTGGTAAGGGTGCGAGCGGATAATTGTGATATCCCACTGTCGACATCGGGTCATACTTAACTAGGTGATCTCAAAGGTTGAGTGCCTAGAGGCATAGGGTTGGCATGCACCATATGATGGATGCGAATAAGGAGTTATTGACCAACCATACAAGAATTGCATGAGGATGCAATTGGCAAGCGTTGCCTACCTAAAAAACCGCATCGTGAGAGGAACGCCAAAGCGGACTCATAGTGTTGGTGAAATACGGATCTTGTCCACTAAGAGAGTAGCTCCCATGAACTCTCCGATTTGTTAGTGAGGGCTATCATTTCGAATAAAATAGTGAGAGTATTTTAATTGAAGTTCAAATTAAAATAAATTGTATTTGAAATTTGGTACTGATTTTATTCTGCATAAATTCTTGTAGAATTCCATGGCAAGTGTTTCACACTCCACGTTGTCTTTGAGAGCCATCCTTGAGAAGGATAAGCTCAGTGGGACAAATTACATGGACTGGTACAGGAACCTGAAAATTGTTCTCAGACAGGAGCGAAAGCTCTATGTCTTGGAAGAAGAAGCCCCCGAGGTGTCGACCGGGAACTCTTCCCGTGCTGAGAAGGATACTTATAAGAAGTATACTGACGATGCTTTGGATGTTGAATGCCTTATGCTTGCCACCATGAACTCTGAGCTTCAGAAGCAACATGAGAACATGGGGTGCAAGGAGATTGACGAGCATCTCAAGAAAATGTTTCAAGGGCAGGCTCGTCAAGAGAGGTTCGACATCACGAAAGCGTTGTTTCAGTGCAAGATGCGAGTTCGAGACTCAGTAGGGACTCACATACTCAAGATGATTGGGTATATCGAGAACCTTGAAAGACTGGGTTTTCCTCTTGGTCAAGAGTTGGCCACGGATCTGATCCTGCAATCGTTGCCGGACAGTTATGAGCAGTTCGTCTTGAACTACAACATGAATGAGATAGACAAGACACTGCCCGAACTCCTAGGCATGTTGAGAACTGCCGAAATCAACATGAAGAAGGCCAAGCCTGCCAGCCCCATACTGATGGTGCATAAGGGCAAGGGCAAAGCCAAGGGTTCCAAGAAGACGAAGGTGGGACCTAAGTCATATCTTGAGCACAAGTCTTCAGCACTGATGAAAAAGAAAAGCACGGTGAAGGAAGGGAAATGCCACCACTGTGGCAAGACTGGTCATTGGAGGAGGAACTGTCCTTCATACATTGAGGGTCTGCAGAAATTGAGGGGAGGTATGACTTCCGCTTCAAATGTTTACGTTATAGAGATAAACCTTTCTGCTCCTTCATCTTGGGTATTGGATACCGGATGTGGTTCTCACATTTGTACAAATGTGGAGGAACTGGGAAGGAGAAGATTGCTGAGTAAAGGGGAGGTGGACCTCCGCGTCGGCAATGGAGCAAGAGTTGCTGCTGTAGCCGTAGGGGTTTATCGTCTTTCTTTGCCCAGTGGGCTTGTAATAGAACTTGATAATTGTTATTTCGTTCCGGCCATAACTAGAAACATTATATCTATTTCATGTTTGGACATGATTGGATTTTCTTTTATAATTAAGAACAATTGTTGTTCTATATTTAAGAATGATGTTTGTTATGCTGTAGCCCAATTGTTTAATGGTCTTTATGTTTTGAACTTGGACCATCTGATCTGTAATGTAGAAAACAATAAAAGACTAAGAACAAATGACTCAAACCCTACGTATCTCTGGCATTGTCGTTTGGGCCATATCAACGAGAAGCGCATATCCAAGCTCCATAGAGATGGACTTTTGGACTCATTTGATTATGAATCATTTGAGCGATGCGAGTCTTGTTTGTTAGGCAAGATGACTAAAGCTCCTTTCACTGGTTATACTGAGAGGGCTGAGGATCTCTTGGGTGTTGTACATAGTGATGTATGCGGACACATGAGTTCCATGGCTAGAGGTGGGTATTTCTACTTTGTTACATTTACTGATGATTTCAGTAGATACGGATATGTGTATCTTATGAAGTGCAAATCCGAGACCTTTGAAAAGTTCAAAGAGTTCAAGAATGAAGTAGAAAACCAGTTGGGTAAAAGGGTTAAAGCACTCCGATCTGATCGAGGTGGCGAATACCTGAGTCATGAGTTCCGTGATCATCTGAAAGAGTGTGGTATTGTATCACAGCTCACTCCACCTAGAACACCACAACATAATGGTGTGTCTGAGAGGAGAAATCGTACTCTGTTAGACATGGTACGTTCGATGATGAGTCATGCAGACTTGCCTGTTTCCTTTTGGGGTTTTGCTTTAGAGACTGCTGCAATGACATTGAATCGCGCTTCAACTAAAACGGTTCTGAAGACACCATATGAGATATGGACTGGGAAGCGTCCTACTATGTCGTTCATTAAAATTTGGGGCTGTGAGGCATACGTGAGACGTCAAATGCCTGACAAGCTGGAACCCAAATCGGATAAATGTTATCTGGTGGGATATCCTAAGAAAACGAAAGGGTATTACTTTTACCTACCGTCTGAGGGCAAAGTGTTTGTCGCAAGTACTGGTGTCTTCTGGGAGAAAGAGTTCTTATCAAAAAAGACTGAAAATGTAGAGCTTGAAGAAGTTCAAGAACCACATGTAGTGAATGAACCGGAATTGGATTCTGAGACAGGACTACAAGATGTTGTAGCTAGAGAATCTGCTCAAGGAACACAAGTCCTACGTAGATCTGGTAGACCGAGGTTTGAGCCTGAGAGATATGGATTTCTCGTGTCTCAAATAGCTAATGTTTTGCTTATGGATCATGATGATGAGCCAGCAACCTACCAAGAGGCTATGGATGGACCAGACTCCGACAAATGGCTTGAGGCTATGAAATCCGAAATGGACTCCATGTATGCAAACCAAGTTTGGAACTTGGTGGAACCACCTAAAGGGGTACGACCCATAGGGTGCAAGTGGGTCTTCAAGAAGAAGACCGACATGGATGAGAATGTACAGACATTCAAAGGGCGACTGGTGACTAAGGGTTTCAAGCAAATTCATGGTATTGACTATGATGAGACCTTTTCCCCTGTTGCTATGGTAAAGTCCATAAGGATATTGCTTGCTATTGCTGCGTATTATGACTACGAGATCTGGAAGATGGATGTCAAAACGGCTTTCTTTAATGGAAACCTCCTTGAGGAAGTGTATATGACATAACCCGAGGGTTTTGTATCCCCAGATGAAGCCACTAAAATATGCAAGCTGAATAAGTCCATTTATGGACTGAAACAGGCCTCTCGAAGTTGGAATCTTCGTTTTGATGAGAAAATCAAAGAGTTTGGTTTCATCAAGAATGAAGATGAGGCTTGTGTTTACAAGCGAATCAGTGGGAGCATTATTGTCTTCCTGATATTGTATGTAGATGACATACTGTTGATTGGGAATGACATTCCTACCCTGAAAGTTGTTAAGAACAACCTAGGGAACTGCTTTTTAATGAAGGATTTGGGTGAAGCGACTTATATACTCGGTATTAAGATCTATAGAGATAGATCGAAGAAGTTGCTGGGTTTGACCCAGAGTACGTACATCGAAAAGGTGTTGAAGCGGTTCAACATGCTTGAGTCCAAGAAAGGATTTTTGCCCATGTCTCATGGTGTGAATCTCTCTAAGGACCAGTGTCCAAAGTCTTGTGAAGATAAGGACCGCATGAAGTTGATTCCATATGCTTCGGCAATTGGATCAATTATGTACGCGATGTTATGTACTCGACCCGATGTCTCCTTTGCTTTGAGCATGACTAGCAGGTATCAGTCAGACCCCGGTGAGTGTCACTGGATTGCAGTCAAGAATATCCTGAAGTACTTGAGAAGGACTAAGGACGTGTTCTTGGTGTATGGTGGAGAGGAAGAGCTCGTTGTAAGTGGTTACACGGATGCTAGCTTCCAAACTGATCGAGACGACTCCAAGTCTCAGTCAGGTTTTGTGTTTTGCCTGAATGGAGGAGCTGTGAGCTGGAAGAGTTTCAAGCAAGAGATAGTTGTTGATTCTACAACAGAGGCCGAGTATATCGCAGCAGCTAATGCGGCGAAAGAGGCTGTATGGATTAGGAAATTCATCGGCGAGCTTGATGTAGTTCCTAGCATTGTTGGTCCCGTAGTTCTCTACTGTGATAACAATGGTGCAATTGCACAATCTAAGGAACCTAGATCTCATCAGCGCTCCAAGCACATACTCCGGCGGTTTCATCTTATTCGTGAGATTGTCGAACGAAGAGATGTAAACATTTGCAGAGTGCCGACTGAGGAAAATATTGCGGATCCGCTGACAAAGCCTCTCGCGCAGAGAAAGCATGATGGTCATACTAGATCGATGGGTATACGATACATAAATGATCAACTCTAGCGAGAATCTTGTGGGTTGCATGTAATCTTGTATTTTGTTGGCTGTTTGTTCATATGATGAACTGTGTACCTAATTTTCCTTTTACAATTAATGGCAAATTCTTTTATTATGTTTTTCTATATGATAGTTAAATGTTAACATAATAGATATCCTGAGAATGTTCGCTTCCATGGGACATCAAGTACGTGACTTGAATGTGAGAGCCAATGATTTATTTGAAGCTTCATTCTTAAAGGTCCCTGGTCGAGTATCATCATAAAAGCTAAGGGTGATGATGGTACATGGAGACTAGCACGTGTGTTGACTGATGACCGGTTCTCACAGGTCATGATATTGTGATATCAAGTCATCACGTGGGTACTTGTTAGTGAACAAGTTGTACTGGACAGACCCAACCTGAGACTGCTCTGTGGATTGTCATCCAATCGTGTCACGAGTAGGTCTCAATTAACAATGGTGTTGTGATCCTTTGACCTGAAGTCACAGCATTCATCAAGTGAGGAAGAGCGTGCTTTGATGCCATCTAAAGTCTTCTTTGAGAAAGGTTGATGATAAGAGTAGTTGTTGGGCATGTTACAAATCATTTGGGTGTTTGTGTGTGAGTAGATATGGGATTTGTCCTCCTGTATGACAGGAGTTGCATCCATGGGCCCCTTGATGGAACTGGACTGAGAAATGCATGGCCATGCTTGGTTGAGTCAATATGTGATATTGGACTCACCATTCTCTGGAAGTCCGTCCTGGATCAAGAAACTTGGATTGAGCTATTACGAGGGTGACACGGTCCATGCCTCTAGTTCTTTCCGGATGTAAGGGACAAAGGGACAAAGACAACGCTGATACATTGGTCATAAAGGCTTATGAGTTATAAACTCTTATTGCTTGGGGAGCAATGATGCATTGCTAGATGCCGCTCATTGTTTGTGAGGTTTTTGCTTTGATACTTTCGAGATCAAGTGGGAGTCTGTTGGAGTTATCATGATGATCTGGAAGTGATCAAACATGTAATCTCACTGCCCACGCGATATGAGCCTGCAGGGTCGCACATAAGAGATGTGGAGAAGTTGGTTGATTGACTGTGTTGGTAAAGGTTACCAATCACCGACCTGAATAGGGTTGTGGGCAAAATGTTACCTTAAAGGATCGTCGGGTTGGGCAAATGTTGCCTTGGAAGGCTGGTTAGATTGTCGTCCGAGGGTCGATAGCATTCGTCGAGAATCGTCTTTCTGATTCCCGCCGATCGACGAGAATCATCTCTTTGATTCTCGCCGATCGACGAGAATCGTCGAGAATCAACATGCTGATTCTCGACGATCGACGACTTCGACATGTATCGTCGACCGCGGCTCGACGATCGACGAGTTCGTCGTGTATCATCAAGTCATGCTCGACGATCGGCGAGAATCGTCGAGTATTGCACTCTGATTCTCGCCGATCCATTATGATGCTCGATGATTGATTCTCGCCGAACCTGCTCAGTGATTCTCGCCGATTGTCGCCGATTCTCACCGATTGATACTCGCCGATTCTGAACCCTATTTCGGGGTGGTCCGCGGATAGCGATTTTCCTGGGTTTATTTATACCTTTGGTATAAATAGGACACTTAGGGTTTTCGGGAAATTGCTCGCGATTTTCTCCTGTAGCGAATCGAACCCGACGGAAGAGTTCCGCTCGTTCGCTCCGCCGATCCCGATTCCCGCCGCCGGAAGAGTTCCGCCGCCGTGTTCGCTCCGTCGACCTCCTCTTCTCCGGCGACTGTCGCTGGTGCTGCTCTTCCCTGCGCGGACCTAGCAGTCCGTGGAATAACAGAGGTGCGGTCTTCTCCATCCCGATCTTCCGTGTGACGGAAAAACCGGTGTTCTCCCGCTCGTGTGGACTTCTGCAGAAACGTGGACATTATTCCACGTAGAACTCGCCACCAGCAGAAATCAAAGTTTGGAGCATCTCCGTTGAGTTGTGACTCAACGCCCCCGAGGTAATTTTTGCCTAGTTTTTACTAACTTCTTAATTCAACGTTCATGGCCCGATCCACATCTCTTTGGGTTTTTCTTGATGTTTATTTTTCCGCTGCGTGCACAAGCGTTGTGCCATCCTCATAGAGAAACCCAACATCTGGTTGAAACCTGAATTCAACATCAACCTCCTACGATGGATCTCGCTGCACAACATGCTCAAAAAGAAGCCGTCGATGTTGTCATGCTGATGGCTCGTGTGCCACCACATCTTCAGAGCGTTCGGGCTCAGATCCTCTCCTCTGTTACTACTCCGTCACTATCCGATGTGTGTTCCATGTTGCTCAAGGTCTCACCACCTCCTGATAGTTCTGGACCTCCGTCACCGGCTCTCCTTCAGCAGACTTCTGCGCCCTTGCTGCCTCTCCCTCCTCCTGCTCGTGGGGGGCGTTCAGGCTCTCGGGGCCAAGGTCGGGGAGGCCAACCACGACCAAAGTGTTCCTTTTGCGGTAAGTACGACCACCTTGAGGCCACTTGCTATCGCAAGCATGGGCTTCCTCCTCGTCCACAGGCCGCTGTTGCTACCACCGACTCCTTTTTCACTCGTACTGACCTTGAAGATGTCCGGCTTCAGCTCCAACAACTTCTTGGTCTGCTTAGTCGCCCACCTGCGTCCGTTGCCTCTGCTGCCTCCATCTCACATGAAGGTTTCACTTGTCTCTCCACTAGTCTGCGCTGGATAGTGGATTCAGGTGCCACTCATCACATCACTTCCCTGCGGCCACATCAGTACCTGGATTCTCCTTATCCTAAATGTATCACAGTGACCAATGGGGACACTGTTCCATTCTCCTGATTTACTGATATCCCTCTCACTTCTTCTCTCTCTTCGCTCAGCTCTTCATGTTTCGGGCTTCCCGTTTAATTTACTTTCTGTTGTTCGCCTTACTGCTGATTTAAATTGCTCCACAACCTTTACATTTTCTTCTTTAATGATACAAGATCGCCAGACGCGGAATATCATTGGTAAGGGACGACTGCAGAACATACTCTAACTTCTTGATGACTCTCCTACTATCCTCTCTTCCGTCTCCTCCATCGATTGACATCGACGTCTTGGGCATGCCCCTTTACTAGTCCTTCAGAGGGCTCTACCAAATGCATCTCTTCCTACTTTTCAGTGTGAATATTGTATTTTCGGCAAGAAGTCTCGTTCATCTTTTTCATCTAATTGTACTCGGAGTTCTGCTCCTTTTATTTAGTATACTACGATATTTGGGGACCGTACAAAATCACTAGCATTATTGAGTATCGCTATTTTCTAATTTTTATTGATGATTATTCTAGAATGACATGGCTATATTAATTCGTGATCGCTTCGAGCTTCCCCATGTTTTCCGGGCTTTCCTTCTCGAGACCCGCACACAATTCACCACGAACATCAAGACCATTCGCACTGATAATGCTCGCGAATACACTAGCCACAAATTTGCGACCCTTTGTTATGAATTTGGGGTTATTCACCAAACATCGTGTGCATATACCCACCAACAAAACGGAGTAGCCGAACATAAGAATCGACATCTTCTCGATGTGGCACGCTCTCTCATGCTTCAAACATAGGTTCCCAAAGCTTATTGGAACTTTGCCCTTTTGACGCCTTGCTATCTGATTAACCGTCTCCCTTCCCCCATACTCCACAATGTCACTCCGTTCAGCCTTATGTTCCCCTCTACTCCGATATTCTCTCTCACGCCCCGCATCTTTGGGTGTACTTGCTACGTTCACGCTCTTGGTCCATCCATGAACAAGTTGAATCCTCGGGCAGCAAAACACATCTTTGTTGGATATTCACGGATTCAGAAAGGCTATGTATGCTACTCTCCGGCTACCCGCAAGGTGACTATGTCTGCTGATGTTACCTTTTGGGAGGATCTTCCTTTCTTCTCTACTCCAGATCCAACACCTCTACCACTACCCGTCCTACGTCATGTCACTCCCGTTACCACTCCACCACAAAAAATTCCTGACCAGGCTCCCCCTATTTCCAAGTCACCTTTTATACATGTTTACACTCGTCGCCATCCCAGCTCCGTTGCCCCAATGCAGTCGACCTCGACCTCTGACGCTCCGCGTCCTGCTGATCCGGCACCAGAGTCTACCGCTCATCCCATGACGAATTATGTATCCTTACATCGCCTATCCCCACGACTTCAATTTTTGCCATTTCATTATCTTCGATTGTTGTACCTAACTCTGTGCAGGAGGCTCTCCAACATCGTGACTGGCGGGCGACCATGAAAGATGAAATGACTGCTCTCTGGGCTAACCCGACCTGAAAACCGGTATCTCTACCTACCGGTCAGGCACCTGTTGGGTGTAAATGAGTCTTTGTCATCAAATATGCTCCTAATGGGACATTTGACCGTCTGAAGGTCCGCTTGGTGGCTCGTGGCTTCACCCAACAACAAGGTCTCGATTATGAGGAAACATTTTCTCCAGTGGCCAAGCTCAACACCGTTCGTATCCTCCTCTCCGTGGTTGTGCATCGCCAATTACCGTTACAACAACTGGACATCGAAAATGCGTTTCTGAACGGCGACCTCCAGGAAACAGTCTACATGCAGCAACCTCTCGGGTTTGAAACCACGGGAGAGTCCCGAGTTTGTCATCTTAAGAAGTGCATATATGGTCTCAAACAATCCCCTCGGGTATGGTTCGACAAGTTTAGTAAGGCAGTCCGGGAAGTCGGCTTTACTCGGAGTTCAACCGACTTTTCTCCGTTCACTCGTCATGAGGCCACATGAACGGTTTTTCTGTTAGTATATGTTGAGGACATCTTAATCACTGAAAACGACTCAAAGGGAATCCAAGCGGTCAAACTGCACCTTAGCTCCGTCTTTCAAACAAAAGATCAGGGGCATCTTCGATACTTTCTTGGTCTTGAGATCGCGAGACGTCCGGATGGACTTGTTCTCTCCCAATGGAAGTACTGCCTGGATCTCCTTCAAGATGCTGGCTACTCTGGATGTAAGACCACTACTACTCCAATAGATGCAAATCATAAGTTGTGTGCATATGCTTTTGACACAGATCTTCTTCTCCAAAATCCGGAATACTATCGACGACTTGTTGGGGAATTGATCTACCTAACGATCACAAGACCAGATAAATCCTTTGCTGTTGGGGCGGTCAGTCGGTTTATGCATGCCCTTCTAATATCTCATCTTCAAGCCGTTGAGCGCATCCTAAGATACCATAAAATTGCTCCGGGTCAAGGGCTGATATACAAAATCTCATTCTCTACTTCAACGTTGGTTGCGTATTCTGATGCAGATTATGCTGGTTACTTGGATGATTGGCGGCCAACCAGTGGTTTTTGTACCTATTTTGGAGGTCATCTTGTTACCTGGCGGAGTAAGAAACAAGCTGTGGTTGCTCGATCCTCAGCTGAAGCCGAATACCGATCGATGACATCAGTTATCTCTGAGCTTACATGGCTTGAAAGTCTTATTGCCGATCTACGAGTAAAACTTCCCTCACCTGTCATCCTGTTATGTGACAGCCAAGCAGCTAGACACAGCAAAAAATCCAGTCTTACATGAAAAAACGAAACACATTGAAGTGGACTGTCACTTTATCCGGGAGAAAGTTAAAATGAAGAAGATATAATTGAATCATGTTCTGGGTACTAAACAAATTGTTGATATACTCACAAAGGCCCTACCAAGTACCCTATTTTATCAGTTGCTGTCCAAGCTGGGTGCCTATGACTTGTACGCTCTAGCTTGCGGGGGAGTGTTGGAAAAGCCCATGTAAAGAGGCCTATGTTGGAGCCCATTTTTTGTTTTCTTCTTTTCTCCTCTTTAGTCCCACATCATGTATATGGATCTCTTCTCGCTTTCTCCCTCCTATAAATGTGTATTCATACCTTGTATTTGATTATTGAGATAGTATATACAAGTTTGAGATTTTTCTTTACAATGTGAATAAAACTTAATTCAATAAATAAGAAACTCACCAAGGACTTGTCTTTATCAGTACTTTTGTTCGCATTATTGTCACGATTATCTTGTGATGCCATCCTCTTATTCCTGGGCCTCGAAAACCACTGAAATTGTATGCAATTTTTATTTGGGT
Source organism: Platanthera guangdongensis (assembly GCA_039583875.1). Lineage (NCBI taxonomy): Eukaryota > Viridiplantae > Streptophyta > Magnoliopsida > Asparagales > Orchidaceae > Platanthera > Platanthera guangdongensis. The sequence continues at coordinate 176,418,199 of CM077152.1, read as the reverse complement.
TGCGTCACTTGATATTCGTAGCGTTAATGTTTTTAAAAGGCGTTTAAAATCCGTTAAAATCTGAAAAACAAAATAAACGACAAAAGAAATGTCTATACGAGATATCTAACCAAAACAGTTCTCAAACGAGACTGCGAATCTGAACCTTAGCCGTCCAAACGACACAAAATAGCAAAAGAAACAGCTCTACAAATAGCTCAAAAATAGGTTAAACAACAAAAAAAATTATTGGCCATAAAATATGCTAAACAAAGCTCTTTTGTCCAAAACCAGCCCTCAGTGTAGCTAACCAGCACAAAATCGGCACATAAACAACTTTCACAAGGACTGCGAAGAAATATCCAGCAATAAAAATGACTGTCCAGCACTATACCAGCCCCCAAAATTTGTATCCAGCAAATTAATAAAGAAAATCAGCACCCCAACACCCAAAGACAGCCGAAGAGGGTATGCAAAATAGCCAACTAGATGAGGAATGACTAAACCAGTAAAGAGAGGAGAGGAAAATCCTTACAGTGGGAGAAAGAAGGCAGAAGAGAAACAACAGCTCCAAAACCGGCGGCACAGAGCAGCAACACAAGGACGGCGGCTCAAAACAGCGACACAGAGGCTGTAACACAACAACAACTACCAGGAGCAGCTCGGGAGCAGCAGCAGGGAGCAACAACAGCTCGGGAGCTGCAACAAAGAGAAGCAGCAGGGAGCAGTAAGCCCTAACAACGACACAGTGTCGGCACAGAAGCGTAGCAACGACAGCACAGAAGCACAGATAGAGAGTAGAGAAAGCCAGGAAGAAGAAGAAGAAGCTGGTAACAATAGAAGCAGAGAAGCGGACGAAAGAAGACGACAACAGTGCAGCGGTAGAAACAAGAAGTGCGGGAGAAGAGGTGCGGAAGAAGCAAAGCTCGGGCTCGGTTTTATAACAGAGGAATAAGCGCTCAGCGGCAAGAAAAAGCCAAGCCCTGATCCAGGTGCCACCCAAATAAGCCTCAAGGCTCAAACCAACAAACACAACACCAGCCAGCACAATTATTTCAGCCAACACACCTATTTCAGCCAGCAAACCAAACTCAGCCAGCCCACCAATTTTTTAGTCAGCCCACTAACACAAGCCCATATAAATGGCACCTCAATTGAAATGACAGCCCACTAATCACATTACTTTGCTATTGACACCCACAATTTAAATGAAACAATTTTAACAAATTAACAAATAAACTGAAACGAAACAAAAAGAGAAAATTGTTCGTAAAAATTTGATTTGCCTTTGTTCATCATCGGGGAAAAAATTGAATTTAGTTGGCACACTTTTTGGATCGTCACAATTCTTCCCTCCTTACAAGAGTTTTCGTCCTCAAAAACAAACTTTATAAATTGAAAGTTGATAACTTGAAACAAGACTGTTATAGGTTATGAACTAACTGTTTCTTTATATACAAGGAGTGAAATACATCTGTATTCGTTATAATTATTTTCTACGATACAATTCTAAATTGAACGCGGCTGGATTAAACGCTCTTCAGGAACTTCCGGAGGAGGAATTGGAGCAGGCGCAGGTGCAGGTGCCGAAGCTAACGTTTCAGCAAGCATTTGATATAAGTCTTGTTGCAGAGGAGATTGTCCGCGAGAATTAATTTCTTTGTTCAGAAGCTTCAGACACGTTTTCTTTGTATGACCAGGTTGACGACAATAATAACGTGCTCCATTTAAACATTCTTCTCGATGAAATAGGCCTCATTTGACGCACTTCGTCGTAGATGTTTGAGATGCATTGCTGGCACTGTTGTGGATATTATCCGACATGGCCGATATATCGGTCGACATAAAGATTTCATGCACAAAACGACATGTTTCCGATTTTTTTTTTTGCAAAATATCCTTTTCAAATATATCTTCCGATATGTTTGTTATTAACCGATATATTCGCCAATATATCGGTCCATATATCCCGACATTTTATCGATTGATTTTTTTTTCAATTTATTTTAATTAGTGTCTATGCTATAATAAGCAATAAACCAAAATTATTTCATTGTTTAGGTTGTTTTTTCCCTTCCTCTGACTTTCTTCCTTGCTCAAGCCCGTCATCGACTTTAATTATGCATGATCTTTGAATTATGGACTAAATGTTCTTTATCTTTCATTATCATCAACAACTTCCCAATATTTTGCTTGCTCTTGTTTTATTTCACGTGTTATACCATTATTACTAGTGTAACACAAAATGTTTATATTAGTTTCATAAATTTAGGAGTTCAATAAATATCAAATAATCAATATATTAATATATATAAATTAAAAAAAGATTAGATTTATAAATGATTACTCATATAAATAAATAAATATTAAAACCTGATATATGAAATATCCCTGATATATCCCCCAACATATTAAAACCGACATGAAAAACCTAAACCGACATGTCCCCGATATCCGACATCTACAACCTTGATTACTGGTTGATGGGACAGTATGGAATGTCGTAGCATCTTTACTTTGAGGTTCATCCTTCGTCCGCGTTCAAGGTATTTTTCTTTTACCGCTATCATGATGCTTTTGATATTTTTCTTAATCAATCTCTACCAATCGCGCCCTCTTGACCAACTTCCCATTTTCTAAAATATCAAGAGTCACTAGCAAATTGCGAATGTCGTCTTGCAGTCCTTGTTGGATTTGTCGGCGACGATCTTCTTCGGAAGTTATGATAGAATCGGCATAGTATGCCAACTTGAAAAATCCCGTCTCGTACTGCAGTACCGATTTTGTCCCTTGAACGTTTCATAGGAATTGATCGTGTAAGACTCTTTTCTCTGATCGTGGCACAAACTAATTTGTAAATTCCTGAAGAAAGTCTGGCCATGTTACAATACCACGTCTGGCGATCTTCGTAGCGACAATATTATTCCACCATCGCTTAGCTACGCCTTCGAGCAAAAACGAGGCTAATCATATTTTTCGATCTTCTGGACAGTCCATAACTTGAAAGATCGTTTCTATACGAAGAATCCAGTCTTCAGTCTCCAAGGGAGACAAGCCTCCAGCAAAGGTTGGTGGTTTTAATTCCATGAATTGTTTTAGGTCATAGTTTATTTGTCGGTGTTGCGGTACAGGTGCTATCGGAGGAAGATCAGGGAGGGTTCATTGGATGTTGTCTAGGAGTAGGGTCATCAGGAGGAAGTGTTGGTCCTAACGCAGCTAATGTGGGAAACACTAACTTAAGGTATTCCGCAATTGCTAACACAAATTCAGGAGGATGCTGTTGTCGATGTCCATTATCGCTTTCCTCGGATCTTGTTCCTTACTGAACTTCAAATTCTTCTCGAATCCTTTGACGACGTCGACTGGAGTACACTTGAACGGGTTCCTATACGTAAGTTTTGAATTAATTATATTACATTTTAACTTGTGTTATGACTTCGTACTGTCTACGACACAAATTATTAAATAACTGTTTCCTCTGATACCAAGTTGTGAAGACCCTAATTACCGGGCTTCCCAAATGATTTCAAGGATCGAACATTATTTCAATAACATGGTCGCATCATGAAAAACCACAGTACAAAGATTATAGACACCTGAACTCGTATTCATTCATTTATTTATTTACATCTGTCGATAAAAAAATTACGAGTATTTATTTATACTCAATACAAAAATCACAATAAGGATCAGTACTTGGGCTTTATGCCATGACCGCTTGGCATAGAGCTGATGCTTGCGCAGCAAGGAGAAGACCTGTGCGCAACATGGCTCAATTGTTATTCCCAACTAGCACTGTATATGACGATGTCATCGAAACAAATCAGCACAAAGAGGCGAAAGAGCGGACAGAAGATCTCGTTCATATTAGCCTGGAAGGTGGATGGTCCGCCAGTCAAACCGTTGGCTATCACCAGAAACTCATAGTGACCATCGTGAGTTCTGAAGGCCGTCTTGTGGATGTTTTCTTCCTTCATGAGGATCTGGTAGTAGCTCTACTGTAGATCAAGCTTGGTGAACTGCGTCGCCCCGTGTAGCTCATCCAACAGTTCTTCAATCAATGGAATCAGGAACTTATCCTTCAGGGTGGCGCTATTCAGTGCACGGTAGTCCACACAAAACCGCTACGACCCATCCTTCTTCTTGACCAGAATGATCGGGGCCAAAAATGAGCTCATGCTGGGCCGGATGATTCCCGCATGGAGCATCTCCTGAACGCTGCGGTCTATCTCAGCCTTCTGCATGTGCGGGTATCGGTATGACCGGATATTGGTAGGCTCCGCTCCTGCCTTGAGTACGATCTGATGATCCTGAAACTGTGATGGCGGAAGTGTGCGTTGCTCCTGAAAAATGTCAGCATATTGCTCCACAAGGGACTGCATCTGTATGGGCACCTCCGATGGTCCGGCCTCATCCGACCTCACCCCCAAAAGTACCGCCATCAAGCTTCCTGCCTTCTCGAGTTGCTGCAGGATTCGAAGAGATACTTCCTTTACTAGAGAGGATGTGAGACCTTTCAAACAGAACTGTTTCTCATGCTGCAAGAATTCCATTGTTATCTGATCCCAATCAAAAGTGACCCGTCGTAACTGCTGCCGCGACTGAACTCCCAGTACCATGTCCGAGCCCCAAATGAGTAAAAGATAGACATCCGTGCATCCAATGTACCCCTGCGTCTGAAGCTCCACCCCTTTTAGCACACCTTTGCACTACAACTTGCTGCCGTCTGCCACCATAACCTGGAAGGCAGCCCCTGTATCAATCACACGCCCAACTCGCTGCGGCACATCAGGATGGATGAAATTGTGCGTACTCCCACTGTCCACCAGAATAGTCACTTTCTCTTGCCTGATCCTTCCCGCAAGTCGTATAGTGAGTTAGGGGGAGGGTTACACCCTTCCATAGTATGTAGGGAAACCCCGAACTCGGTTAATCCAAGTCTCCAACAGGGATCTCCTCCTCTGGGCTCGACTCGTCCTCCACATCTTCATGTAGCATAAAGACTTGTACCTTCTGGCATTTGTGGCCCGCCGTAAACTTCTCGTCACAGTTGAAACAGAGTCCCTTCTCCTTCCTTGCCTGTAACTCGCCCCACGATAGTCGCGTAACCGTAGGCCGTCCGGCTACCGGTGGATCCCTCCTGGCAGTCGCCGGTGTAGTAAGGGGCCGTACTGTAGTCCGGGACCGCTGCCTGTTGAACTGCTCTTCCTAAATGCGGGCTAGACTGATGGCGTGGTTCAAGCTGCGGGACATGAACCTCATCTCGTAAGTGTTCCTTCAACCCAGAGACAAAACAACTGAGGAATGTCCTCTCCTCCCAATGCACCATATTTGCCAATTTTTCGAACGCCGTCCTGTATTTCATCACCGTGCCATTCTGACGCAACTTTTGCAAGAGGGCCTCAAAGTCCTCAAACTCCAGGGGCCCGAACCAAGCCGTGAACCCATTGACAAACTCCTCCCACGCCACATAATCCCGCCCCCGCAGGAACCACTGCGTCCACTGAAAAACGTCATCCTCCAAGTGGAAGGACGCCAGTTGCACCCACTGTACCTCTGGCACCTCTTGATAGCTAAAAAACAACCCGACCTTCTGTACCCACTCCAAAGCGTCCCCTCCGTTGTATCGAGGGAAATTCATGCGTGTCAGTTTTGGGGGCATGTACGCCTTGGTGCGTCTTGCCCTGGCCACCCCGGTCCTTGCCCGTTCCACGCCGGCCGTCTTGGGTCCACGCCCCCAGTGTATGCGCCCGGGTAGCCTTGATGCTGCTGTCCCAGAAACTCTTGATAGGGTTGACCCCCAAACCGAGTGCCCGCTCCTCCGGCCACGCCACCAGCCCGCGGATGGGGAAGGATTCCCGCCATTCCACCGCCCGGAGCAGCCGCCCTGCCTCCGCCGTTCTGATCGAGGCTGACCCGTGCCCAGGGCGGACGACTTGCACGACGGTCCTCCAGCGCTTCGTACGAAGCTGATCCGGCTCCAGATGGCGGTCCGCGACCTCCCCAGCCCCACGCCGCGACGCTGCCGCCGATTACCGTCGACCCGCCTCCCACGCACGTCGGGTCGGCCGATCCCGCCGATTCGCCGATGTGCAGAGTCGAGTGTTGCGCTCCGGAACCCTCCGCGGCCGATCCTTGTTCCTCCGCCGTTCTCGTCGTGCAACGACGATTTTCCTTTCAGATTTTGTGCGATCAAAGCCTTGAGTTCCTCCATCGTTGGATCGATCCGTTCTTCCAACCGTTGGGTGGACGCCTTTCATCTCTTCTTCGAAGGAGGCCACCGAATCGGTCAATCCGACGTAGTTTACCTCTAATGTTTCCAAACGATTAGCCTCTTGTCCACGAGTAGCAACCATGGTGGAGGATGGAATCCTCTGATACCAAATGATATGAAGGTGGGGGGGAGAGAGATCTAGAGAACTAAGAGGAGAAAACTAGGGTTGGGAGGGGGAAAGGAGAGAAATACCTGATAATCTTGCATAGCCATCCAAGAGGGGGTCCGGGTATATTTATACCCGGACCAAGGCCGGCCGGCCAAGGGGGGGCCGGCCAGCCCCAATGGGGGCTGAACCGTGTGGGTTTAGCCCCCCCGAGCCACCATTTAGATAGTGGGCGCTGAACCGGTTGGTTCAGGCCCGTTGTTGCCTTTAGACCCCTTGCTTCATCGTGTGTACTGACGTCCTAATAAGCCGGCGCCGTCCAGAGGCGTAACATATGCAAACTTGAATTGGCCACACCCCCGTAGGGAGAAATTGTAGGCTCACCCCCACGGATGAATCTATCAGTAAATGCCTCTACATCATATCACTCGAATCCTTCACATTTCTCTATGCAGAGTTTTAAAATAATTCTTATCTTTATCGTAATTTTCGTGAAAATATGAGTTTTTAATAAAATAATCCGCTCAGAAATATGTATCGCTTTCATGTTTTTCCCTCACCCACATGTATTCCATAGCGATATATCATTGAGTTAAACTCATATGCACAGACACTGTTTATTTAAAAAATAAAATAAAAATATGAAATTACGTGAATAAAACTTAATTTAAGAAATAAAAAACTCACCAAGGCCTTGCCTTTATTAGTACTTTTGTTTGCATTATTACCACGATTATCTTGCGATGTCATTTTCTTGTTCTTGGGCCGCGAAAACCACTAAAATTGTACGCACTTTTTATTTGAGTTGCGTCACTTGATATTCGTAGCGTTAGTGTTTTTAAAGAGCATTTAAAATCCGTTAGGATTCATTAAAATCCAAAAGACAAAAGAAATGTCTGTACGAGCTATTCAACCAAAACAGTCCTCAACCGAGACTGCGAATCTCAACCTTAGCCATCCAAACGACACAAAATAGTCAAAGAAACAGCTCTACAAATAGCTCAAAAATAGTGTAAACAACAACAAAAATGATTGTCCATAAATATGTTAAACAATGCTCTTTTGCCCAAAACCAGCCCTCAATCTGGCTAACCTGCACAAATTCGGCACAAAAACAGCTTTGAAAAGGACTATTCAAAAATATCCAGCAATAAAAATGACTGTCGAGCACTATACCAGCCCCCAAAATTTGTATCCAGCAAATTAATAAAGAAAATCAACACCTCAACACCCAAAGACAGCCCAAAAGTGTATGCAAAATAGCCAACTAGAGGAGTAATGACCAAACCAGTAAAGAGAGTAGAGGAAAATCCTTACAGTGGGAGAAAGAAGATAGGGGAGAAACAACAGCTCCAAAACCAGGGGCACAGAGCAGCAACACAGGGACGACGACTCAAAACAGCGGCACAGAGGCTGTAGCACAACAACAACTACTAGGAGCAGCAACAGGGAGCAGCAACAACTCAGGAGCAGCAGCAGGGAGCAACATCAAAGAGAAGCAGCAGGGAGCAGTAAGCCCTAAAAGCGGCACAATGTCAGCACAAAAGCGTAACAACGACAACACAAAAGCACGGAGAGAGAGTAGGGAAAGCCAGGAAGAAGAAGTTAGTAATAGTAGAAGCAGAGCAGCGGTAGAAAGAAGACAACAACAGAGTAGCGACATAAACGGGAAGTGCGAGAGAAGAAGTGCAGAAGAAGAAAAGCTCGGGCTCGGTTTTATAACAGAGGAATAAGCGGCCAACGACAAGAAAAATCCAAGCCCTGATCCAGGTGCCGCCCAAATAAGCCTCAAGGCTCAAACCAACAAACACCACACCAACCAGCACAATTATTTCAGCCATCACACCTATTCAGCCGGCAACCAAACTCAGCCAGCCCACCAATTTTTCAGTCAGCCAACTTACACAAACCCATATAAATGGCGGCACCTTACCCGCCGCCTCGATACTTCGTAACACCAGATCTCCGATGTTGATTGGCCTTGGTTTTACTCTCCGATTGTAATAGCATGCCACCTGCCTTTGGTATGCTACAATTCGCTGGTCTACCGTATCTTTTACCTCTGTGATGAGGTCGAGGTTCTCTCAGAGATTCTCGTCATTTTCCTCTTGGTTGAAATTTTGCACACGAGGACTTGGAATCCCGATGTCTATTATGGGGATAATTGCCTCATATCCATAACATAGGTTGAATGGCGTTTCGCCAGTCGAGGTTCTCCCTGTGGTGCGTGTACAACCTTGGGCTCACGGGAGGCGGCTCGAGTGGCAGTGTTGAGAAGGGGGCCAGAGGAATTGCAGAGGCGAGTGGGATCGTAGGGTACACTCGCCGGGGGGGGGAGACAGAGTGCAGCTGAATGGGCGGGACGTCTCTCACGGCGCGGGCTGGCTCTTGATGGCGAGATGACTCTCGCAAGGCAGGAGACTTGCGAGACGAACAGGTAGGCTCGTCTCGCCGCTGGCCGATTTCTCACTCATCATATAGGAAAAAAAGTGTTTTTACCTTCTAACCCCTAGGGGGGATTTTACTCTTTTACCCAGGTAATTTTACCCTTTTACCGTTTGTGCTCTGCATATAACCCTTCAGAACAGCGGAGCTTGGCTGTTGGCAGAACCAACACAGGGTATTTTGGTAATTTCAGGTCAGTTCAGTTTGGTTATTGGCAGGTCAAACTCAGTGGCCTATAAATAGACCGATAATGTGCCTTGAAAAGGTTCTTGAACCCTTCTATCTTCTTCCTCAAAGGCACCGAGCTCAGCACTGGCTAGGGAGGGGGAGAACTTCCGATTCTTCCGGGTAAGAGGTGGGACCCCCGAGCTGAGACCCTCGGTTTGTTTCTGGTTCTGTGACTCACGTCGAGAGGGTGGTTCAAGAAGAGTAGGTGTGTGCTGCAACTTCAGGTCCGAACTCTAGGGGAAGTCGGGTTACTGGCTTCAACATTTATGGTACGGTGAGCGTGGACTCGCAGCCTACACAGAAGAATGTCGAGCTACTTCATGGCGAGAGGTCACGGAGAAGGAGACGGAGACGGGTCAGAGAACCCGAGGGGATTCGTAGGAAGGGAAGAATCCATGGCGTCCATCAAAGGCATTATGGACATGTTACAGGGGATCTCGCGGCCGGGCGATTGCTCGACCCCGTTACCTCGGATGCCTGCTCTCACGCAGCAGGATGAGCTCGTCTCGGTAAGAGTTGGAGAGGACGCTCCCGGGAGGCGACCCAGAAAGGAAGTGCTGGTAGAGGGAGGCGGGCGAGACCTGGCGGGATGGGAGTTGTTCCCAAGCCCTGCGAGTGCTGTCTCGCCAGGAGACGTCGCGCGAGTGGGGGTGCGAGACCAGTGGCGAGAGGGTCCTCGTTCTGCGAGTTGATCCTATCAGCTCCAGTCCCAGAAGGGTTCAGGGAGCCCGAGATGAACTACTATGTGGGAAAAGACGATCCCCTCCAGCACCTGCAATGGTTCGAAGATGCGGGTTCCATCAGGCCGATGACGGACCCGTTCAAGTGCCGTCTTTTCGCCATCACCTTGAAGGATAAGGCTAGGGACTGGTTTCATCAGCTCCCGACAGGCTCGATATACAGCTTTGAAGACCTAAGTAGAAGCTTTCAGTTGCGTTTCTCAACTTCAAAGAAAAGGAAGAAGATTCCGGAGTCAATTTTTCTGATTAAGCAGAGGGCGGACGAGTCCTTGGCCCAGTATGTAGACAGGTTCCGGGAAGAGATTTTGGATATTCAAGAGGTGCCTGGATTTTCCATCCAGATGACCTTCACTGTTGGACTACGGGAGGGTTTCTTCAAGATGAGCCTAACTCGGAACGCGCCACTGTCGTTTGAAGGATTGATGGAGAAGGCTGCGAAAGAAATAGCCATAGAGGCTGCAAACCCGGCCTTTGCTAGGAAGTTGGCAAGGCTGACGGAGGTCGAATCAAGAGAACCAGGAGGAGGAAGACAACAAGAAGGGAGAAGAAGTGAAGAGCCGAGGGCGCCGGTGTACCAAGAGTTGGGATTGAGGCAGCAAGGAGGCCCTGCCCAAGGGCAAGGAAGAGGTTTTCCCCAGGGGGGAAGGAACCAGCAAGGAGGACCCGAAAGATTTAACCAGCCGGGGTGGGGGTACGGTCCCAGACCACCGCTACCCCCGCCTCAACAAGCTATGGCCATCGACCGAGGGAGAGGTAGAGGCAGAGAAAGAGGAAGAGTAGGAGTAGGAGCTGGAAGAAGGAGGAACCCTCGGGAGGGGAGACGAGGAGAGGAGGTAGCGTTGCCATACTATGACTTCCACGAGGAGGAGGGTCACGCAACGACTACCTGCCCGGAATTCTTGGAAATGAGAAGAGCTAGGGGAGCGTTGGAGCAGCAGATGCCGGTGCGGATAGTGGAGGTGACAGGTACCAGGGAGGAGGACCGGTGTGTGCACCGAACAGATGTAGGAGATCGAGGGGGGATCAGAGTGATCCACGAGGGAGTAGGGATTGAGACTGCCCGTAAGGCGAGCCTTCATACCATGTACCGTCGGAGCGTAGCCTCGACGTCACAAGCCCCTCCCCTGGACGAGAAGATCACGTTCTCTCGAAAAGACATGCCGGACCACGAAGACCCCTTTTGTGATGCGTTGGTGATCCGGACTGCCATCGAAAACTTCATGGTGTCGCGGATCCTGGTTTATAATTGGAGTTCGGTAAATGTTATCTTCCAAAAGGCGTTCAATGAGATGAGGGTGGAGTCCCGAAGGGTGTTGGCAGCGGATGGTCCGTTGTTCGGATTCTCAAGAGAGAGGAAGAAAGTTGAGGGGGGAGTGAGATTCCAGGTGACTCTGGGTGTGGGGGGCGGGCTATCCAGGAATTGTCGTTTTGTCATAGTGGATGCCCCCAGCAGTTACAATGCCATTTTTCGGCGCCCTTTGATTAGTGCTTGTAGATGTGTCCCGTCCTCTTTCCACCAATGTCTGAAGCTCAACGCCGGAGGTACTCAGATTAGAGTGCGAGGAGACCCGAAGGCGGCCAGGGAATGCTATGTGACAACGGTGAACACTATCTTTTGGCAGGGAGAGGCCGAGGAGATGGAGAAGAGGATGGAACGGTGGGAGCAGGGGTTCGGAGGCGAGGTAGAAGAGGATAAAGGAGAAGGGGAGGTCGGAGGAGAAAGAGAAGTAGAGATGGAGGGAGGCATTACGGTGGAGCCGGAAACGGCAGAAGAGATAGAGGGAGAGATGGGGGTAGTAGAGGAGAAAGGAGGAGAGGTGGAGTCGAAGGAAAGTGGAGGGAGGAGAAAAGAAAAAAGAAAGATGGAGGAAGCGGGAGAGTCGTCCAAGGGGGAAGCCCGACTGAAGAATAGGGGAAGTTCACTACTGGAAGGAGGAAGCACCAACGAGGTAGAGATGGAGAAGTTTTGAGAGGAAATGACTGTGGCTGTTACGGAGCACGAGGCAACGAATCATGAGGCCAGAGAACAGGAGAATATGCTGCAGGAGCAGGAGAAAGAGGAGGAGTCATCGAGGCTGAAGGCGGTCGTGGAGGTGTTAGAGATGGAGATCCTCACTAAATAAGGAAGGAAAGAGAAGATAAAGATCAGTGACGAGCTCAGTTCCGAAGACCCGAAGGAGATCAGGGCATGCGTACAGAGTAACATCGACATCTTCTCCTGGAGCGCGGCCGACATGCCGGGAGTTGACGCAGACGTGGCGTGTCACCGTCTCAACCTCGACCCCAACGCTCATCCTGTACAACAGAAGAAGGTCATCGCCACTAAGATAGTCGGACCCATCAGAGAAGAAGTAGAGAAGCTGCTTAAGGCAGGGTTCGTGTCTGCATGTAAATATCCGGGGTGGGTAAGTAACATTGTAATGGTGAAAAAGAGGGAGGGGAAGTGGAGAATGTGTGTGAATTTCTCTCTCTTGAATAAAGCATGCTCTAAGGATTGTTATCCTCTGCCTCGAATCGACGCGTTGGTTGACTCAAGCGTCGGTTTTTCACTAATGAGTTTTCTAGATGCATTTTCAGGATACCACCAAATACGCATGCACCCTCCGGACGTCAAAGATGTCACCTTCGTCACGGAGGATGAGTGTTTCTGTTTCAACGTGATGCCCTTTGGATTGAAGAATGTGGGGGTGTCTTATCAAAGAATGATGGATCGGATCTTCCGAGAGCAGAAATGTCAGAACCTCGAAGTTTATGTGTATGACCTGATGATCAAAAGCCGAGATCTCAGGTCTCATATCTTGGATCTTGAGGAAACCTTTGGAACTTTAAGGAAATATAAGATGAGACTCAAGCCCCTAAAATGTGTCTTTGGAGCCAATAGGGGAAAGTTTCTAGGCCATCTCCTTACCCCATCTGGAGTAAAACCCAACCCCGATAAGGTAAAAGCAATCCTAGAGCTGGGATCTCCAAAAAACGTCAACGAAGTCCAACGTCTCACGGCAAGCTGACTGGATTAAGCAGATTTCTCTCCCGGGCGGGGGAGAAGTGCTCACCTTTCTTCCGAACACTGAGAGGAGGCCAAAATTTCTAATGGACCCTTGAATGCGAAAAGGCTTTTCAAGCCCTAAAACAACAGCTCACCCAGACGCCTCTACTCGAGGGGCCAAAGGAAGGGGAGGGTTTGCTCTTGTACCTTGGAGTAGGGACCGAAGCCGTGAGTTCGGTTCTTGTACGGGAGGAAGGAAAAAAACAGTTCCCAATCTATTACGTAAATCGGGTTCTGAAGAAGGCGGAACTCGGGTACCCTATCCTTGAGAAGCTGGCATTCGCTCTCATAATATCAGCCAGGAAGCTTAGGTCATACTTTCAGGCCCATTCGATTCATGTAGTGACGGACCACCTCCCTTCGCCGCATCCTTGAGGGGGTGGAGCATTCTGGGAGGTTGGCCAAATGGTCGACAGAGCTCAGTGAGTTCGACCTCACTTTTACTCCTCGGCTTGCCATCAAAGCACAAGCGGTAGGCGATTTCCTAGCATATTACGTAGCCGAGGTCCAAGAGGCCGACCCCCCCCCCCCCCCCCCCCCCCCCCCACCCCCACCCCCGAGCTGCTTGAGAGATACTGGTAGATGGAGCGTCGGGAAAAAATTCTTTTGGAGGAGGAATGATCTTGGTAAGTCCAGAAGGGACCAGAATTGAGCAGGCTCTGAAGATCCACTTCACAATCACTAACAACCAAGCAGAATATGAGGCGATTATCGCAGAGCTCAGGTTAGCTCGGGAGCTGGGCATACAGGACATTAAGGTCTCCACGAACTCGATGGTGGTTGCGGGACAAATCAAAGGAGAGTTTGAAGCGAGGGAACCACCCTCCAGTTGTACCTAGTGAAGGTCAAAGACATCATCGGGCAGTTCCGCAGTTTTTCGATTCAATACGTCCTGATGGGATGAAAGTGCTCAGGTTGACCAACTCGCAAAATACGACCCTCGAGCCGGGGGAACGGTGACGGAACTCTTCAGGCCGTCCATAGAAGAGGGAGAGCTAATGGAGATTGAGCAGCAGGGTCTTGGATGGACCCCTTCATCACCTTTTTGACCCTGGGACAAAATCCCGAGAGGGATCACGATAAGAAGCGGGTCAGGTATAAATCAGCATACTACATGCTGAAGGATGAGACATTATACCGTAAGACGCTATCGGGTTTGCTGGCTTGATGCGTATCTGAGGAGGAGATTCCAAGGGTCTTGGAAAAAATTCATTCAGGGGAGTGCAGGAGTCACTCGGGGAGTCGGACTTTAGAGGGGAGGGTGTTGAGGCAGGGCTACTTCTGGCCGAAAGTTGCAGAAGAATTTGCGAAAAGATGTCAAAAGTGTCAGAAGTTCGCCCCCCTCCAACTCCTTACTGCCCAAAGGCTACGTACAATCACGGCTCCCTGACCCTTCGCGATATGGGGGCTAGATTTGGTGTGTCCTTTTCCCCAAGCTAGTGGCCAAAGGAAGTTTCTGCTGGTCATGGTGGATTAATTTTCAAAGTGGCTGGAGGTGAAGGCGTTGGCTAAGGTGACATCGCAAGTGGTCAAAAATTTCATATGGGGAGAGATCGTCTGCAGGCATGGGCTTCTGCTGGCCATCGTCACTGATAATGGACCACAATTCGCTAGCAGAGAATTTGTAGATTTCTGTATCCGTCTGGGCATAGACCTCCGTTTCGCCTCAGTTCATCATCCACGGAGCAATGGATAGGTGGAAGCAGCAAACAAGATTATCGTGAATCTTTTGAATAAGAAAGTGGAGAACTTAAGAGGAAGTTGGCTGGAACAGCTCCCTTTGGTTCTCTGGGCCTTGAGAACCACACCAAACACCGCCACGAGGGAGACTCCATTTAAGCTCTCTCATGGCTCAGAGGCCGTCATACAGATAGAGTTCGATGTCACATCCACCAAGAGTAGCCGCTGCAAAAGAGGGTGACGAAGGATGAAGGACAGAGAACGAGGAGCAAAAACTCTCTTGATCTGGTAGAGGAACTTAGGGATTTAGCATTGATCCGGCGGGAAGAAGTAAAGCGCCGGATGACGAGATACTTTGATAAACATGTAAGGGTCAAACAGTTCCAGAAGGGCGACTTGGTCATCAAAAAAGTAGACGCAGTAGGCAGAGCAGCCTCAGTAAGAAAGCTCAATCCCAATTGGGAAGGTCCCTTTGTAGTGAAGGAGGTCCTGAAGTCAGGAGGATACCACCTCCAGGATGTGGACGGGGTATCCCTCGATCGTGCCCGAAGCGACGATGATTTAAAAAGATTTTATCCATAACATTTTTCATCGTTCAATGCTTATAAATTTGTTGTGACCTTTTGATATGATGAAATTGCAGTGTCTTCTTTCATGGCATGAGAGTGAAAAGGATGGATGGCAAGACCCCGAGCAGACTCGCTGACCAAGCTCTCACCTAACTGGCAGGGCTGTAAGCTCACTCGGTGGTTGTAGGTTGTTTGGAGAGGAGACCCCGAGCAGACCCGCTGACCAGGCTCTCGCCTAGCTGGTAGGGCTGTAGGCTCACTCGGTGGTTGGAGGTTGTTTGGAGAGGAGACCCCGAGCAGAACCGCTGACCAGGCTCTCACCTAGCTGGCATGGCTGTAGGCTCACTCGGTGGTTGGAGACTGTTTGGAGAGGAGACCCCGAGCAGACCCGCTGACCAGACTCTCACCTAGCTGGCAGGGCTGTAGGCTCACTCGGTGGTTGGAGGATATTTGGAGAGGAGACCCCGAGCAGACCCGCTGACCAGGCTCTCACCTAGCTGGTAGGGCTGTAGGCTCACTCGGTGGTTGGAGGTTGTTTGGAGAGGAGACCCCGAGCAGACCCGCTGACTAGACTCTCACCTAGCGGGCAGGGCTGTAGGCTCACTCGGTGGTTGGAGGATGTTTGGAGAGGAGATCCCGAGCAGACCCGCTGACCAGGCTCTCACCTAGCTGGCAGGGCTGTAGGCTCACTCGTTGGTTGGAGGATGTTTGGAGAGGAGACACCGAGCATACCCGATGACCAGACCCTCACCTAGCTGGCAGGGCTATAGGCTCACTCGGTGGTTGGAGGATGTTTGAAGAGGAGATCCCGAGCAGACCCGCTGAGCTGGCTCTCACCTAGCTGGCAGGACTGTAGGCTCACTCGTTGGTTGGAGGATGTTTGGAGAGGAGACCCCGAGCATACCCGCTGACCAGACTCTCACATAGCTGGCAGGACTGTAGGCTCACTCGGTGGTTGGAGGCTGTTTGGAGAGGAGACCCCGAGGAGACCCGCTGAGCAGGCTCTCACCTAGCTGACAGGGCTGTAGACTCACTCGGTGGTTGGAGGTTGTTTGGAGAGGAGACCCCGAGCAGACCCGCTGACCAGACTCTCACCTAGCTGACAGGCCTGTAGGCTCACTCGGTGGTTGGAGGTTGTTTGGAGAGGAGACCCCGAGCATACCCGCTGACCAGGCTCTCACCTAGCTGACAGGGTTGTAGGCTCACTCGGTGGTTGGAGGTTGTTTGGAAAGGAAACCTCGAGCAGACCCGCTGACCAGGCTTTCACCTAGCTGACAGGGCTGTAGGCTCACTCGGTGGTTGGAGGTTGTTTGGAGAAGAGACCTCGAGCAGACCCGCTGACCAGGCTCTCACCTAGCTGGCAGGGCTGTAGGCTCACTCAGTTGTTGAATGCTGTTTGGAGAGGAGACCCCGAGCAGACCCGCTGACCAGACTCTCACCTAGCTGACAGGGCTGTAGGCTCACTCGGTGGTTGGAGGCTGTTTGGAGAGGAGACCCCGAGCAGACCCGCTGACCAAGCTCTTACCTAACTGGCAGGACTGTAGGCTCACTCGGTGGTTGGAGGCTGTTTAGAGAGGAGACCCCGAGCAGACCCGCTGATCAGGCTCTCACCTAGCTGGTAGGGCTGTAGGCTCACTCGGTGGTTGAATGTTGTTTGGAGATGAGACCCTGAGCAGACCCGCTGACCAGACTCTCACCTAGCTGGCTGGGCTGTAGGCTCACTCGGTGGTTGAAGGTTGTTTGGAGAGGAGACCCCGAGCAGACCCGCTGATCAGGCTCTCACATAGCTGACAGGGCTGTAGGTTCACTCGGTGACAAGACAAGTGATAAGATTTACTCAAAGAAAAATATCTAAACGTATCAGAAAACGAAGAAGGTTTATAGAGAACGAAAAACTCCTAGGGGTGGAGGAAGTTGGTAGATGTAAATGAGGATGGACATTCCAGGCCAGCTCTCGGCATGGAGGATCTCGCCTATAACGAGTAGGCGCTCGCGGAAACTCTGACTATGCGACATGTTGACGGAAAAAAAAGAGGAGGAAATGAGAGAGGGGGGAAGTCTCCATGATAAGATGAGGTCGCATATTTATAGGCTCCGGGGGGAGGGCCCGCCAATGATTCTCTCATAAATGAATCTCAGCGACGCGAACCTCGGTTGGACTTTCTTTCCGAGCTTGAGGCAACCTCGAAAAGAGCGGGGATTGTGTACAACCTTGAGCTCGCAGGAGGCGGCTCGAGTAGCAGTGTTGAGAAGGGGGCGAGAGGAATTGCAGAGACGAGTGGGATCTTAGGGTCCACTCGCCGGGGGCGAGACAGGGTGCAGCTGAATGGGCGAGACGTCTCTCGCGGCGCGGGCTGGCTCTTGATGGTGAGATGACTCTCGCAAGGCAGGAGACTTGCGAGACGAACAGGTAGGCTCGTCTCGCCGCTGGCCGATTTCTCACTCTCCATATAGGAAAAAAAGGTGTTTTTACCTTCTAACCCCTAGGGGGGATTTTACATTTTTACCTCAGGTAATTTTACCCTTTTACCATTTGTGTTCTGTATATAACCCTTCAGAACAGCGGAGCTTGACTGTTGGCAGGCCCAACCCAGGCTATTTTGATAATTTCAGGTCGGTTCAGTTTGGTTATTGGCAGGTCAAACTCAGTGGCCTATAAATAGACCGATAAGGTGCCTTGAAAAGGTTGTTGAACCCTTCTATCTTCTTCCTCAAAGACACCTAGCTCAGCACTGGCTAGGGAGGGAGAGAACTTCCGATTCTTCCGGGTAAGAGGTGCGAACTCCGAGCTGAGACCCTCGGTCTGTTTTTGGTTATGTGACTCACGTCGAGAGGGTGGTTCTAGAAGAGTAGGTGTGAGCTGCAACTTCAGGTCCGAACTATAGAGAAAGTCGGGTTACTGGCTTCAACAGTGTAGTATGCCCATAACACGCTCAGGAGCTCGTCTACCCACTGCCCATGCCTCGTGGAGGCGTGCTTTCAATCCCTTGAGGATGGTTCAATTTGTTACTTCAATCTGCCTGTTTACCTGGGGATGTGCTACAGAGGTATGACGAAAGTCGATCTTGTCATGATTAGGTTCATTGACCTGTCCATTGCATCATGTCAGTTGTTTGCTTGCAAAGAAATAATCTCTTCAACAGTTCTTTCAATGGAAAGTCCCTAAAAACTTCGTTCGGAATCTTCTTTGCATTTTTCTTGTCTGGTTGCATACATTTTCTTGACTTGTGAACCACTTGTTCTTCAACTATTTGAACCCATCACGACTTGACACACATGTAACAAACATCATCATTTTGGTGTGATCCCAAAATAAAGAACAATCATTCTCACATGCATCAATCTTAATATAAATATGACCTAGTTTGAATGCTATTTTCCCACTGTTGCAGATGTCGGCTGTCGGGGACACGTCAGTTAGGGTTTTCATGTCGGTTTTTTATATATCGGATTTTAATATTTAATTAATTATATATGCAATTAAATGTTATTTTTTATACATATCGCAGTACTACCTATTCTACAACCTAATGAACTTTTAAATATTAAAAGTATATGTAACATTTAACATACAACACTTTAAAGATGAAAATTTATAAAACTAGTGATTTTAAGATCAACATTCCAAAAATCAAATTTCAAACATTGCTCATTCTTCATCACTAAAGACTCATCTATAGTCGGCAGAGTATATAGAATATGATCTTCATCTGATGAACCCTCTAGATCTCTCTCATCCACCTCAGATACTTTTTTCTTTCATCTTCTTTGATAACTAATTATCACTTTTTTGCTTGTAGCTAGTCTTTGAGACCTCCTTTCATCATGATCAACGTCGACTATATTGCCAATTTGTGCTCATGTCAGCCCATCTCCAGGAAAGTCTTCATCATCGTCATCTTCATATCCATCCTCCTTAGGATCAACATTCACCATCCACTCTTGTATCATTTCAGAATCAACATTCTTAGCTGTCAATGGATCTTGAGATGTCTCTGAATATTTTGACTTCAGCAAACCATTGAACTTTACAAATACTAAATCGTTCAATATTTTGTTATCAAGTTTTTCCTCTTTTTAGAATGCATCTACAATTTTTTTTAAAAAGTTAAATAATGCATACAATCATATAATAAGATATTAATGTTTAACTAAAAAACTAAATTAATGCATACCATCTCGAAGGTGCTCCAGTTCCTCTCACAACCAGAGGATGAAGTAGTCAGACTTAAAATTTTCATAGCCATAGTTTTAAGATACGACTTATCAGCATCGTTAAGCATCCACCAATGTACTGTGAAAATTAAAATGATAATCATTCACTATCTGCTTGCAGTAGTTGCACTTTAGCTTGAAATTTGGCACTTTTAGCTTGAAACGTATAATTTCACCATTCACTATCTACTTGTAGTTGCATTTGATTCGGTTGATGTCGTTTGCAACGAACTTCTCACCAAATGCCCAGAATGATTCTTTACCGGTTCGTACCAGTGATACATGAACCTCACTTGATTCAGCAGAAGAAGTCATTCTAATAGAGCAAGAAATGAAATTAATATTAGTTAGATGAAATGAAATTAATATTAGTTAGATGAAATGAAATAATATTTTACATGACTATATCACGAGAAAAATTTATATTTGAAAAAAATTAACATCAGAAAAGACTCATAACTTCATTAGATCGTTAGATTTTCAGATATCTTGTATATTATCCATGCAATATTTTATTTATCCGACAACATTTTGCATCCTCAGTATTATACTAGTATACAAAGTTATAACTATCATTCAAACTTTCAAAGTATCCAACAAAATGAACAAAACATTCAAATATTATTCAAACTTTCAATGCATCTCACATTTTATTTATCAAAAGACACAAAGAGCAAGACAACTAAAAATGTGATTGGATCTACATGCATCATTGATTGCAAAATAAAATTGGATAACAACTAATAAGGTAAATAAGGCAACAGAGCAGCCATCATGCTATAACCAGCAAGTCAGACACAAGACAACCACCATGCCTTGTTGAACTAATAAGGAAACATGGAAGCCACTAACAACTATATGGGTCAAAGCAGTAGAGTAGCTGACCAATAAGGCAGTAGGGACAAGATAACAAGATACCATTGCAGCAGCTAGCACAACAACCAACAAAAAAAACCAAAATGCAGAGCGATAGAATGAGAGGGGGAGGTAGGAAGAAGAATACACCAGCCGAGAGAGTGCCGAGATCGAAAGCATCAATGAGCTTGAGAAGGAGAGAACCGGAGAGCTAGAGAGGGAGAGAACCAGAGAGTTAGAGAGCACTAACAAGCAGGGAGAAGAAAGAACCAGAGAACTAGCGAGGTAGAGATGGAGAGCACCAGAGAACCATAGAGCTATAGAGCACCGGCGAGCAGGGAGAAGAAAGATCCAGAGAAAATATTGTTGTAGATGTTGGCCGACATGCCTGACATGTCTGACATGTCGACCGACATAAAGGTTTTGGGAAGAAAACGCTACAACATCAATATTTTAAGGCAAAATATCATTTTTGAAAATATCCCCCGATGTATCGGCCTACTCTGGGCGATATCTCACGTCTGATATATCGACGAGAGTACTAATATGCATATTTTTTTCATTTCTTTTTAGCGTCTGAACAGTAATATCTTGTTTCATTTTGTGTATCTCTCGAGACTAGATTCAACATCTTTCTTGTCTCACTCTTATTTAGTGTTCTTTATGTTGTTTACTATTGTCGACATCTCTTTGTTGTGTAATCTATATATATGTTTATTGTATAATTTATAATTTCACATTAAGTGTGCAATTGTACATATTTACAAAAACATGTATATATATGAATAAAGTATTAAAATCTGACATTGTAAAATAGCCTCGATATGTCCCTCGTAATCCGACACCCGAGATTTCAAACTCAAACCGACATGAACCCGATATCCGACATCTGCAACCTCGGTATTTGAAGACATCAATTTTGATGCAATATGTAATAAGAATAGATATCAACATGCAATTCATAAACATCATCATAATGCAAACTAAAATCACTTTCATAACTTCATTACCCATAAGTACAACTACCAAAGTGTTTCACATGCACAATAATCATTAAGACTTATAAGTATACATAGTAGTGCTTGATGGATCACAACAAATTTACGAAATTAGATTTTTAAACAATGCGGTGATCTGGTGTACCAAACAGAGTTGTCAGGATCGAGATCCTAGATGAGATCGTTTCATGATAGGATCAGATCTGATAGTAAGGTCAGATCGAGGATGCTTTACAAAATCAGGATCGATTTACAAAATCTGGATCGTACGATCGTAAGATCTTATGATCTGGATCGCGATCCTGACAACCTTGGTACCAAAGAGAAGTTAATGTTGTATAAAATTTAGTTTGCACAATATCAATTGATTTCAAACCAATGTGCTTTGCCTCACAATGCTTTTGAGGACTTATTATGAGGAGTATTGCTTGAGGATTACTCTTGCCAGTATTCATTATTCCAATATTTTGTTTTTATGAGATGAGCAAGATCCCCATATGCCTACATGTACAAATTCACTTTTATTTGTACACAAACATTCATAAAATAGACCACACTTCTCTTGAGTTAGTGTAGAAATATCCATGGATCACATTGTTAGAAAAAGAACATGTAAAAGCCCATATTATGGCCTATCATAGGCCTTCTTCCTCTTTATGTAATAGTCCCATATATTGAAAAAGGGATTCTTCTCTTCCTATATATGTGCACTCATACTTGTATTTACATACACAAGAAAGATATACATGGTTTACATCTTTTACTCTCACTATTCTGTGTACTTTTCTACATGGTATCAGAGCTAGGTTTCTCTGGGCGGCCTGTGTTTTCCTAACCGCCACACCCCATACGGTCTACTGTGTTAAGCGGTTAGAGTGGTTTGTCTAACCGCTCGAGCCCGTCTTCTCCTGTCTTAGGCGGACAACCTCCTTGTTTGCCGGGTGCTAGACGAGCTGAATCCTACCTTCTTTTTCGGGTCTCTTCTTGCATTTATAGACTTAGTTGTTGGGTCCCACCATCCTGTCTTCCTGCGGTTTGCTCTTTGCCCGCAGCGGTCTGCCCGGTTTGGCTTCATCGTTCCTGATCGCGTGGCTTGTTCACTTCATTGGCCATGATGATGGCTCAGGTTTCGCCTCATCTTCATAGTATTCAGGCTCAGATCCTCTCATCTGCTACTATTCCCTCCATCTCTGATGTGTGCTTCATGCTGTTAAAGGTTTCACCACCTCTTGATGCTATCATCCCTCCTTCATCGGCTCTTCTCCAGCACTCTCTTGCACCATTACTCCCTTTCCCCCCTACCCGTGGAGGACGTACAGGCTCCCATTCGAAGGGTCAACGTGGCCGGCCGAGACCCAAGTGTTCTTTCTACGGTAAGGATGAACATCTTGAGGAGACTTGCTATTGCAAAAATGGCCTCACTCCTCGTCCAATTGCTTCTGTTGCTGTACACAACCCTTTTGCGACTCGTGCTGATCTTGATGAAGCTCGTCTTCAGCTCCAACAACTTCAAGAGTTGCTCCACAACTCTCCTGCCTCCGTTACCTTCGTCTTTAATGAAGGTACCACTTGCCACTCCACTAGTCCGCACTGGATAGTGGATCAGGTGTTACTCACCATATCACCTCCCTGAAGCCACCCCAATACTTAGATTCCCCGCATCCAAAGTCTATCACCGTCGCCAATGAAAACTCCGCTACTGTCTCCGGCTCTGCTGATATACCTCTCAATCCCTCTATTTCTCTTCACTCGACTCTCCATGTCCCGGGCTCTTCATTTAATTTACTTTCTGTTAGTCGCCTCACTGCTGATTTGAATTACTCTCAGATTTACCTCTTCTTCTTTTCAGATGCAGGATCGACGGACGCAAAGTATCATTGGTAAAATACGACTGCACAATGGGCTCTACCTTCTTGATGTCTCTCCTACCATTCTCTCCTCTGTCTCCTCTGTTGACTGACATCGGCGTTTTAGGCATGCTCCTCTTCCAGTTCTCCAGGAGGCTCTTTCTGATGTTCTTCTTCCTGCATTTACCTGTGATTCTTGTATTTTGGGGAAACAACATCGTTCATCTTTTCCTCATTGTACCCAGAGCTCTGCTCCTTTTATGTTAGTGCATTCTGATGTTTGGGGCCCGTATAAAATAACAAGTGTGTCTAGTTATCGTTATTTTATCATTTTTATTGATGATTATTCTCAAATGACATGGTTGTACTTACTTCGTGATCGCTCCGAGCTTCCTCGTGTGTTCTGAGCTTTCGTTCTTGAGACTCGCACACAGTTTTCTGACAAAATCAAAACACTCCAGACGAATAATGCTTGATAATACACTAGTCACGAGTTCGATAATCTCTGCTCTGAATTTGAGATTATTCATCAGACTTCGTGTGCATATACTGTTCAACAAAATGGTGTGGTTGAGCGCAAAAATAAACATCTTGATGTTGCTCATTCTTCATGATTCAAATACACGTTCTCAAGACTTATTGGCACTTTGCGGTTTCAATGACATGTTATCTCATTAACCGTCTTCTCTCCCCTGTCCTCAACAATGCCACCTTGTTAAGCCTCCTTTTTCCTTCCACACCTCCATTCCCTCTAACACCTCGAATATTTGGTTGTACCCGCTATGTTCATTTAGCAGGTCCCTCCACTGACAATTTCGATCCTCGGGCAGCCAAACATATGTTCGTTAGTTATTCCTGTACTTAAAATGGTATCTTTGTTACTCTCCCATTACCCGTAAGGCGACTGTCTCAGCGGATGTTACCTTCCTGGAAGATCAAATATTTTCTCCTTTCCAACGCCACCTCTTCCACCACCATCATTACCAAGACCTGTCACCCCAGTTACGTATCCTCCACCACCACCACCACTCCTCCCCAAACCAGCTCTGGTTCTCCATAAACCCCCTCTTCTTCGTGTCTATACTCGTTGACCTCCTAGCTCTGCCGCCCCGCTGCAGTCGGCTTCAACCTCTGATACTCTGCGACCTGTCGACCCAACCCCTGCCTCCACGGCTCATCCCATGGCTAATTATGTATCCTTACTTCGCCTGTCCCTGACGCTTCAGACCTTTGTCACTACATTATCCTCTATTTCTGTCTCTAACTCTGTGTAGGAGGCTCTCCAACATCCGGGTTGGCTGGACGGTCATGGACGAAGAAATGATGGCCCTCTGGGCTAATCATACATGGGATCTAGTTTCTCTTCCTTCAGGACAGACCCCCGTTAGCTGTAAATGTGTCTTTGTCATCAAGCATGCTCCTGATGGAACAATTGACCGTCTTAAAGCCCGAATGGTGGCTCACGTTTTTACTCAACATGGCCTTTATTATGAGGAAATGTTCTCTCCAGTATCCAAGCTCAACACGGTTCGTGTCTTCCTCTTCGTGGCTGTGTATCGCCAATGACCCTTACATCCACTGGATATCAAGCATGCTTTTCTAAATGACGTTCTCTAAGAAACTATCTACATGCAACATCCTCCAGGGTTTGAGACCACGGGGGAGTCCCGAGTTTGTTACCTCAAGATGTCGATTTATGGTCTCAAACAATCTCCTCAGGCATGATTCAATAAGTTCAGTAGGGCTGTTCGAGAAGTTGGATTTACTCAGAGCTCGGCAGATTTCTCTCTATTCACTCGACAAATTTTTCTCTGTTCACTCGACATAAAACAACAAGAACGGTTCTTTTTTTGGTGTATGTCGATGACATCCTAATCACAAGACTTGACTTAAAGGGAATACAAGTGGCCAAACAACACCTTAGTTCTATTTTTCAAACAAATGATCTGGGGAACCTTCGATACTTTCTTGGCCTTGAGATCGCAAGACGTCCTGATGGCCTTGTTCTATCTTAACCGAAGTACTGTCTCAACCTTTTTCAGGATGCTAGCTACTCTTGATGCAAGCTGATTAATACGCATATGGATGTCAATCACAAGCTTGGTGCACATGCCTCTGACGCAGATCTTCTTCTTCCGAATCTAGAATACTATCGACGTCTGGTTGGAAAATTGATTTATCTAATAGTTATAAGACCAGACATATCTTTTGTTGTTGGGGTTGTCAGCTGTTTTATGCATTCTCCTCGGATGTCTCATCTACAGGCTGTCGAACATATTCCAAGATACCTGAAAATAGCCCCTAGTCAAAGGATGGTATACAAAAATTCTTCCTCTTCTACTCAAACATTGGTTGGATATTCAGATGTTGATTATGCTGGTTCCTTGGATGATCGGCGTTCTACCAACGGATTTTGTACATACTTCAAAGGTCATCTTGTTACTTGGCGCAGTAAGAAACAGTCCGTGGTTGCTCGATATTCGGCCGAAGCTGAGCACCATTCGATGACGTCTGTTGTATCTGAGCTAACATAGCTAGAGAGTTTCCTAGATGATATGAGAGAAAAACTTTCCTCATCAGCTACCTTACTCTATGACAATCAAACTGCTATACACGTAGCTAAAAGTCATGTCTTCCATGAAAGAACGAAACATATTGAAGTTGACTGCCACTTCATTTGGGAAAAAATTCAAATGAAGAAGCTAGAATTGAAACATGTTTTGGCTACTGACCAAGTTGCTAATCTTCTCACTAAGACCATACCGAGTACTCTATTTTATCAGTTCTTGTCCAAGCTGGGTGCCTACGACTTGTACGCTCCAGCTTGCCGCAGAGTGTTAGAAAAAGAACATGTAAAGACCCATATAATGGCCCATCATAAGCCTTCTTCCTCTTTATGTAATAGTCTAACATCTTGAAAAAGGGGATTCTTCTCTCTCTTCTCGCCCTGTATATATGTACTCATACTTGTATTTACATACACAAGAAGGATATCCAAGGTTTACATCTTTTACTCCCACTACTCTGTGTATTTTTCTACACACAAGAAGACAATCCGATGGAATGTTAGTGATTTTTGCGTGCATAATAATGTGTTATGATATAAACAGGATACAGGCATAATCAAGATTATTAAAATTAGGACCAAGCATGACGAATGTTGTGTGTGTTTTAACTATTTTTTAAAATAAATCTCACACATAGAAACATATTTAGGTTTCATTTGGTTCGGTGGTGGCGGGTCGATCCGGTGGGTGGAAACGGAGTGTTCGAAATGGAGGGGGGAGGTGGCTACTCCAAACGAAGCTTTTTGGGGAGTTTCTCAAGGCGGGCGGGTGGAAACGGAGCGAACGCCGCCGGAGGTTCATTTGTTTACCCTCCTTCCGGCGGCGTTTGCCCAAAACGGAGCAGCGAAACGCCCAAACAAATAGAGCCTTAAGCATCATGTTACAATTTTCTACATTATATGAGTAAGATGCATAAAAAGATAGACTAACATTTAAATAGATCTATTATATTGTATTCTGCAGTTAAGTAATCCAAATCAAACATTGTAGAAAATCTCAAGAGTTTATACACATCATGCTATCATAACGTTTTTTGCTTAAATATCAGAATTGCAGTTTTTTGTTGATTTTATATTTTTGAAAAAAAACATAAGAAAGTCATAAGTGAGCACAAGAGGTAAAAAAAATATTTTTGGGTGTTTTAGGCTATGTAATTTAGTGCCTTTAAAATCGAAAAGAAAAATACAAGAAAAGTAACGAAAAAGGTAAAAATTGAAAATGAGTATTATTACAGAGATGAGTTTATGGCAAAATCAGTAAAAAAACTCTATTGTAGCGGAGATAAGTACACATGAAAAGTAAAGATACTTCTAATGACAGCTATCACCATTGGTAGGTGCTATCACCATCGGTAAGTGCTATTGCCAGATGGTATCTCAATAGAGACGAAAAATTACCTTGAAACCAATATATTTTTATGGTTTTTTGGTTTTCCATTTGTTTTGTGTTTTTGATATATAACATATATAATTGTAAAGAAAAGCTTCAAAGCTTGTATATACTTCTTCATTGAATAGTTACAAGTATGCATACACTTATATAGGAAAAAGGAAGAGGAGAGAAATCCTAATACATGATGTTGGACTAATACAAGGAGAGAGAAAGAAGAAAACATGGGCGCTAATTGGGCTTTTCTAACACTCCCCCGCAAGCTGGAGCGTACACGTCGTAGGCGCCAAGCTTGGATAGAAATTGATAGTACAGCGGCCTGGAGAGAGCTTTCGTCAAGATATCCGCAACTTGGTCGGTAGCAGGAACATGCTCCAAATCTATCTTCTTTGACTGTACTTTTTCCCGGATAAAGTGACAGTCCACTTCGATGTGCTTTGTGCGTTTGTGGAAAACCAGGATTCTTGGCAATATGAATTGCGGCCTGACTGTCACAAAATAAGGTTGACGAAGATGAGAGACGAACACCTAAGTCTCCCAGAAGGCCTTCAAGCCAGGTTAGCTCAGAAACAACAACAGCCATAGCCCGGTACTCGGCTTCAGCAGAAGAACGCGCAACCGCAGTCTGTTTCTTGCGACGCCAAGTTATGAGGTGTCCACCAAAGTAAGTACAGAACCCAGTTGTGGAGCGCCTATCATCAATAGATCCTGTATAGTCAGCGTCAGAATACGCGATAAGAGATAGAGATGTGGATGGCTTGTACACAAGTCCTTGTCCTGGGGCGATCTTGAGATATCGAAGGATGCGCTCGGCAGCTTGAAGATGAGATGTCCGAGGAGCGTGCATGAACCGGCTCACAACTCCCACATGCCACAACAAACGAGATGTCCGGTCAAGTCACCGTAAGGTAGATCAGCTTCCCAACCAAGCGTCTGCAATATTCCGGATTTGTAAGCAGCTTGTCAGAGTCAGAGGTATGGGTCGAGAGCTTGTGATTGGCGTCCATAGGAGTCTCCGCAGATTTGCACCCAAATAACCTGCATCATGACGGAGGTCCATACAGTACTTCCTTTGAGATAACACAAGACCATCAGAGCGTCGTGCGACCTCGAGCCCAAGAAAGTATCGGAGGTTGCCAAAATCTTTGGTTTGAAAAGCAGAATTTAACTGTTCCTTGAGCTGTTGTATTCCTACCGTGTTATCGCCAGTAATCAGGATATCATCAACGTAGACCAGAAGAATCACAGTCCCGGTTGACCGGTGTCGGGTGAAGAGAGAAAAATCAGCCGAGCTTCGAGTGAAGCCACTAGCACAGACCACCTTATTGAATTTTTCAAACCACGCACGCGGGGACTGTTTGAGACCATAAATAGATTTCCGAAGGTGACATACCAAAGACTCCCCCGTGGTCTCAAACCCGGGAGGTTGCTGCATGTAAACTGTCTCCTGGAGATCGTCATTGAGGAAGGAATTCTTAATATCCAGACGATAAAGGGGCCAATGACGATGAACAACCAAGGAGAAAAGAACGCGGACCGTGTTCAATTTCGCCACGGGAGAGAAGGTTTCCTCGTAATCAAGACCATGTTGCTGAGTAAAGCCCCGGGCCACGAGGAGGGCCTTCAGACGGTCGACAGTGCCATCCGCCGTATGTTTAATGACAAAGACCCATTTGCAGCTAACAACGGTGTGGCCTGTAGGAAGAGGAACCAGATCCTAGGTCTGGTTAGCCCAGAGAGCCCGCATTTCATCATTCATAGCTGCCCGCCACCCTGGTTGTTGAAGCGCCTCCTGCACAGTGTTAGGTATAGAAATAGAGGAAAGAGAGGTGACAAAGACGTAGAGAGGCGGCGTCAGCCGATGGAGAGAGACGTAGTTGGCCAAGGGATGAGCTGTAGAGACGGGAGCGGGATCTGCCGTAGCCGAGGTATCGTTGGTAGCGGGGAGCTGGGTCACAGGAGCATCCTTGGATGGGCGACGAGAGTAGACACAGATAAGTGGTGGAGGAACCCGAGGAGGAACGGGGGGAGAGGACGACAAAGACGGCGTGACCGGGACGGCAGACCGAGGAATAGAGGGAGCAGAAGACGAGGTGATGCTAGGTAAGTGGAAGGGCTGGTCTTCGCAGAATGTGACGTCCGCAGAAACAACCTGCTTGCCGTCAGAAGGAGAGTAGCAGACGTACCCCTTTTGAGTGCGGGAGTAGCCAACAAACATATATTTGGCGGCCCGAGGAGCAAGTTTGTCGGCAGGAGGACCAAGAAGGTGGACATAGCAAACAAACCCAAAGATCCGCGGTGTGAGAGAGGTGAGGGTGGTGGAGGGAGAGAGGAGTTGGATGGGTGAGGCAAAATTAAGCACAGACGAGGAAAGACGGTTGATGAGATGACAGACGGTGGATACATCAAAGTTCCAATATTCGGTTGGAACGTGCATTTGGAACATAAGAGAGCGTGCAACATCGAGAAGATGACGATTTTTGCGTTCCGCCACCCCTTTTTGCTGAGGATTATACGGACATGAAGTCTGATGGATGACATCAAATTCGGTGCAGAGATTGGAGAAGGTGCGACCCGTATACTCACGAGCATTATCAGTGCGAAGAACTTTGAGGGGGGTGGCGAACTGCGTACGCATCTCAAGTAAAAAAGCGCGGAACACAGAAGTAAGTTCAGTGCGATCATGTAATAAATAGAGCCACGTGGTACGCGAGTAATCGTCAATGAACGTGACAAAATAGCGAAAGCCAAAAATATTGGGGACTCTATAAGGACCCCATACATCAGAATGAACTAAAGTGAGAGGAGTACTACTGCTGGTACAGGCAGTGGGGAAAGAGGAACGATGTTGTTTTCCGTAGATACACAATTCACAAGACAACTCTCGGAGAGAAACATCAGGAAGAGCCCGATTGAGAACCGGAAGGGGAGCATGCCCAAGGCGGCGATGCCAATCAACAGTGGAGACGGCGGAGAGAAGAGTAGGTGGGAGATCCAAGATGTACAACCCATTCATCAGCTATCCCTTACCAATGGTACTCCGGGTGCGGCGATCCTGCATAAGAAATGAAGAAGGTGAAAAAGTAATGCAACAATCAAGGTCGTGGATGAGACGACTAACAGATAATAAATTGAAAGGAGACCACGAAACGTGAAGAGCCGAGGAAAGAAAAAGGTGCGGCGTAAGCTGAAGAGCGGCGGAGCCAGAGACTGGTACGGTGTCACCGTTGACCACAGTGATGCAAGCAGGATGAGGTATCTGTAGGTACGCTGTCGATTTCTGGGAGATAATATGGTGAGTAGCGCCGGAATCAACGATCCAGCAAGGATGATGAGAGAGACAGGTTATACCTTCCGTAGAGGAGGACGCAACCGAGCCGGAGGAGCGGCTGAGGGCACTCTGAAGCTGTTGAAGTTAGGTGCGGAGCTCATCGATGTCTTGGCGGGTAGTAGTAGTCGGATCAGTGGCAGAAGACCTAGTAGGAAGCGGAGCAGCAGATACAGTAGCAGTAAGATGAGGAGGTAAGCCATGCTTGCGATAGCAGGTAGCTTCAAGATGATTATCCCGGCCACAGTAGGTGCATTTCATAGAAGAGCGACCACCACGTCCTCGTCCCCGAGACGGTGGTCCCCCCCCCGAGTAGAAGATCCACGAGGAGGAGGGGTCAAAAGGAGAGGCTGTTGAAGAAGAGTCGGGCAAAAACAGGAGGAGCCTCAGAGGGAGGCATGACTTTGAGCAGCATCGAGCAGACGTCAGACAGGGAAGGAGTTGTGGTGGATGATAGAATCTCGGCTCGAATACTATGCAGGTGGGGAGGAACTCGGGACATCATCATGGCGATGGCGACAACTTCTTTCTGGTTTCGTTGAGTGGTTAGATCGGTAGTAGGAGGCTGATGTTGAATCCAAGCCTCTGCCAAACTCTTGGCTTTAGCCACGAAGGAGAGCATATCACCGGGAGCACCCGGGGTAAGATTCTGAAGATCGGAAATGATATCATAGAGGTGCTGTAGGCTGTCATAGCCAGAGTAAAAAGCGTGAAGCTCCTCCCACATGGACTTAGCCATGTCATGATACGTGGCCATCTTGTAGGGCTCGGGATCCATAGAGTTTAGGTGCCAGGACTGAACTCGTCCATCATCGCGAAGCCAGTCATTGGAGGGAGCAGTGGGAGTAGCGCGGGTCAAATGGTGAAGAGGACCCTTTGTCTGCAGAACCCGGCGAACGAAGTGAACCCACTCAACGAAATTCCGTTTTCCAGTTAGATAGATAGTAGTAATCCGTAACTCATCACGAGTTCGGAAGACATGGCAGCCGCACGGGCCTGTGGAGCAGAAGTAGCAGCAAAAGTATCAGAAGCCATGCGACCAGCAGAAGAGGCCGGGCGAGTAGAAGAAGATGGGCGGCCTGAGAAAGAAAGTCGGGCGGATATAAGAGCTAGTCGCACGGTCTCGGCTGGCAAACCAGCGACCAGAAGGTCGCGACCAAAATGCGACTAGGAGCAGAGGGGAGCGGACAGCAGCAAGAGGAGGCCGCAACAGTCACGCGCGAGAAGAGGCTGAGACTAGGGAGTCCACTGGGAGTGCAAGCAAAACGCAGGCCGCGGCGACTAAGAGGGAGGTCGCGGCGGATAGGAGGTCACGCAGTTCGGCGAGCAGGAGCTCGCAAAAGGGAAGAGCGAGCGAGCAAGGAACAGGCCGCGGCGACTAAGAGAAGGTCGTGGCAGATAGAATACGATCTCAGCAGGGTGCGAGGGGAGAGAGTCTGTGGCGAACTGGAGCAAGCCGTATGACGACGGCAGGGCGAGGAGCAGTTCGTAGCGGACTGAAGCAGTCGGCAGGCCGCAGCGGACTAAAGCAAGAGCGAGCGGACTGAAGCAGTCGGCAGGCCGCAGCGGTCTGAAGCAGGAGCGAGCGGGAGGAGAAGTAGAGAGCTTGCCAAGGGCAGAACCCACAACAGACGAGAGGGAGCCTGCGGCGGATAAGAAGACACGAGGAGCAGTTCGCGGCGGACTGAAGCAGGTGGCAGGTCGCAGCGGACTGAAGCAGGTGGCAGGTCGCAGCGGACTGAAGCAGGTGCAAGCGGAAGTAGAGGAAAGAGTGAGCAGATTGAAGCAGCAGAGGGAGCCCGCAGCGGATAAGGAAGGCAGCCCGCAGGCGGCAGAGATAGGTGGGCCCCTTTAGGACTGAGAAAAAAAGGCCATAAAAGAACCTGAGGAGGAGGGTGGATCCACGGAGAGAAGAAGAAGCGGAGTAGGGAGAAGAGGCCGCAGAAGCTAGGCGGGCTTGGCAAGGAAGCAGATATAGAAGCAGGCCGCAAGGAGACTAGAGGCCGCGAGGCGGTTAGGAGACCAGGCCGCAGGAGGAGATGCGGACAAAAGAGGGGAGTCCGCTGGAGGATACATGTGGCTCTGATACCATATAAAGAAAAGCCTCAAAGCTTGTATATACTTCTTCAATGAATAGTTACAAGTATACATACACTTATATAGGAAAAAGGAAGAGGAGAGAAATTCTAATACATGATGTGGGACTAATACAAGGAGAGAGAAAGAAGAAATCATGGGCCCTAATTGAGCTTTTCTAACAATAATAACCAAAAAATTATAATGCATGAAAATAAAGAAAAACCCAACAATTTAGAATAGTGACGGATCAATATTTAAAACTCCCAACTTCTGTGGTAAGAGATTAAAGCGCTTGTCAGGGAGTGGCTTTGTTTTACAGTGAACTGTAAGGCAGTCAGAAGAGATGATTACTTTGCCTAATCTATATAAATAAATGATTAAAATAAGATGAAAATATTCTAAATAAATTTATTCTACTGTCTAAATATAAATAGCAATATTAAAAAAAATGGACATCAAAATGAACGTAGAAAATATTGTTTGTGTGGCCTTCCTAACACATGTTGCATCATCTCATTCGGGCACAAAAGAAAGCATTTTCTCCCGAGTTATTGTAGGAAGTGGAGGTGGAAAAAGTCCATGTATTTTTGGCAGGATGGCAAGAAATTTGTGCCTCATTATTATGGAGTTCATGATGGAGATCTATTTGATTCATATAGAGCATAAATAGTTCAGAACAGAAAAAATAATAGGAGAGAACACCTGAAGGTGAAGTTTCAATCAACTATCCCTAAACCAAACCGGAAACATGCACGGTTCTCCAACGTATGTCAAAAATCGCAGGAAAGAATCAGCTGCTGCCTGAGAAGAGGGTGGAGGAAGGAGGGGAATATTCTGCCGCCGCTTGAGAGCAAGAGGAGCGACAGCCGGCGAGAATAGACAGGAAGAGAGGAGCAGTGGGTGAGAGCTTTCGAGTGGAATGGGAGAGAATCGAGCGGGGTTCTGGGCAGCGCCCCAAAACCTAGACAGAAACCACCGCAATTTTTTTATGGAAAAACCATCAACATTCTGGAAGATTTGTAAATGCAGTCTGGCTCTGATACCATTGTTGTGTTTCTTAGGAACACATGAATAGCGGAATATTTGTAAGAAACACACTTATTCGATCGTGCAAAACCAATAAACAAGAATCAAGTTCATACCAATGTCAGAATTAAATGCTTAAAAAGGATAACTGTCGTCTGAGAACCACAATGTAGAATGAGATCTACGTCTCTACGAGTATCCACACAAACACCGGAAACATCTCTTCGTTCGTCCAACGAACTCGGGTTGGAAGATGATCTCCTTCATTCGTCTCCACGAAATACTAGTTTCGTTTTGGATAGGATGCGCCTGCATATTTTCTGTTGTCGTAAGTCTCACTCAGAAGACGTGTTGTAATCTGAAAACCATAAAATATGTTATATATCGCTGTTTCACAAACAGCCTATTTATGCGTCGTGAGAGGGAGTGAACAGAGCTGTTGTGTGTCAACTTCTATTTTACTAGTCATCGTACGCCGACTTTTCAAGCCAATATATGTCGACGTACGTTGACTTCGCAAGCCAACACATGTCGGCGTATGTTGGCTTCGCAAGTTAACATACGTTGAGTACTAACTCATAATATAAAAGCTTTAATAAGCGCACACCAACTCAACGTACATCGACTTCATAAGTCTTTGTTCATTGAGTACAGTCTAGAAACTCCAAACTCAACATAGGTCGACTTCACAAATCAACGTACGTTGAGTTCTATCCATAAAAGCCTGTAATTATGTTAAATACACACAAAGTCATCGTACTTTGACTTCTCAAGTCAACATACGCTGAGTAGTGGCTTAACATCCCCATTTTGAATCCAATTTGATATACAGTTACTCCCAATCATTAAATAATTAATTCCAAATTAATTAAAAATCATTTAAGGTTTGAACTTTCACTTTTACTCAATAAAAGTAAAATCAACACAACCATTTATCCATATTCCGTAGGTTTTATGTGCGACCCCATATGCTCATATTATGTTGACAGTAAAATTAAATCTTTGATTACTTCTAGATCACAGAAGATTACAACAATTCGCTGATGTTGGAAGTTCGAATTCCAAGGAGATCGGCGATGATGAAATGTGCAGCTGTTTTACAACTTGAATTGTTGTATGTCGAAGCAGAGCTGGGTGGATACTGGATGGGTTCTCGCAATGTAGTCTTATAAGTTATAACTGAGTGGGTAATGCACATGATCAGAAGATCTAAGAGACACAAAGGTCAGCATTGTTGACAGGAGATGCATTCACCGCTGTCAATTATGAGTGCAGGACTGTCCAAGAACTAAACTGTTAGACAAGAACTCAACAACACCAGTTGTTATCTCTAGGGATAAAGCTCCTAACAATTGGAGCAAGCCTCAAAGATTGTAGATGGGCATGTGGTGTCGATGGTAGCATAGGGATACTGTCTCTTTCGGGAGTAATTTTGCTATCGAGATTTTCATACTATGTGGAGCCTAGCCACATGAACCAGACCAACCCGGTCTATCCAGACAAGTATCTTAGTTAAAAGCAATTTCTGGATATATTGTTTTTCCCTGTACTTCTAGATATTAGATTTTCAATTGAATTTGTTTCCTTTTACCTATAATTTACCCGTTGATTTGATTTATTTTTTTAAAGATAGGGCACAATGGCGACAAAGAATCCATATAGCCGACCCAACTATAGTGGGATAAATGCATAAGCGTTGTTGTTTTTATCCTGTTAGTCCATTCACATTTTTTTATTTGTTTTACATCTTTATTTCCCTAATGATTTCATTATCTGATTTATTTAATTCGTTACGGAATAGTTACTATAACATTACACGGGCTTACCATTTCAGTTGAAACATAAATATATGTTCTTTCCCCCTTTTCATACCCCCAGGATATGAGATAGTTTTCATCACGGCTTGTTCCCTATAACTCTGTTTTTAACATGTACTTTTTCTAAAATACTCAGGAGGAAGGTCTTCATGACACTGGAAGAATTGCTGCATTTGATTTTGATGGATGCCTTGCTAATACATCTGTGAAAAGGTTTGATGATGCCATAGTAGCACTAGTGTATTACCACTGTTTTTTACACACACGAAATTTCAATCATAGATATGACCATTGTAGCATGGTGACAAAATCCGATATGAAACGGATACGAGAAACGTGTTTTTTTCAAAAAATAGGGATACTAGAATCTTTTTTGTACAAAATTAATTATTTAAATATAATTATTTATTAACGTAAAACAAGACAACTGTTAGAGTTATTATTGTTATTGTATTTTAATGTTATTGAGTTTAGTCCCACACCGCCTATCGGTGTTGGGTGTCATGTTGTAGTTCCTATTTAATGCCCCTATGAGGATGAATATTATTGCACTTTACATTCCACTTCTCTTTTCTACACGGTATCAGAGCCAAAGATCTGAGACCTAAAAATTTTTTCTCCCGAAATTCGGCTTCCGGCTACAGTTCTTCCCCGACCCGTGATTTTATTTTCTTCTTACGCTCCCTGCTAGGGCTCACACCCGCCGCTCCTGTCGACGGAGTCGACAGCTAATCCCGTCGACAGGAGCGGCCCCGATTCCGCTGCTCCCGAAGACTCTGCCGCTCGCCGACGCCGCTTCTCGGCTTCCTGTGCGACATCGACGACGTCGTCACCTGTCTCTCCATCTCCCGATGGCTTCGCTGCTCCTCGACGACGATCCCGTCGTCTGCTTCTCCCGAAGTCTTCATCGTTTGGTTCCCGTGCGTCTGCGACAACAATGACGATCCCGTCGGCTCTCCTCTACGACATCGACGGCTCCGACGGCTTCGTCTTCTTCTCCCGACGGCTTTGCTCCGTCTCTGCTTCTCTCCCGACGGCTACTTCTTCCTATGCTCTGCTCTGCCGCTTCTTCTTCTCTGGCCTGCTGCGCTGCAGCTGCTTCTTCTCCGGCTGTCAGGCGCTGCTTCCTCTCCGTGCTGCTGCTGCTTCCTCTCCGTGTCGTTGCTGCTCTCTTCTTCTCCGTCTGCTTTGCGTGCCGCTGCTGCTCGACCGTCTACTTCCTTCTTCTTCAGATCCAGCCCGACAGCTCTCTATTTTCGGGTTTACGTTTTATTTTTTTTAAAGTTGTTATTGTTGTTTGTGGTTGTTATGTTGCTTTGCGTCTCGTTACGATTTCGGCCTTCCTCCACGTGATCTGGGTTCATGTACCCGACGAGGGTCCCACACGTGCACGTGGTCAACGTGAGGGGGAGTGTACGTCACGGCCTCCAGGCATAGTCTATGCCTTCATGCACGTATTCCACGTGAGGGGGAGTGTTTGTGATAACGGCGACTCAGATGCCTCTTTCCCGACTCCTGCCTTAGTCACACATGGCCCCCAGGTCGATTTTGTATGTTGTTTGCGTCTCCTTGTCGTTTTATCTGGATTTGGTAGGGTTGGTGTGGTCTTTTGTGGTTGACCTAGTTTCCGCTGCGAGCGTATCCAGCGTTGTCATGGTCGGTTTTGTGGACCAACGTCGCGTGGCTCTTGCCCGGTTGAAATATCCCCGGTGACATGCGGTTGGGCCTCGGTGGCTGTTGTTTTGTCTCACGTTGCCATCCTTCTTGTACCTTCTGTTTTATGTTGTGTTCAAGCTGTAGGGTCCCCCTTCAGCTTGAGGGGGAGTGTTAGGAGTTATTATTGTTATTGTATTTTAATGTTATTGAGTTTAGTCCCACACCGCCTATCGGTGTTGGGTGTCATGTTGTTGTTCCTATTTAATGCCCCTATGAGGATGAATATATTTGCACTTTCCATTTCACTTCTCTTTTCTACAACAACTAACAAACTAAGTGTATATATCTTGAATTATAAAGAGAACTTTTATAAGACTATAACATATATATTATATATTATATAATTATATCATTTACATTTCATATAGTGGCATTATGCTATAAGAAATATAGAAAAGAGTCAATGAGATCAGTATTATATAGGCCAGCTTGAAACAATGAAACGTATAATTTGAAACAATAACACGTATAATTTGAAACAATAACACGTATAATTTGAAACAATAACACGTATAATTTGAAACAATAACACGTATAATTTGAAACAATAACACGTATAATTTGAAACAATAACACGTATAATTTGAAACAATAACACGTATAATTTGAAACTATTAGAAAAGCCCATGTAAAAGACCCATTTGATGGCCCATTTTTCCTCCTCCTTCTTTAGTCCCACATCATGTATAGGATTTATTCTTCTCTCTTCTCTCCTATATATTTGTATTCTCTCCTTGTATTTACACACTGGAATACTACATACAAGCTTTGGGCACTTCTCTACATGGTATCAGAGCCAGGTTCGGCCTAGCTGCGACCTGCCCTTCTTCTGTCCGCCCGGTCTCCTGCGGACTGCCTTCCCGCATCCGCCTCTCTGCGGACTGCCCCTCTGCATCTGTCCGCTCGGCTCCCTGCGGACTACCTTCCTGTCCGCTCCGGCCTCGTGCGGACTGCCCTTCTGATTCCGCTCCTCTTCTCTCCCTCCGTGGTTCCACCCTCCTCAGGCTTCTTATAGCCATCTTCTGCTCTGACTCGTGGGGCCCACCTCTCTCTATCCGCTCCGGACGATCATTCCTGTCCGCTGCACTCTGTTTGTGTCCGCTCGAGCCTCTGCTCGCGGACTGCTCCCTCTAGCTTGCTCGCGGACTGCTCCCTCCGCTCGAGCTCCTGTGCTCGCGGACTCTCTCTCTCTCCGCAGTCACTTGCGGACTGCTCCTGTCCGCTGCGGGCTCTCCTTGTGTCCACTGCGCTCCTCTTGCTGCGACCTCTGCCGCGACCTGTCCCCAGCTCGCCGCGCCTTGCCCCCAATTCGCCGCGACCTCTGCCGCGACCTGCCCCCCAGTTCTCCGAAGTTCTCCACCGTCTCTTGCGGACTGCTCCTGTCCGCTGCCGCGACCTGCCCACCAGCCCGCCGCGACCTGCTCTCGCGGACTGCTCCAGTTCTCCGCGGCCTCACTCAGTTCGCCGCGACCTCCATCCCGCCGCGACCTCCAGCCCGCCGCGACCTCCAGACCGCTGCGGGCTCTCCTTTCTCCCACTGCTTGCCGCGCGGTTTGTTCTCTCCGAGCCCTGCTGTCTGCTGCTCCTCCGTCGCCATGTCCTCCAGCGACTCCACTACCGCTCAACCCCCTGCCGACCACGTGGCTCCTCTCGAACTCCGCGATGAGCTTCAGATTACTACTATTTCTCTCTCTGGCAAGTCCAACTTCATTCCCTGGGTCCACTCTGTCCGCCGGGTCTTACAGGCCAAGGGTCTTGCCCGTCACCTTACCCAGGGCCCACCAACTCCTCCTACTGATGATTGGCTCCGCAATGACGGTCGCGTCCAGACCTGGATCCTGAACTCGGTAGAGGGTGAGCCGTACCAGATGATCATGTATCATGAGACCGCCAAAGCCATGTGTGATGAACTTCATTCGTTGTACTCCGGGAAGGACAGCCTTCAGCACCTTTTTGACATCCTCACTGATCTTCAAGCCTTGGATGTTGGCAAAGCTCTGGACATGACCTCCTTCGTGGCCCGTGCTAAAACTCTCACGGAAGCCTGGATTCAGCACCAGCCCGCGACTACTGACCTCGCTGCCCAACGCGCCCAGAAGGAGGCTGTTTGTATTGCTATGATTATGGCTCGCGTCCCGCCACACCTGCACAGTATTCGGGCCCAGGTTCTGGCTTCACCCACTACCCCTTCTTTCTCTGATGTCTGCTCGATGTTACTTCGCGTACCACCTCCACCGGAGGCTCCTGCCCCACCCTCGCCGGCCCTTCTTCAGCAGGCCCTTCCTCCTTTACTTCCACAACCCTCTTTTCCTCGGGGTGGCCGTATGGGCTCCCGTGGGCGGGGCCGTGGTGGCCGCGGACGGCCCAAGTGCACCTACTGCGGCCGGGATGGCCATACTGAAGCTGTCTGTCACAAGAAACATGGCTACCCTACTCGCCCGCCTACTGCTGCGGTTACCGATAGCTCTCCTCCGACTGGTACGGATCTTGAGGCTCTTCGCCTTCAGCTGCAACAACTCCAGGGGCTCCTCAACCCACCTTCAGCTTCCATTGCCTCCACCTCCCATGCAGGTATTGTCTCTACCTCCACTGCAGGTACTGCCTGTCCTTCTTCCAGCTCGCGCTGGATCCTGGACTCGGGGGCCACCCACCACATCACTTCCATGCGGCCGCCCCAGTTCTCTGCTGCTGCTCATCCCCCCTCTATTACTGTGGCCAATGGTGCGCTTGTCCCGGTCTCCGGCTGCGCGGATCTCCTCCTCCCTCCCTCTCTCTCTTCGCTCCGTTCTTTATGTGCCAGCCTCGCCTTTTAATTTACTCTCTGTTGGTCGTCTTACTACTGATATGAATTGTTTTATCACCTTCACCTCTTCTGATTTTTTGATACAGGATCGGCAGACGCGGATTACCATTGGTAGGGGTCGGCTGCAGAACGGGCTCTACCTCCTCGATGTCTCTCCCACATCCCTTTCCTCTGTTTCCTCCTCTGATTGGCATTGCCGGCTTGGGCATGCCCCTCTACCTATCCTCCAGAAGGCGCTTCCCGACCTTTCTCTTCCTGCTTTTAAATGCGATTCATGTATTATTGGCAAACAGCCTCGCTCTTCTTATCCAGCTCATTGTACTAGGAGTTCTGCTCCGTTTGATTTAATACATTCTGATATTTGGGGACCATATAAAGTTGCTAGCATTTCTGGTTATCGTTATTTTGTAACATTTATTGATGATTACTCTCGCACTACTTGGTTGTATCTCCTACATGATCGCTCTGAGCTTCCTCGTGTCTTTCAGGCGTTTGTGTTAGAGACTCGTACGCAATTCTCTACCACCATTAAAACTTTTCGCTCTGACAACGCCCGGGAATATACTAGCCACGAGTTTGCCACTCTCTGCGCAAACTTTGGTATTGTTCACCAGACCTCTTGTCCCTACACCCCTCAACAAAACGGGGTCGCCGAACGAAAGAACCGCCACTTGCTCGATGTTGCTCGCTCCCTCATGCTTCACATGCACGTTCCCAAAGTCTTCTGTAACTTTGCGGTGTCCACTGCATGTTTTCTTATCAACCGTCTCCCCTCTCCCGTTCTCCAGAACGCTACCCCCTTCAGCCTTCGTTTTCCCTCCACACCTGCCTTCCCCCTCACCCCCCAGGTTTTTGGATGTACCTGCTTTGTCCACCACCTGGGTCCTACTCTTGACAAACTGGATCCCCGTGCGGCCAAACACATTTTCGTCGGCTACTCCCGCACCCAAAAGGGCTATGTTTGCTACTCTCCGGTCACCCGGAAGGTCTCTGTATCGGCTGATGTTACTTTCCGGGAGGATCAACCCTTCTTCCCTCCTCCTTTGCCACCACTTCTACCACCACCTCCTACACCACCCTCCCTCCCACGGCCGGTGATCCCCGTCCAGTCCCCCCCCACCATCCCTCCGCCTCCTCCCACCCTTGACCCTCCTCGGCCCCCCGTCATTCGGGTCTATACTCGTCGCCCTCTTCCTCCCGTTGCTCCTCTGCAGTCGGCTTCGACCTCGGCTTCTCCGTGTTCTGCTGCTCCGGTGTCGGCCTCTACCGCTCATCCAATGGCGGACTATGTTTCTCTCCATCGCCTCTCTCCACCTCTCCAGACCTTGGCTACTTCGCTATCCTCGGTCTCTATTCCTACTTCTGTCCAGGACGCTCTTCAACATCCTGGGTGGCGTGCGGCCATGGAAGACGAGATGGCTGCTCTTTGGGCCAACCAGACTTGGACCTTGGTGCCCCTTCCTCCCGGCCAGAAACCTGTTGGGTGCAAATGGGTCTTCGTCATTAAACATGCTCCTGATGGGACCATTGATCGCCTCAAAGCTCGTTTGGTTGCTCGTGGCTTCACCCAGCAACAGGGGCTGGACTATGACGAGACTTTCTCTCCAGTCGCTAAGCTCAACACGGTCCGCATTCTCATTTCTGTGGCTGTCCATCGCCACTGGCCCTTATTTCAACTGGACGTCAAGAACGCTTTCCTGAATGGCGACCTTCAGGAAACGGTCTACATGCAACAACCTCCCGGGTTTGAGACCACGGGAGAGTCACGGGTTTGTCATCTTCTCAAATCTCTATATGGTCTCAAACAATCCCCTCGGGCATGGTTCGACAAGTTCAGCAAAGCTCTCCGGGACATTGGCTTCACTCGCAGCTCGGCTGACTTCTCATTGTTTACTCGCCACCAGGCCACTGGTACGGTTCTCCTATTGGTATATGTCGACGACATCATTATTACTGGCAGTGACTTGGACGGCATACAAGCCGTTAAACTACATCTGAGCTCCGTCTTCCAAACTAAAGATCTGGGACCTCTTCGGTACTTCCTCGGTCTGGAGGTGGCCAGACGGTCAGATGGGTTGGTTCTCTCTCAGCGCAAATATTGCCTGGATCTTCTTCATGATGCAGGCTACTCTGGCTGCAAACCTATTAACACTCTCATGGATGCAAATCACAAAATATGTGCTCAGGGCTCGGATTCTGATTCGCTTCTACCAAATCCAGAATATTACCGTCGTCTAGTTGGGAAGCTTATCTACCTAACAGTTACAAGACCTGATATATCTTTCGCTGTGGGACTTGTGAGTCGCTATATGCACTCTCCTCGAAGCTCTCATCTCCAGGCTGTGGAACGCATTCTCAGATATCTTAAGACAGCTCCTGGCCAAGGACTTGTATACAAAACCTCATCTTCCATTCCTACACTAGTGGCATACTCTGATGCCGACTACGCTGGCTCCCTCGACGATCGACGATCTACTAGCGGGTTTTGCACCTATTTTGGAGGACATCTGATTACTTGGCGAAGCAAGAAACAAGCAGTGGTTGCTCGATCCTCAGCAGAAGCAGAATATCGGGCAATGGCTGCTGTGGTCTCTGAACTCACATGGATTGAGAGTCTCCTTACCGACCTTGGAGTTAAACTACCTTCACCAGCTCTCCTCCTATGTGACAGTCAAGCTGCCATACATATTGCTAAAAACCCGGTCTTCCATGAAAGAACGAAGCATATTGAGGTAGATTGTCATTTCATCCGAGAGAAAGTCCACATGAAGAAGATCGAGCTCAAGCATGTTCCGGGTACTGAACAGGTTGCTGACATCCTCACCAAAGCTCTACCTAGTACCCTCTTCTATCAGTGCCTATCCAAGCTTGGAGCATACGACTTGTACGCTCCAGCTTGCGGGGGAGTATTAGAAAAGCCCATGTAAAAGGCCCATTTGATGGCCCATTTTTCCTCCTCCTTCTTTAGTCCCACATCATGTATAGGATTTATTCTTCTCTCTTCTCTCCTATATATTTGTATTCTCTCCTTGTATTTACACACTGGAATACTACATACAAGCTTTGGGCACTTCTCTACAGAAACAATAACACGTATAATTTGAAACAATAACACGTATAATTTGAAACAATAACACGTATAATTTGAAACAATAACACGTATAATTTGAAACAATAACACGTATAATTTGAAACAATAACACGTATAATTTGAAACAATAACACGTATAATTTGAAACAATAACACGTATAATTTGAAACAATAACACGTATAATTTGAAACAATAACACGTATAATTTGAAACAATAACACGTATAATTTGAAACAATAACACGTATAATTTGAAACAATAACACGTATAATTTGAAACAATAACACGTATAATTTGAAACAATAACACGTATAATTTGAAACAATAACACAACTAAACTAAAAGAAGGTTTCAGATAGACCACACTGCTCATTAAACTTGAACAATGGATAGCATATTTCTAGCAAATTATAGTGAATTTTCAAGCAGACCATCTCAGTGAACATTTTTTCTCTCTCGGCCCATCTCATATATTTTCTGATGTAAATAATGTAATGAGCTCTTAATTTAGTTTAATAAATTCTCATATAACTATTCATTGACTAACTGATTCAAGAACAAGAAATATAATTAGTCTTATTGGATTCAAAAACATATTTAGCATCTCACTCAAGGTATTTTCTCAACCAATTTCCAACAATCTTTGTATGCTAACTTGGTTTCCACGGTTGATCTTGTCATCAAATAATGTAATCAAGATCTTAATTTAAAGGGACAACAGACTGCATTCAGTATTTGCTGTTATTCCAAGAAGTTAAATCATGCTTGTATGAACAAAAAAAGAAAATAGACAGAGACACTTGATTTCTGCTTAAAGATAGAAAAAAATGTAAATAATAAGTCTAAGAGCTGAAATCTTTGGCATTCAAAATGATGATGTAGACATATAGATCAAAGAAGAAGGGAAAGAGGTATAAGAAGTCTAACCTAAACAGAGGATGGAAGGGTTCATGCCGGCGAGGGAAGCGTTCATGACGGTAAGGGAAGCTTTCCCGGCGATACAGATGGTCGACAATGAGGGAAGGGGTACCGACACACCTGAGAAGGCTTTCACCTGAGAGGGCTTCCATGGAGAAGAGGCATGACCACGGAGAAGAAGCACAACCACGGAGAAGAAGCACAACCACGAAGAAGAGGGTGGCGTCGAGGGAGGAGCGTGACAACAACATGAAAAAAGAAATGAGGACTTCCGTAAAACTAAACATGTTTTCACGTGATTATAAGACGACCACGCGAGATTTCAAAAGACAGGAGTCACATATCCCCTGAGCGGGATACGCGACTCCGTAATTTTTATTTAATTTTAAATAAAAGTTGTGTTTCCAACATTTCGGAAACATGTTTCCAGCATTTTAGAAACATGTTTCCAGCAATTCCGAATCATGTTTCCAGCATTTCGGAAACATGTTTCCGTGCGTTGTTGGATGTTTCTCGTATTTGATGCGCATTTGAGCCAATACATGAGACATTTGTAAGTATTCATGTTTCATAGGATATGCCTATTG
Organism: Platanthera guangdongensis; assembly: GCA_039583875.1. Taxonomy (NCBI): domain Eukaryota; kingdom Viridiplantae; phylum Streptophyta; class Magnoliopsida; order Asparagales; family Orchidaceae; genus Platanthera; species Platanthera guangdongensis. The sequence goes on along the minus strand of CM077152.1, from coordinate 176,373,895 downwards.
TGATGTGTTAGAATAACCCTTGTATTGGGCCCATGTTTGTTGGCCCATTTATGCTTCTTCTTCTTTAGTCCCACATCTTGTATAGGATTTGTTTCCTCTCTTTCTCTCCTATATATTTGTATACTCTCTTTGTATTTACATACTCAATCAATATACATAAGTTTCGGGTCATTTCTACATGGTATCAGAGCCAGGTTCCGACTCTCGCGGTCTGCCGACGTCTGACCGCACTGTGTAATCTCTCTCGCGGTCTTCCTCCCGCGGCTTGCTTTTCGCGGACTGTTTTTTTTCTAGCCGCGCTTCCCTGCGGCCTGCCCTTTCAGTCCGCTTCCTTCTGCCCTTGTTTTCTCTCCGTGGATCCACCTTCACCCCCCCTCTTGCTTTTATAGCCTTCTCTCTCCGTGGGACCACCTTCTTACCTGTCCGCTGCGGCCTCTCTCCTAGTCGCTGCCTCTCGTCAGTCCGCCCCTGCGCTCTTTGCGTGTTCGCGGTCTGTCTTGCCTGCGGCCTCTTTTCTGTCCGCCGCGACCTCCCTTCTCGTCGCGGCCTCCTTCTCTGTCCGCTGCTTAGATCTGCCTGACCGTGCGGGCTGTCTCCTTCTCGCTTGCATCTTGGTCGCGATCTCCTGGTCGCCCGACTTGTCTCAGTCTGGTGCGGCTTGTCTCAGTCCGCCCGGCTTGTCTCTATCCGCGGCATTCTTCCCTAGTCGTCTACGGGCTGCAGCCTGTCTCCATGACTTCCTCTGGTACTTCTCCCAGCTCGGCGGCCAGCCCGCCCCCTGTCCATCCGGCCTGTCCTCCAGACCGCCCGGCCTGTTCTGTCGAACTCCGTGACGAGCTCCGGATCACTACCATCTCTCTTTCTGGCAAGAAGAACTTTATTCCTTGGGTACATTCTGTTCGGCGGGTTCTCCAGGCTAAGGTCCTTCTCCCGCACCTTACTCAGGCACCTCCTTCTCCAACTATGGATGATTGGCTTCGTAATGACGGCCGTGTTCAGACTTGGATTCTGAACTCCTTGGATGGTGAGCCATATCAAATGGCTATGTACCACGACACCGCCAAGGCTATGTGGGATGAGCTCCATTTCTTGTATTCTGGCCGCGACAGCCTGCAGCATCTTTATGACATCCTCACTGATCTCTTCACTCTCGACACTGGCGGCGCCTCAGATATGACCTCGTTTGTCTCTCGGGCTAAAACGCTTGCTGAAGCCTGGATCCAGCACCAGCCGCCGACCACTGATCCTGCTGCTCAGCGGGCTCAGAAGGAAGCTGCTTGCATTGCCATCCTTATGGCTCGCCTTCCTTCTCATCTTCACAGTCTTCGTGCTCAGGTCCTGGCCGCTCCTACTACACCCTCCTTTTCGGATGTCTGCTCCATGATTCTCCGGGTCTCGCCTCCTCCAGATCCTCCGGCTTCTTCTCCACCGGCTCTCCTTCAGCATACCCCTCCGCTCTTACCCTCCCCTCCCCCTTCTACTCGGGGGGGGGGGGGGGGACGGTCGGGCTCGCGGGGCCGTGGCCGTGGAGGTCGTGGCCGGCCAAAGTGCTTCTTCTGCGGGAAGGATGACCATCTTGAGGCGACTTGTTACAAGAAACTCGGCTACCCCCCTCGCCCGACGGCTTCTGCCGTTACTGACGCTACTCCTCCGGATCTCGAGACCGTCCGTCTTCAGCTCCAGCATCTCCAGGAGCTGCTCAACCCCCCCTCGGCCTCCGTCGCCTCCGTCTCCCACACAGGTACTGCTTGTCTCTCCCACAGCCCGGGTTGGATTATGGACTCTGGCGCTACTCATCACATCACTTCGCAACGGCCTGTCGCATACTCAGATTCTCCTTATCCGCAGTCCATCACCGTGGCCAATGGGGCGCTGGTTCCGGTCTCCGGCTCGGCCGATCTTTCTATCCACCCCTCCCTCCCTCTTCGCTCGGCTCTTCATGTTCCGAGTTCCCCTTTTAACTTACTCTCTGTTGGGCGTCTTACGCGTGACCTGGATTGTTCTATTATATTCACTTCCTCTTCCTTTGTTATACAGGATCGGCGGACGCGGACTACCATTGGTAAAGGCCAACTGCGGAATGGGCTCTACCTTCTCGATGCATCTCCGATCGCTCTGTCTTCCGTCTCCTCCACTGCCTGGCATCGCCGCCTTGGTCATGCCCCTCTACCAGTTCTCCAGCGGGCTCTTCCAGACCTTTCTTTTACTTCTTTTCCGTGTGATTCATGTATTCTCGGCAAACAGCCACGTTCTTCGTTTACTTCGCATTGTACTCGGAGTGCGGCTCCTTTTGATCTTGTTCATTCAGATATTTGGGGATCATTTCGGATTCCTAGTATATGTGGTTATCGTTATTTTCTCACCTTTATTGATGATCATTCACGCACCACGTGACTCTACTTACTTTGCGAACGCTCCGAGCTTCCCCGGGTGTTTCGGGCATTTGTCCTCGAGACCCGGACGCAATTCAATACCACCCTCAAAACTCTCCGTACTGATAATGCTCGTGAATACACCAGCCACGACTTTACCACCTTTTGTTCGGAGTACAGGATTCTCCATCAAACCTCTTGCGCGTATACCCCGCAACAAAATGGGGTTGCCGAACGCAAGAACCGCCATTTATTGGATGTTGCCCGCTCCCTCATGATCAAAATGCATGTTTCCAAGGCCTACTGGAACTTTGCGGTCTCCACTGCCTGCTTTCTCATCAATCGCCTCCCTTCCTCTGTCCTTAATTATGCGACTCCCTTCAGCATATTGTTTCCCTCCACTCCGGCTTTCCCTCTCTCGCCCCGTATCTTCGGAAGCACCTGCTATGTCCACTGCCTCGGGCCCTCCTCAGATAAATTGGATCCCAGGGCGGCGAAACACATCTTTGTTGGCTACTCCCACACCCAGAAGGGCTATGTTTGTTACTCACCCGCTACCTGCAAGGTCACTGTTTCTGCTGACGTTACCTTCCGGGAAGACGAACCGTTCTTTCCTGCTCCATCCCCCACTGCTCTACCATCGCCTCCTCTTCCGCCGTCCTTACCCCGCCCCGTTATTCCTGCTACTCCACCACCACCACCGCTCTCTCCTCCCCCCGCTCCTACCACCAAACCACCCGTTATTCGGGTCTACACTCGTCGCCCTCCCAGTTCCGTTGCCCCTCTGCCGCCGACCTCTGCCGTGGACACTTCGCGTCCCTCTGATCAGGTAACGCCCTCCACTGCCCACCCTCTGGAGGCCTCTGTCTCTCTTCATTGCCTTTCTCCCTCTCTACACACTTTTGCTACTTCTCTCTCTTCGATTTCTGTTCCTAACTCTGTACAGGAGGCGCTTCAACATCCGGGCTGGCGGGCAGCCATGGAAGAGGAGATGTCTGCTCTCTAGGCTAACCAGACATGGTCCGTTGTCCCCCTCCCTCCGGGTCAGAAACCGGTAGGGTGTAAGTGGGTCTTTGTCATCAAACATGCTGCTGATGGGACGATCGACCGTCTGAAGGCTCGCCTTGTCGCTCGCGGCTTCACTCAACAACAGGGGCTCGACTATGAGGAAACCTTTTCTCCGGTCGCCAAGCTCAATACCGTTCGGGTCCTCCTCTCTGTCGCTGTTCATCGCCAGTGGCCTCTCTTTCAGCTCGATGTCAAGAATGTCTTCTTAAATGGGGATCTCCAGGAGACGGTCTTCATGCAACAACCGCCCGGGTTTGAGACCACGGGGGAGTCTCAGGTTTGCCGCCTTCACAAGGCTCTGTATGGTCTCAAACAATCTCCACGGGCCTGGTTTGAGAAATTCAGTAAAGTACTTCGAGCTGTCGGCTTTAGTCGAAGCTCGGCTGACTTCTCGCTCTTCACTCATCACCGACCATGAGAGACGGTCCTTCTATTAGTATATGTTGATGACATCATCATCACGGGAGATGACTCACAAGGGATACATGCTGTCAAAGCTCATCTGAACTCGGTCTTTCAGACAAAGGACTTGGGGACTCTGCGATATTTTCTGGGTCTTAAGGTTGCCAGGCGACCGGACGGCCTTATTCTATCTCAACGAAAGTACTGTATTGATCTTCTTCATGATGCTGGTCTCTTAGGGTGTAAGCCATGTGATACCCCCATGGATGTAAACCACAAGCTGTGTGCTCAGGCTTCTGACTCGGATCCTCTTCTTCAGAACCCTGAATATTATCGACGACTTGTTGGAAAGTTGATCTATCTTACTGTTACCAGACCAGATATTTCCTTTGTTGTTGGTCTTGTCAGTCGCTACATGCACTCTCCTCGCAAGTCTCATCTTCTGGCGGTTGAACGCATTCTGAGTTACTTAAAAACAGCCCCGGGTCAAGGACTTGTGTACCGGACTTACTCGTCTGCTCCTACCTTAGTGGCATACTCTGATGCGGACTATGCGGGCTCTCTTGATGACCGGCGGTCTACTAGTGGTTTCTGCACATACTTTGGGGGACATTTGGTTACATGGAGAAGCAAGAAACAAGCGGTCATTGCTCGCTCATCAGCTGAGGCAGAATACTGTGCAATGACATCTGTTGTATCCGAACTCACATGGCTTGAAAGTCTTCTCACTGATCTGGGTGTAAAATTACCTTCTCCTGCTCTACTTCTTTGTGATAGCCAAGCGGCTATACATATCGCCAAGAACCCAGTCTTCCACGAAAGAACGAAGCACATTGAAGTCGATTGCCACTTCGTTCGAGAGAAAGTTCAAATGAAGAAGCTCGATTTAAAGCATATTCCAGGGACGGAACAAGTTGCAGATGTCCTCACAAAGGCTCTTCCCAAAGCATCCTTCTATCAATGCTTGTCCAAGCTTGGTGCATACGATTTGTACGCTCCAGCTTGCGGGGGAGTGTTAGAATAACCCTTGTATTGGGCCCATGTTTGTTGGCCCATTTATGCTTCTTTTTCTTTAGTCCCACATCTTGTATAGGATTTGTTTCCTCTCTTTCTCTCCTATATATTTGTATACTCTCTTTGTATTTACATACTCAATCAATATACATAAGTTTCGGGCCATTTCTACATGATGCATGAGGTTGAGGCAAAAGGGGGCATGGCTGTTGAACCCTGAGAAATATGTTATCTTTGATTGATAATATATAGAATTATACATCTTCTTAAGTTACATTTATATAGATGAATAAATTTCATTTCTCAGGAAAAACATTTATGACCTCCATGTTTGTGTGGAGACGGTCTTGAACTGACGACTGGAGCTGATGACTGGAGCTAAGACATTCATATGCATTACTTTCTTGGTGCGTGTCATAGTGGAGGAGTTCCTCCTTCAATGCGATTCAGGATTGATCCGATACATTTTGGCATGTCCAACCCACCCACTGGGCGCAGGATAATCACCATGGGAACCTTTTGATTGGCTGTCATGGATTGGAGGTCAAAAATCTGCGGCTTTGGAGATCCATTAAGGGGTTTGGTGTCGTTGAACATTGAAATCTCAATCGAGCAGAGTTGGGTCGGGTAAATATGCTCAGCTTAGTTTAGAAACCACATGCAGTCAACGACGCGCTAGTTTGGGGCGACAATGGAGGCGTCAGAGGTGCCGATGGGCTTTTGATAGCATAAATTCGTGAAGCAGAAACATGAGATCCTCTAATCGAGTTTCCAGGCGATCCAAGCAGGTGGAATTAGTGGAAGCTGAAGTGTAGGCAACCTCATCTGCACAGAGGGTCATAGAACGTTTCCATGACATAAATTAGAGGATCTTAAATAAAACAAAGGTTGATTCACTGAATGGGCCATGTAATGGCAGCATTACTGCTAGTATTTTGTAGGAATAGACCCTTCAGTGAGAAGGTAGAGGTTTGTTTTTGTATTGTGTCAATGAAGATGTTCTATGTGTTGAAAGCGATTAAAGTTGGTACAATTCAGGAGATTGAGAACCACAACTTCTCTATTATAACGAACAAGATTACAAAACAAGTTACAAACTTGACTTCACACAAGTTACAACTCAACACCTTGACACTACCCACACTTGGGTATTACAACTTCACCCTTAGACACGTTTAATCACTGTAGTTACTAGAGATGTTATCCGCAAGATTTGTCCGCAAAATAAGCTGTTCGCAGCTTTAGTTTGTTGTCCTGGGAGAAATTCGCAAAATAATAAGCCGCATGTTCCCTTAATGGAGATCATTTTCACGTGATTAGACAGTCCGCAAAATTCCCTTTTTTGTTCGCAGAAAGTTGTCGCAATATCACCTTTCGCCGCTCCTTGCTAGGCTTCCGCGCTCCTAAGATTTCCTCCTCTGAATGCATACCTATTTATAGGCTAAGTCAACCTATTGAAAAATGTCATGTGGGCATAGAGAAAGAGAGAAGTCATTTATATGATCACGCCACTGCCGCGCCATTTAATAGCTGATTTCACGGGGTCTGTTCCGCCAGCTTGCATATATTAATTAATTAATTTTTTTATATTATTTTCTTCCATTTGACCAAGTCAATGCATGCAAAACAATACTTGGAAATTCTCTCTCTCTCTCTCTTAGGCAAATATTCTAGCTTTGACGTTTGATTTCGATCGAACGCCACATTATAAACAACAATCTCCCCTTCAAGCACGACAGCACATGCCGAGTTTGCTCTTGCACTTGAGAAACGTCTCAGTCTTCAAAACCTTTGTGAAAATATCTGCAATCTGCTCTCCTGTGGGGCAGTATACCAACTCCACTACCTTATGTTGCGCTTGTTCACGAAGAAAGTGATACTTCATCTCGATGTGTTTGCTGCACCCATGCAGCACTGGATTCTTTGCAAGTTGAATCGCAGACATATTATCAACATACACCGTCACAGGAACATCTTGTGGATGGTGCAACTCCTGCAAGAGATTTCTCAACCAAATCGCCTGACAAGTACAAGCAGCTGCTGCAATATATTCAGCTTCACAGGTTAACAGAGCAATTGTTGTCTGCTTCTTTGAACTCCATGAGAACACAACTGTTCCCACATGAAAAACATATCCGGAAGTGCTCTTTCGGTCATTCACATCTCCACCATAGTCACTGTCGGAGTATCCGACCAACTTCAACTCTTCTGCATTTGAGTACATCAAACCATGATCGCTCGTCCCATTCACATACCTCAAGATCCTCTTCGCTGCTGTGAAGTGATCTTGCTTCGGCTCCTCCATATATCTACTAATAACTCCAACCGCATACATGATATCGGGCCTAGTGAAAGTCAGGTAGCGTAGACTTCCAACTAGACTCTTGAACATCGTGGAGTCAACTGCTTCCTCAACTTCATTCCTGGATCACCAGGAGTAGAGATAGCCTTGCTATTCTCCATCCAGAACTTCTTCATAATTTCCTCCGCGTACTTCTGAGAAATGAAGACCTCATCTTCACTCTGTTGTACCTCAATGCCCAAGAAGTAAGTGAGTTCTCCTAGATCAGTCATCTCCGAGCTTTTGGAACTTGGAGTTATAGTGATGCCAAATGGGGTTTCGACTGATGAAAATAGTAGCTTAATACAATGGGACATACAAGTTACTGAGACAAACACGATAATATTTTGTAAGTTCACATGTTTCACAACTAAAAAACTTAACAAATATCATAAGAAATAAAATTGAAAACATAGTTTTGTGAAGGGAAAAGGACGGATCCCCAGAACCCCGCGTTGGAGCATGATCTTAGATCCATGCTCAAACTGGGAACATGAATGAAAAGGTTTCAAGTAATTCCCACTAGGCATCTAGGCAAATGATACAACCCTTTGTTCTCCTCAACAATTCCAATTACCCTCCCAGTGGCTAGATCCAGAAATGCGCACTGAGAGGGATACACAATTACAAAACAAATTAAATCAGTAGTAGTTTTGTTGATAAAAGTAAGGCTTGTGGATAATTTTGGAACACGAAGAACATTATTTAACTATAATGGGAGAGCAGTCGTGATAGTTCCACTACCAGTTACTAATGTGTGCGAACCATCATCAACTTCAACATTGAATTTTAGCAATGCATTGAACTTTATAAATACTAGATCGTTCAATCTTTTATTGTCGAGTTTATTCCTTTTTTTAGAATATATCTACAAAATTTTAAAAATATTAATTTATGCATATCATCCCGAAAGTGCTCTAGTTCCTCTCACAGTCAGAAGATGAAGTAGTCAGACTTAAAATCTTCATAGCCATAGTTTTAAGATGTGGTGTATCAACACCGTTAAGCCTCCACCAATGTATTATGAAAATTAAAATGACATCATAATTCAATTATACACAATACATCATTAAAATTACTAAAAATATATATTAAAATATAGCTGGATTTAAGTTATGATTTTGTAGTTGTCTATTTGTCATGTCTTTACTAAATAACTCTTATTGGTATTGGGAAACATCAAGCTCAGCACTGATGTGATCCTGTGTATAAAGATCTTTCATATATATCCTTGAGTGACACTCAACAAAATCACTCATAAACCTTCCAGACTAATCCCTCCTACAAACGGTGGGACTCTGAAAACTCTCTGGTTGTTTCCTGGCTTCTTCACTTGATGTCTCCGAAGGTCTATCAGAGTTACATGCTGATGGACTCCGCGTTTGAGATCTGGACCCGCGCTCGTGAGACTTACTCGCAAATTGGCAGCTCTACTCAGGTTTATGAACTTAACACATTTTGGAACTGAGGCAATGCTCTATGACGGTGTCGTCCATCTTTTCGGAGTTTGAGCGTCTGTATCAGGAATTGAACTATTTTGCGCATTTCACTCTAGCATGCACTACGAATGTCGTTCAGTTACAACAACGGGAGGACCGCTTTCGTCTCTATGTCTTCTTGATGGGACTGAACATGGAGTTCCATATGGTGCAGACACATATCCTTCACCATTCCCCTCTTTCGTCTCTTCAGGAGACCTTCAGTATGGTCCTTGGTGATGAAGATCATCGGAAGTCCCTCAGTGTTAGTGCTCCTCCTGATCGCTCTGCTCTGACTAGTATTGGCCGTGGTCATGATCTTAGTCCTGACTTGTCTGCCCCTACTTGTGATTATTGTGGTCGCAAAGGCCACACTCTAGAGGTGTGCTACAAACTCCACCCACATCTTGCTCCTCGTGACCGTGGACGTAGTCGGGGACCAGGGCATGGGGGCTATCGCCAGGATGGCCCCAAATCTCATGATGCTGCTTAATCTACAGATAGCTACGACGAGACCTCCAGTGCTTCTTCTGGGTAGGTCACTGCTCATGAATTGGATGCTTTCCGCCACCTGCTCCAATCTCAGCCCGATCTGTCCCCGGGTGCCCCTGCTTCTCTTGCTGTAGTTGCTATGCCGAGTGCTCATGCGTTCACTATCTCATCTTCTGAGTTGGTGATTGATTCTGGTGCCACCCACCATATGACCGGCTCCTCTTCGGGTTTTTTTCTCTTATACTCTGTCTCGTAAGGACAAAGTCATTCCTACTAATGACCTTTTGTCTCCCATTGCTGGCAAAGGTCATATTTCATGTTCTCCAACTATTTCATTTCCATTGGTTCTTCATGTTCCCTTTTTTCTACGCAATTTACTTTTCATCAGCAATATTACTCGATTCCTTAACTGCTTTGTAACATTTTTTCCTGATACCTGTGTTTTTCAGGAACTGGGTATGAAGCGGAACATTGACAGTGGTAGGAACTGCGGTGGTCTGTATTATTTGGATCTTCAGCTTCCTTCTCAGGCTTTCTCCTGCTCTACTATTACCGTTGACGACATTCACCGCTGACACCTGCTTCTTGGACATCTGTCTTCTACCTATCTTCAGAAATTGTTTCCTGTTTTTTACCGTATTTACAAATTTTTGTATGCGATGTATTTGATATGCCTAAACATGTGAGACATAATTCATCGCATTTATCTTTACTCACTACCACCCTGTTTGTTGTTGTTCATTCTGATGTTTGTGGGCCGTCTCCCATTTTTTCATTATCTGGCTTTCGCTAGTTTGTCACTTTTATTGATTGTTTTTCTCGCACAATTTGAGTGTTTTTGTTAAAAAAAGAGTGAAGTTTTCTTTGGCCGTCTCCCATTTTTTCATTATTATTATTATTTACAAGTCGCATAATTTCTTCTTATCCCACTGTGGGGGTATTTTGGTCCATGTATTTTTCCCTACTCATATATATGTAAGAGTAGTGAGATATGAGATTCCATTGAAACATTATTTCTGATTTCCACTAAAACTAGGGTACATCCATCTTCCATGTGAAGCCACTGCCTATGCAAGGTCAGAGTCTTTTCCACCTGAGACTCAAGAACACAATAGAGTCTTTTACACTGGATACACATTAATCACATAGTCTTTTGAGCCTGGATTCCAGAACTCTTTACAGAGGTTGTTTTATGAATTTTTCCATAAAGTGGGAGCTTCTCAGTTGAAGTCCATTTACGGTAGAGTTTGTGTGGATTCAGCTTAAAAGCTCTCCTGAGATCTTCTTTCCTTAGAGTTTTCAGGATCTTCTTCAATATTAGATTAATCTGAGATCTCTATATCTTTCCTTTTCTTTTTCTCTACTGATATTCTCAATTAATTTATGAGTGTATATATATTTATCTTTTTTGTTGTCTGCTCCGAGTCCCAATTGGTATGGGATGCTGTAACTACCCTTCCATTTTTTTGTTATGTAACGACTATATTTATGATTTCGTCAAATTACAATATCGATCGGCTATTATGGAGCAATCACTCGGCGGACGGAGATTTCCGATCTCCGTTCGTGTCTCTTAGTGCTTTCTTCTGAGTGCGCTTGATGTGGAAAGTCTTCAGTCAATGATTGTGGGTCGATCGCTCGACAAATAACAATCTTCCATCTCCGTTTGTGCTTTAGTATTCATAGATCTATGATCTTTAATGCAGAGGGAACCGGTCAACGATCGTATATGGATCAATTTACGACGATGAACTCTCTTATAGATTCTGCTTGGCAAATTTTGGACACGGTCGGTGAACGAGTATTCGATCTGCGATTGTTCTGTTGGCATAAATATGCTCAGTTGGCAAACGTCAATCAACAAATTCTACTAGATCATCAAATATTTTTTCCAACACATGCTCATCTCACCTTTCAGGTGTTGGACCCTGATTTGTCCTAGGATTAATTTAGGCGGAACTTTATGTGGTAGTAAGTAGTAACAAAGTCTTTCGATTCCCCACCTACCCCATGATGCCAAGTATTTCCTCTCTCGTCCTAAACATTGTTTCCTTTTTCTTTCCCATCAGAAGGGGTTCCTTCTGTCCTGACATGAAGGCTTAAATTGTATAGCTTGTAGAGAGTGATCGTTAGATGTCGAGCATACTGGAACGACCCAGATACGTGGTAGAGGTCTTTCCTAGACTGATCATTGTAATTTGTCTTAATTCTTGTTCACAATTCAATTTGTAGAAGTAATCCCTCAGGATTGTGAGATTTGGCGGTACTTTGACGCCTGCATTAGTGCATTACATATGTTTCTCCACGTCGCATGCTATTGTATAAAACCATATTGGATAACGTAGCTTTTACAGCTATGACTTCCCACATGCGACTTCTTTGAAATGTCGAGTGTAGAGACTGTGACTTTTTTGTGTGTGCGAGGGCTACACCGAAGGAAATGAACGTTGCAAATTGCAAATTCTATACAAATATTTGATATTGTAGTCATGTTCGCATGGAGTAATATCTTAGGAGCATGTTTGGAAGGGCATGTGATATCAAACAATTAGGTATGGAATTTGATACTATTTGAGTACCTGATGTAAAATGTTGTTATGAAGGACAATCCAAAAATTTATATTAAGTGCATAAGACTATGTTATTTTCTCGTTGTGGGACTATTCTCAACATGATCCCTCATGTGAAGGGTTTCGCCTCTAATACGTGGAATATTCATTTAATTGGGTGATGTCGACTGGGCATTAAGCATTGCCTTCTTTGATACCATGTTAGAATCCAGGCCTCCAACCTAAAACAAATTATTTAGAGGTGGGGACGCCCGAATATGTATTAAGTGCAATGATCATCATCATCAGTGGTGCAATTAACTCTTCAATTCTGCCTTAGTGGGTATTCTATAATGTTTCTTTGCTATTGGAGATGCCCATGATTTCAAATATATAATAAATTCATTTTTTACCTTGGGGAAATGGGGAAATCATCTAGGAAGATATTGATTTTTTTCCTCCGTACAGGACGTCCCTAGATATTGGCTTATTGGAATGACAAAAAACTTAGTGAGGTATAAAGTCGGAAAAAAGAAGCTAAATATGCAGTAAGTAAAGTGAGAAGTCAGGTTTATGAGTAATTTTATAAGCGATATTGTTGGGTATTGTTTCCACAATGTTCCTGATTTGAAGATGCCCCCCACCCCTCTTGAACTAAGATGAGTTGAGTTGTATTTGACTTTACTTTCAAGTTGTGTACTTGCAGAACTTAATTGTCGAGTACACACCAAGATCAGATTACAATGAGTCATCAAACACAGGATTATGCAATGTAATTCCTCATTGTGTAGGACATGGTGTCGACTCATGTGTAATCTCTCTCTTGTGATGTACTTCATTTTCAAGTGCATGGGAATCAAGGAAAAGGAAGGTTGCTGAGTTCAGGAAAAATCAGAAATTTTCCCAAGTAAAATTCATCGAGTATACACGTGAAGTCTCGTGTCATTCATCGAGATGTCACGTGAATACTCGTGGAATTTGTCGAGTTTACTCGGGAAAATTCGGATAAGTTTCAGAAAACGGCTAAGTTAAATTCGTCGAGTATATACGTGAAGTCTCGTGTCATTCGTCGAGACATCACGTGAATACTCGTTGAATTCGTCGAATATACTAGAGTGATCCAGTGACTGATAACAAAAATTTTTCTAAGTTAAATTCGTCGAATGCTCTCTTGTAAACAGAGTAATTTGTCGAGTGTTCTAGCTGTTACTCATGTCATTTCTACGAATTGACTTAATATTTTTCTGGTTCGAAATTTTCCAACGGGTTCTGTTTCATATATATATCAAGGATTCATTTCAGAAACTTAACTTGCCAAGAATCGCAAAATTTCTCAAGACCTAATTTCCAAGATCGTGAACGACCGACGTCTACTTTCTCGATCTTTTATTCTCGGATTCGTTCTTCCCGACGACTTCAATGTTAAGATCAGCGATTCTTCTACAAGATAAATTCGACGAGATCTTTGCTTTCAGATTTCTCAAAGGTGCTTTTCGATCGAGTCAGATTTTAAGTTTCAGATCGAGATTTTTCAGAAGTCAAGCCTTCTCCTTCTATTTCTTTTCAAGTTATATTCTCCAAGGAGGAAGAAGATTGATTGCATCTAGATCCGAAGAAGTTGATTTGTTTTCAATCTAGATATTGCAGATACTATTTTTCTTATTGTAAGAGGTTTTTACTTTCGAGTTTGTAGATCCGTGTTTTGGATCGAGTTATATGAGAGGTTGTTCTCTGAGTATATGAGTGTTGATCTCCGAGTTGTAGAAGCGTTGTCTCCAAGTTGTAGGGGTTGAGGCTCCATGGTGTAAGATTTGAATAGTCTGAGTTTTAGTGAAGTAGTCAAGTCTAGCCAGAAGTGCTAGATAGGCGAGGCGGGACAGTGGACGCACCGATTCTGGGGAACCACTATAAATCCTTGTGTGCTTGTTTTTCAATAATTTTTATTCCACAAAAATACGCAGAACTCACTTATTCACCCCCTCTAGGTGATTTAAGTAGACAACTAGATACTTTCATACATATATAAAATTGCTCGAGCTAGAAAAAGGAAGACAAGAGATTTAAGTCAAGTAAAATGTATAAAAGATGAAACCAATACAGTTTTGACGAATGGTATGGATATTAAAAAGTGATGAAAAAAATACTTTTATCAATTCTATAATGAAATCAAAGACAATGAATTGAACTCGAAAGAATTAAGTTAATCGAAGGAGTATAGAAACATAACATTTTATCGTAAAATTCAAGTATCAGAGATAAATGATGCTCTAAAGAAGTTGAAAAATAGAACGGCGATTGGGTCAGACGATGTACCCATCGAAGTATGAAATTGTCTAGGGAATGAATGAATTTTGTGGTTTACATGTTTTTTAATAAGATATTGAAGTCAAATAGGATGTCAAACCAATGTAGAGAAAGTATCCTGGTACTTTTGCATAAGAACAAATGAGATATACAAAATTATGTTAATTATGAAGAAATTAAATTGATGAATCATACCATAAAACTATAGGAACAAATAATAGAAAGAAGAGTAAGACCGAAGACTAACATCTTGGAAAATCAATTTGGATTCGTGCCAGTGAGGTCGACAATTTAAGTTATGGATCTCTTGAGGAGACTCATTGACAAGTACTGAGAAAGAAAACAAAATTTGCATATGCTGTTTATCGATCTTGAGAAAGCTTATGATAGAGCTCTAAGAGAGATATTATGGAGAGTCTTAGAAAAGAAAGGTGTAATGTATCATACATTGACATAATCAAAGATACGTATTCAAATTCAGTGACAAGGGTGAGGACATCTGGAGGATTAACATAGGAATTCTCTATCACTGCTGGCTTACATCAAGGTTCAGCTTTAAGCCTTATCTCTTTACCCTTTTCTTAGATGAGCTCACTAGACATATCCAACAAGCAATACCTTGGTGTTTATTGTTTGCAGATGACATCGTTTTGGTCGATGAGACGCGTGAGGGTATAAACGCAAAACTTGAATCTTGACGAGACAACATAATTAGGGGTTTATGTTGAGCAAGGCAAAGACAAAGTATATGGAGCTTAAATTTGCCAGTGCAAGAAAGACTGATGACTTTGTTATTAAGTTGGGTTATCAAGATATTTCCCGTAGTGAGTGTTTTAAATATCTTGGATCAATGGTTCAAAACGACGAAGTATTGATAAAGATGTGACACATAGAATCCAAGCGGGTTGGTTGGAGTGGAGAGGTGAGTCAGTGATCTTATGTGTGTTGGATCTTGATGCGCCCTTAGAGGGGGGGGGGGTGAATAAGGGCAAACTGTAATTTTCTCCTAACAAATTACTTAATCAAATTTTTACTGAAAGTAAGAATACTTAAGCACAACCAAATATTTATAACAAAGCGCTTAGAAATTTATTATAAAGTGAAATGTATGTTTATTTCATAAGTGATAAAAATTATAAATAAAAGATTTCAATAAAACTTGAAATCGAGGTTGTGATGAAAAAATAAAATCTCTTTTTTTTGAATTTACCGGTCCTTCTCCCAAGGACCGGCCAGCTAAAGCACATCTCTCCCTAAATTCAACAACTAGTCTCCCCCTAGATCTCACAACGACCTAGCACTGCACACACGACGGATATTTTCCCCTAAACCACACACGAGCCTAATCGTCACTCACAAGGCGGTGAATTCTCTACCGATTACAAAGAGAATGAAAGAGAAAAAACAATCTGAGAATAAAAAACTCCCTCAGGTCTTGAGCGCCGAAGTGGCCGAAAAATCTTTGCGATGATCGCCGGAGATGAGAAGCACGAATGGTCCCTTCTTCGCTCTTGAGATTTCACGAAAGTTGGTGAAGTTTTCTGGTTCCACAGAGTTATCTGACTGGAAATGCACGGGATCAAGGCTCCTGGAGGTGCGTAACATCAAATTCCCGAAGTTCAGCCCATTTATAGTTTTTCCACTATCGCGCGGTGGTAGCGCGATATCGCCTACGATATCTCCAGTGGCTGACATGTATCCCACTCTGCAATAACCACGCTGAGATGCTGGAGTTCGTGTACGGTCGTGGAACTATCGCGCTGCGATAGCATGATATCGCCAGGCGGTATCTCCGATAATGCGCATCGTAGTAATCGTTCTGAATCGTGGCCTACGTCGTGGCTGACGTCATCACGGTAACACGGGGCGATAGTAGCTGTCGTCTGTGATAGCTCAACTTTGTAAAATCTGATGCACTTCGCCCATCCAAAATTATCAGAGTGTTATACCTGTTATATCTGCACCCACAAACGCACTATGATCAAATACATTTGAGATTTGTTATTTTCAAAACAAGGAGTGTGAAACGCATCCTACAACAATGTGATCGTAAAGTACCATTAAAACTTAAGGGCAAGTTTTACCGTACTGCAATTAGACCAGGGATGCTCTATGGTTCTTAGTGTTGGCAAGGTTGTCAGGATCGCGATCCAGATCATATGATGTTACGATCCTACGATCCATATTTTGTAAATCGATTCTGATTTTGTAAAACAATCATCGATCCGATCCTACTATCAGATCTGATCCTACCTCGAAACGATCTCATCTAGGATATCGATTCTGACAACCTTGAGTGTTGGGCAGCGAATTGTGTATATGAGCAAAAAATGGGAGTTGCGGAGTTGAGAATACTTGGGTGGATGTGTGGACGCACGAGACTGGATAAAATTAAGAATTAATGTATTAGGGATAAGACAAGAGTAGTGCCAATTACAGAGAAGATGCGAGAAGTTCGACTAAGATGGTTTGGACACGTACAAAGGAGACCATTAGAGACACTTGTTAGACGTTGTGAGAATCTAGTCACTAGGCATGTTAAATGAGGGAGGGGTGGACCAATAAAGACTTGGTATGTAACTATATGGAAAGACATGATGTACTTAAGCATTAGTGAGATTATGACAAAAGATAGGGTACAATTGCGAGAAGAGATCCATATAGCTGACCCCACTATAGTGGGATAAAGGCTTGAGTGTTGTTGTTGTTGCTTGTTATTTCACTATTATGAATCGTCCACTACATTTTATATTATTAACTTATATATTTGGTTCCTGCCATTTAGAAGTCTACACTTTAAAATCACTACTATCATCTCATAAATTTTATAGATATCCAGTAAAAAAAACTGATACATATGATTGATGATAAACTGATCGTAAAAATTCTTAGAGGTACTAAGTTTGATCTTGACATTGAGGTATGAATGGAAGGTGAGTGGTGATTCTCGTTGGAAGAGAAAACTTCACTAGTCATATGATAAAACTGATAACAAATTGAAGTGTGAAAGTAATTTTAGTTTTATAAAATAGTTATATTATAAAAAGATTATTTTCTAAAAACCATTTTATACAAAGGTTATGACCCATGATGTGTCGTGTCTCATGATCTTGCACATATCTAATATATCGCAAATTTGGTTTTTTCTATCATTAAAATGTATTTTTTGGAACACTTAGTTGATATAATTAATTATTACTTATTATTTGATGTTTTTGTAGTCAAAGAAAAAATATAGTGGTAAATATAAAAACAAGGTAGTTATGTGTTTGAACTTGGTATATAATTTATATGGCGGGGCAAATATTTTTTTTGCATTGTTAGAAGTTATGATCACTGCAGTATAGATCCGAAAGATCGTTTCATCTCAGAAATTATTTTAAGTTTCAATATTAATATATATTTATATTTAATATGGTAACAATATATTTGAAAATTTTACTAAAACATTTAACTTAACTTGAGAAACTGAACATCACAATTGTTGTAACTACCAAACCTTATGAGCTTAAGTTTTTCTAAAGTGAACAAAGTCGAAACACAATTTAAAATCTTGGTTATATATAAATTAAATTATTCCAAATTACAGAATTGGTGCAGATGCTTGGTCTCTTATGTATCCATCCATTCCAGGGAAGCTTCAAGAGCTCTACCGCGGAGGTCATAAACTGGTAAATTAATTTTGCTGCCAATGGTTTTCATAATAGCTTTGAACTTGTTACCATCTATATCAAAAATCACCTCCATAGCATCCTTATCTTTTCTGTTAGGTAATCTTCACCAATGAGTCCAACATTGAGCGCTGGAAGAATAAGCGACAACATGCTGTCGACTCAAAAATTGGACGACTTGACAGTTTCATTAAGCTTGTTAAAGTCCCGATTCAGGTATTGGAACTATTCTTTCGGCATCATTATTTCAATATTTTAATTTATCGAAATTTTAATATGAACTCAACCGAGGTCTATTCGACTAGGAGGAATTGGACTTGAAAATTTATAATTAAAATCAGAATGTTTGGTTGGTTGGAATTGGCTTGAAATTATAATTGGTCCAATTTCATGGGTTTTGACTTTTGAGAAATACCTAGGACAAATTCTTGTACATTTGCACCGGTTTTTGGTCGTAGACCTCTCTCGACACCCAAATTGCAATCTCAACCTTTTCTCGTGGTTGTGATCTCAGCCTTCTTCTCATAGTTGCGATCTCAACCTCCTCGCAGTTGTTTCTCTGCTTCTACATCTTCTCCTGCCATCTTCCTTTTTGATTGCATGCCCTCGGTCCAGCATCCCAACGTTCTTTTCCCGTTCTCCGAGGACGTGACCAATCCAACACCTGCCTTAATCACTCCAGCTCATCGTTTTTTGCTCGTTCCAGATCCAGTTTACGTCGAGTTTGGCAGTTTCTTTCCCAACGTTCCCGGGATTTTTAAGTAGCAGTTATTCCTAGACGAAGAAGAAAAAGGTAAGTGATTGAATGACTTTGGGCGAAGGAGAAGAAATAATTTCATTTTCTATTTCTTCTGGTGTCTCCATGGCTCTTTTAAATTCTTGGTACAAAATTTCTTCTTGATCTTGCAAATAATTATTTAAATTTGGACAAATAAAATCCAAAGAATTCACAAAATTAGAAGAGAAGAATTTTGGGGGGTAAAGGAGGAGAAATGAAAATCATGGTTGAATGAGTTTTCTTCAGTGTACCAAAAATTATCCGAGTGATCTTGCCACCATGAATTGTTAATATCGGAGCAAGAAGAAAATTCACTAAAATCATTATCTATAGAAAAATTATTTTCATTAAAAAAAAATGAGAATAAAAATAATAACATTTCTCACTATAATTATTTTCTCCACAAAAAATTGTACGCTTTGTTGCGGCTTCCAAAATGTTAATTTTGTTTGTAAGTTTGGTAACTTTAGCGGCCCAATGAGATAACATGTTTTATAAAACAAAACAACTTTTACTTAATTGAATGGAATTTGAGAAAAAAATGAAAAAAAAGAATTGGGGGCGGGAAAAAGGAGAATGATAAAATTTGCGCTTTCAAAATATCAACAAAAATATCCCCCGCAACGGCGACAAAAACTTGATACGTAAAATTTAAGGTATTATTTTCTCCAAACTCTACACTATAAACAAGAGCATCTATCCACGGGGTTGTTGAGTGCTTCTACTCACGCAAATTATTATTATTTTATCTGAAAAATAAAGTTGGTTTTATAAAATATCAAGTAGAGAAGCATTTGATCTAGAATCAATCTGTTATGGACCAACCTCTTTGATCTAGTGACCGGTGGCGTAGCTATGGCTGCGAGGCGGAGGAGTCGCGAGCGGAGAGGCCCGATCGGGGAAGGTGGAGGTATCACGGTTTTCCGGCTAGGGAGACTCATGGGTTTCTCCCGTGGGTTTAGAGAGAGGGATAGAAGATAGAAAATTAAGAGAGATTTCTTGGTTCTAATTTTTGCATACCCAATAAGGTCTAACCACATAACATAAGTAGGTTCACAACATGCCCCCAATTTGGGCTTACGATATATGAGTAAAATACGATAAAAATTAACACGTTCGTTCTCCTTAGGCTTGTGCAGGACCTCTTTGCTCCGAATTAGGGCTAAACTTAGTTCCTTTGTCGATATTGAAGTGTTTCGTACGTTGAAGAATGTCTTGCATGAATGACTAGTAATGTCATTTAGATTATTGAAGCTTCTGACACTTTTATTAGGGTGATGACATAGGTTATGTGGGCCTTTCTCGGGAAATTCTTGATGGTTTATTTTGGTGATGTTTTTATCTATAGGCAGATGCGCACAAATCATCTTTCTCAGATTAGACTCGTATGTGAAATTCTCCGAAAGGAGCACCTGTATATTAATATGAAGATGCGCACCTTTTTATCTACGTCTGTACATTTTCTAGGATACATCGTGTCTACCGCAGGCATTTTCTGACTAAGATAAATCTATGTGACTGGCTAAATCCCACGAACATTCATGAAGCACATATTTCACAGACTTGTCACCTTCGATCGAAGGTTTGTTAGTGGTTTCAATACTATTATGACACTCTTTACGAGTTGTCAAGGTAAGGGAAATTTGTATGGACTAACGCAGCCACTACATGGTTCAGTGAGATTAAAGATAAGTTATCCCCAGTCCCAATTCTTCAATTGCCCGACTTCAGTAGTCTTTGGGGTGGCCTGTGACGCATTAGACGTAGGCGTTGTCATATTAAGTCAGGATGGACATCTTGTCGTCTACTTTAGTGAGAAGTTAAATGGGACCCGACAGAAGTATTCTAATTATGATCAGGATTTTTATGCGATTATCCAAGCCTTATGCCATTTGCGATATTTCTCTTTTCCAAAGAGTTTATATTATGCTTTGATCATCAGGCTCTGCAATACCATGGGATATGAGCCTACGAAGCCTATTGATCTTGTGTCGCTCCCACTTACATCCCAACCTAGCGAGTCTGTCGAGTCATTTGCATTAACTGCATGAAACAATACGACGTAAAATTGCAATGAGTAATGAAAATTATAAAGCGTATGTCGACACAGAATTGAACAGAGCTTTAAAGAAGGTGATCAAGTGATGATGAGAGTTAGAGCTGAGAGGTTCCCTTCAGGAACTATGAAAAAATTAAATGTCAAGCATATGGACCCGTACATAGTAGTATGTAAGATTGGGTCGGAAGCCTATGAATTGAATATCCTTATAAGTATGAAAATCTATCATGTATTCAATTTTGAAGACTTGACTCTATATTATGAACCTTATGAGGACTTAAGCCCATTATCCGTTCTCACTACCTAGCCTCAACACATTACTCGGCTAACCACGGATCCATATACACCTACTTCGACACTTGAGAGTATAACTGATATTATGGGGGCATCACATTGCTTCGACATCTGAAGGACACTATCTGTTACATGGTTCACTAGAAGGGGCAGTTGATTATTGATGATATATGGATGTCATCACATGAGCTCGATTCACTTGCTACTGGTCATCACCAGGAGTATGATCATTTGCATTCTATGTAGATGAATTCTTTCAAGTCTGGGGGAATTGATAGGGGAATAGTCCACGGACGGGCGGGCTCATATCGGAGCATGTTCAGGTTTACACTCGTTATAGTTGAGGTTATGATCATTGTATGGACGATCTGAGCCCATCGCCGTGTTTAGAGCGTCAATATTATCTATGTATTTTCATATTTTGTTACGCATTATTTTTGCATGATTTGTATGTTGCAGTTTTGGCAAATCACTGTCATACGTTGTGTGTGTTAAGCCTATAAATACTTGTCGTGGAGTTCATTTTGGGTTATTGCAGAATTTCGGAGAGATTTTAGATTTTGTGATCATTTACGGTGCTGAATCCATGATATATTAGGTATTGAAGCCTAATCCTCACTTATTTCCCCCATTTGACTGACTACTACATACAATTGTCGATTAGAGTTATTATCTGCCCATGAATCCTCGATAATTTCCATGGTTACAACCCTTACACCCCAATGGTGAGAGCCTTCACATTCTTCTGTGCACCCCATCCTGCCCTGGAGGATAAATTCTCTACTAGGTATCTCTCCAAACAACCATGGGTGTCTTCCCTACAATAAATTCCAGGTTGTGACTCATCTTTTATTCCAAGCCGAAATCCCTTGCTAAGAAGCAGTATCCCTCTCTCCTGCCTCTTGTGTTGACCCTCCCTAAGGAGAATCTTTGTTGTTTCCGGGCAATACCGGTGTCTCCTGCATCTTTTCCTATCCTTATAATAACCATGAATGGTCCCACATATCTTGGTTAAGCTACATGATTCTTCGAAGTCTCGAAGCCCCCTAAAAGGTTATTTTTAGGCAATCTTGATCTCCGACATTAAACTGCATCCTTCGGTTCTAGTATTATAATACTTTTGTTGTCTTTCTTGAGCAGCTTTTAGTCTTTTTCTGCACAATTAAAATCTTCTCATGCATCTTATTCACTTTCTTCTTTTTAAATAACTTAGGCTCACCATCCTCAACCCAACTTAGTGGAGTGTGGCATCTCTGTCCATGTAACACTTCAAAAGGTGTTATTTAAATACTTGATTGATAGTTGTTATTATATGAAAATTCTACTAAGGGCATTACTTTTCGTGTGATCCTTTCAGATCAAGCACTACCATCTTTAAAAGTTTTTCTAACATCTGGATTGTTCGTTCTTATTGACCATCAGTCTGTAAATGGAAAGCAACGTTGTGCAACAATTTTGTCCCCAACCTTTTATGTATTGATTTCCATATATGTGTCGTAAACAGTCAATCTCTATCAGATATTATAGTTCAGGGGATCCCATAGAGTTTCACAATAACACATTTATATTGATTGACTAATATCTCTACTGACCCATCTTTCATCTACGGAATTAGTTATCAGATTAAGTGAATTCTTGCCTTCTCTAATTGCTTACAAGGAAAACAAGGGTCAATAACAAATATCATTATAAGAAATTAAAAAATAAAAAATTGTCATTTTTGCTATCATTCATATGAAGTGCACAATGAAATGAAACTACTTTATGTTTATTTGTAGGATATTGTTACGCCCCCGGATGGAACCCGACTATTTGGACGTCAATATGCACGCAGGCGGAAAGAGAAGACAAGCGACAACAGGGCCGAACCAATCGGTTCGGCCCCCTCTCTGATACCGCCGGGTTGGGGCTGAACCAGCCGGTCCAGCCCCAGGTGTGTGGGGTGGGGGGGGGGGGGGGGGGGGGGGGGTGCGGGCGTCCCCCTCTTGGCCCCGGGTATATATATCCTCATGAAAGTACGAGGTATTCTTCTCCTCCTTCCTCCAAACCCTAGTTTCTATCTCTCTTCTCTCTAGATCTCTCTCCCTCTCTCGTATTCCTAACATTTGGTATCAGAGGCTCGCTCCTCCACCATGGTTACCACATGCACGTAAGAGTAAATCAACCGATTGGAAACCCTAGAAGAAAACTACGTTGGATTGACGGACTCGGTGGTCTCCCTCGAGGAAAACATGAGGGCTTCAACGCAGCGATTGGAAGAACAGATCGACGCTCGGATGGATGAAATCAATGCGTTGCTAGCGCAAAATCTGAAGGGGAAAGCAACAGCGGGCGAAGAGACCGGTGGATCACCAAATCCCTGACTCGAAACAGCGGGGTCTCACCCGTCTGTCCCGTCGGGAGGGGAGGCGGCGACCGCGGCAGGGCAAGGTCGCGGCACCGGTGGCTGGCCGCCTGTAGACGGCGACCGGTTCCGCCCGAACCCGCTGGGAGCGGGATCGTCCCATGGCACACCCGGGGACCCGTTCGCGGGTCGTTCCCTATGGCTACGAGTCGGGGAAAGCAAGGAGGGATCGGACGACTCCCAGGGCAGTCTGTGTTCCCTCTGGGGGAATGGGATGGATCCTCCCTCACCCGCGGGGTTACGGACCACAGGGAGGTTTCGGGGTTCCGTGGGGTGGCCAACCTCCTCCGTTGGGGGCAATCCATCAACACGGGAATCCGGGCGATTATTCCGAACCTAGGGAGCAAAGGAGACCAGCATGCTATGGGCATGAGCAGGGATGGCACGGACAGGCCGCTCCGCGGGCATACATCCCCCCGAAATTAACTCGCATGAATTTTCCTAAATTCAACGGGGGGACACGTTGGAGTGGGTGCAGAAAGCGGAGCTTTTCTTCAGTTATCAGGATGTGCCGGAAGGGCAATGAGTGCAGCTCAAATCATTCCACCTGGAAGACGATGCTTTTCGGTGGACGCAGTGGTTTTTGCGAGGCCGGGACTATATACCGTGGGCAGAATTTGTGGAGGGCTTTACGTCCTGATTCGAGCCCCCGGAGTACGAGGATTTTGAGGCCCTCCTTCAGAAGTTGCAGCAGAAGGGAACGGTGATAGAGTATCGCACCAATTTTGAAAAATTGATGAACAGTGTGCATTGGGAAGAAAGGACGTTGCTTAGTTGTTTTGTCTCGGGACTCAAGGAGCACCTTCGTGATGAGGTGCAAGTACACTTGCCCCGCAACCTAAATCATGTCATCACCTTAGCCTGCATTTAGGAAGAACGCTTCAACAGGCAACGTACCCGTACCACCGGGAGGCCAACAGCGGCTCCAGCATGCGTAAGAAGGAAACCCCGACGGGTGGCAAACCGACTGTGACACGACTATGGGCCGAACTACAGGCCAGAAAGAAGAAGAGATTATGCTTCAACTGTGACGACAAGTTCACACCGGGACACAAATGCCAGAAGATAAAAGTCTTTATGCTTCATGAGGATACAGGGGACGGGTGCCCTCCCGTATTGGAGTGGGACGGGGACTTGGACTTGACGGAGTTCGGCGTGTCCTTACAGGCGATGGAGGGATGCAACACCCCTCTCACGATGAGGATGGCAGGGAAAGTCAGCCAGGAGAGGGTGACAATTCTGGTGGATAGCGGGAGTACTCATAACTTCATTCATCCGGATGTGGCACGGAAGGTGGGGCACGAGATTGATCTAGCAGCTGAATTTCATGTTATGGTGGCTGATGGTAGCAAGCTTCAGTGCGAAGGAGTTATGAAAGGGGTGGAGTTGCGGATACAGGGATACTCAGGATGCATGGATGTCTATCTCTTACCCATCGGAGGGTCGGACATGGTGCTTGGGGTACAATGGCTGCAGTAGCTGCGAAGGGTGACCTTCGACTGGGACCAAATGACGATGGAGTTCCTCCAGCATGGACGACAGTATTGTCTGGGCGGCCTCAAATCGTCTCCGTTGAAGGAGATCTCACTTCGCAGCCTGGAACGACTGGGGGATCAGGGCAATACGATGGCAATGATTATGGAGATTACGATGGTATCTGAAGCGTCCCATGTAGTGCTCGAGCAGATGCTGGCGCTGCTGACTCAGTATGCAGACATATTCCACACACCTCGGACCCTTCCACCTCCGAGATCCCGAGATCATCAGATCCAGCTCAAGACCGGGGTGGATCCCACCAATATTCGACCGTACTGATACCCCTACATCCAGAAGACCGAGATTGAGCGCGGCGTCCGGAAAATGCTCACCGTCGGACTCATCCGTCCAAGTACTATTCCTTCTCATCTCCCATCATCTTAATCAAGAAGAAGGATGGGTCGTGACGTTTCTGTGTGGACTAGCGCGGCTTAAACAGCTCGACCATCAAGGACAAGTTTCTCATACCGCTGATCGAAGAACTGTTGGATGAACTGCACGGCGCCTCTCTTTTTACCAAACTCGACCTCAGGTCGGGTTACCACCAGATTCGCATGCATGAGGATGACATACACAAGACAACTTTCCGCACACATGATGAGCATTATGAGTTCCTTGTGATGCTTTTTAGGCTAACCAACGCGCCCTCCACATTACAAGCAGTCATGAACGAGATATTTCGACCACTTTTTTGTCATTCCGTGCTAATATTCTTTGATGTTATCCTCATCTACAGTACTAGTTGGGAGGAGCATCTAACTCATGTGGAGCTGGTCTTCACCATCCTCCGCCAGTACCAACTTTACGTCAAGCAGTCCAAGTGTTCTTTCGGACAGAAGGAGGTAGAGTACTTGGGTAATTTGGTTTCGGCGGAGGGCGCCAAGGCGGATCTCAAAAAATCGAGAGCATGCTATTGTGGTCGCGGCCCCAGACTGTGCGAGCATTGCGTGGCTTCTCGGGCCTTACCGGCTACTACAGGCGATTCGTGTAGGACTATGGCAAGATCGTCAGGCCTCTCACTCAGCTGTTACAGAAGAACGCCTTCATTTGGCAGTACGAGGCAGAAGCGGCTTTTCATACCCTCAAGGGGGCCATGGCATCCACGTCAGTTCTTGCTCTCCCGGATTTCACCAAGGATTTCGTGCTTGAAACCAATACGTCGGGCGTGGGCATTGGGGCCGTATTAATGCAGGAGGGTCGACCACTAGCTTTCTACAGAATGGAGTTGACCCCCCGCACGTTGGAACTCTCCAGGTATGAAAAAGAGATGTTGGTCATCATTCATGCGGTGGCCCTGTGAAAGCCATACCTGTTAGGGAGACATTTCAAGATCCGTACAGACCACCAGAGCCTGAAGCATTTTTTGGAACAACGATTCTCCTCTCCAACAGAAGCGGGTAACAAAATTATTGGGCTATGATTATGAGATCATCTACAGGCAGGGCAAAGAGAACCTGGTTGTTGACGCCTTCTCTCGCTTACCGGAGGGCACCGTCGCCCAAATTTTGGCCCCCCTGCTCGACTCTCTCGACGACATACAGGAGGAGTCATGCGTGATCCGAAGTTGCGTACCGTTGTGGAAGCCCTTACACAGGCACAGGACACTTCCACCGGCTATCACCTCCAGAATGACAAGTTGTACTATCAGGGTCGTGTGGTCATTCCCTCCCACTCCGCTTGGAAGACAGTCATGATGCACGAGTTCCACTCTTCTCTAACCGGCGATCACGCGGGCGTACTCCGCACCCTCCAGCGGGCAAAGGGGAAATGTAACACTGTCCTCACACTGATGGATACTACGGAGGAGATGTCTGCCATCGAAAGGGTCTTGTTTATGCATGGTGTCTAGGTGGGACCTGCAACCGATAAGGTTTGTGGGAGGTTGGGCGATCGGCCTTGGGGAAAGTCGTGTAATCTGCCTTCCTGGAGCTGGATGTCAGGTTACTTGTCTCTCTCTGTGATGATCCTTCTGTCTCCGGCTATCCACTTCGCGCTTGACTTTGCGTAAGAAGTCAAGGTACCTTCCTCGATTCTCTGACTGAGCTGAGCGAGTGAGTCCATCATCCCCTGTTGGTGTCCTTCCCCCATAAGAGCTTGACGGGTTCCGACTCGGTTCAAAATTGAAAAGCCCCTACTGCAACCTGTAGACCATCGCCACCTTATACACCACGAGATCCATGTCATGCAGATCCAATATCTCCTCTTGGAGACGATTAACAAATTGGCTAAGGGACTCGTAGACCCCTAGTAGAATGTTGAGTAGAGGCTGGGGCCCCTACTTCCCCTTGTGTGTTGTCATGAACCACAACAACAGTTTGTGATGTATGTATTTAAAGCAAAAGATGGATTTTGGCGACAACTTGTGATACCAGTCACGTGTCTTACCCTCGAAGGTGGTGTCTAAGACACCCTCCACCTATGTGCATCCTTCAAGTTGCGAAGCGAGACCACAGATTAAAATCACTGTTGGTGATGGACGGGACCCCCCTTGACCAATAAGAAATGCTAAGGGGCTCGCGGAATGTGAAAAATCAGTAATATTATGCTTTGCCGTCTTGAAATTTATCTTCTTAAATGTGAAAATTCAATAATATTTGACAATCGTCTTTATAAGTAACGTTTTTTACATCCTTATCTTTTCATTCTAATGCTTTGTTGTCCTGATTTTTTTTTGAAATGTGAAAAATCAATATTATGCTCAAACTATGATTTGGCTGCAGGTATTCATTGCTTGTGGATTAGGGAGTAAGAAGGTAGATCCAGATGACCCATTTCGCAAGCCGATGCCTGGAATGTGGAGAATTATGGCTGACCATTTCAATTCGGGCATATCCATTGACATGAACCAGTTAGTGCCTACTTTGTTTCATTTGATTCGCAATGTTCTGATACTATTAGTTGATGACTTCTGGTGCTTTTGGCGCCTTGAGTCCAGCTACACCAACACTATAGCATTCATCTCTGTTGAGCATATATTCCAACATTGGAAAACTACTGTAGCCGTATGAACATAATAGGTCTGAGCTCCGTCACCAACAATGAATTGATTTTAGGTTGGATGCTTATGTTATAACATAATGCAACGACTCCATGTCATATAATTAAAAAATAGTTCATATGTTAGATGTTGTAGATCCTTTCTAAAAGAGGACATGTTGAGAATATAACCCCATTGAAAAATTGATCTTACATTGTGCACCTAATATTGATCCTAGACCCTTCCCCCACAACCCATTGGTTTGGAGGAATCTATTGTGTTCCAACATTCGTTTAGGTTTATATTAAAATGCCAGCAATTGTGTACTAAATTTGAATGATTTAAATGCGGACCTAGCTTGAATGCTGGGACAGTCGACGCATAATTAATATTAGTAATAAATAAATGGTAAAGATTTGCACATTGTGACATGGTTAGAATTTTACTAAATGGTAATGATTTAAATGCGGATGATACGTAGTAGTTGTGTTATCTGAGAAAGCCTTAAAATGAAATATGCAGCAAATAAAAATTCACACTCTAAAGTTGAAAAGATTCCACTTTTATAAGCCTTATATCATTAGGTGATACAGGTACATCCGTACAATGCTAATAACTGGTCCTAATAGAAATAAAAATAAACAAAACTCACCAAGTAACTAAGGCTAAAATCGTGTGGGGATTGAGGTGCAAGGTCAAGGATCTAGGGAGCATTTGCAGGCGGTGGAAAGGGGGTAAGAGGAAACTGCAATTGTAGGTGAGCGTGGCAAGGATCTGGGAACCCTTGCGGCTGTGTCAATGGGGTAAAAGGCTTGTTATGAACAATAAAATAGTCCTATTTAAAATCAGAGTAATACAATACAAATCACAAGCGATACCAGTGCTTAACCCCAAGAGACTGGTTCTTCCTTGAAGTCCCTCTCTAAATGAGAGATCTAAACCCCAATGATCAAAAGATTCCTAAGGCTCTCAGCTCCCATACTTATATAGGTAGGTCTCATTCACTTATTGCCTCATTATCCCTAAAGTAAAAATACATAATGACCATACAAAATAATTCTCATATCGCCATTGCCTCGTGTACGTAATAACAATACATCCTGCCCAAAAATTCACCTTGTCCCTAAGGTCGAGCCTCTGCCATGTGACTATTAGCGGCGCACCTGCAGGTTGGCCCCTGTTGATGTGCCTGTTCTTTTTCTGGTGGTACATCCTATAATATCCAAAAATTACGTTGCATTAATTATGAAGTTCAAGGTCCGATCGCGAGCTTAATTGATCGAGCCAGTGACGTGTCGACATGTTAATTCGTGATAGGCTTTAGTTTTTTTTATGCTATGCTTGTATGTTAGTCACTCCTATATATTGAGGAGTGCTTGTTTCTTAATTAATCAATTGAATATATCCTTTCAACATGGTATCAGAGGCAACAATACCCTAAGTGCGCTCTGTAGACCTCGACTCTGCGATCCCGCGTCTCGTTCGCTCGTTCTGCCTGCGTCGACCCTATCCCGTTCGCTCTGCTCCTTTGCCGGGATCAACTGGCTACTTCTTTTTCTATGAGAAGTTTTTAGGGCTTTGCCCCTTTCTTCCCATTTGTGTTTCTTCCCGCGGTTTCTATCTTCAGGTTGCTATTGACGGGAGTGTTGAATCTCCAAATATGTCCTCCGGTGTGCCCTTTGAATCCTCACCGATGTCGGCATTGGGCTCCAACCGTGCTATCCATGACCCCGAAACTCCTCAAATTACCACCATGAAGCTCGATGATACCAATTACCTCTTGTGGGCTCGGTCTATCACTCTTGCTCTCAAAAATCATCGTATGTTTGGCTATGTTTCTGGCACTAGAGAAACCCCGAATCAAGCCTCTACCGAATGGTCTCATTGGGAGTCCAAAAACTTCATGGTAATGTTGTGACTACTCAATTCTATGCTTGATAGCATTGCTCGGAATTACCTATTCCTGGATACAATCGCAAATATTTGGAAAAGAGCTGAGCTTACCTATTCTTGTTGGGGGAATGTCGCTCAAGGCGATCGTCCTCCTTCCTCCTGTTACCTGAAATTTACTCAGCTCTACCAAGAGTATGCTCCCCCCGCTATTCCCCTACCCATATCTCCTCCATATCAGCCTACCATCTCACCTCCTACTATCCCACCTGTGGTTCTGCCGCCGCCTTTGCCTCATCTTCCTACTCCTTTACAGGTTTATACTCGTCAGCGAAGGGCACAAATGGTTAGCTTTTGCACACTATACCTGAAGCCACACCTGATCCATCTACCAGTCCTCAAGTTAACCGTGCTTCCACTCGACATCCCCTATCTAATTATGTGACTTATGACTCATTGTCCTCTCGGCATAAAGCCTTTGTCACTTCTCTGTCCTCCATCTCCATACCATCTTCATGGCAGGAAGCTATAAGGCATCAAAAGTAGAAAGATTCTATGCGGGAAGGGATCATTGCCCTTGAGAATAATTACACATGGGACCTTGTTGATCTTCCTCAAGGCAAGACCGTGATTGGATGCAAGTGGGTTTTTTCGGTGAAACATAACCGACAATGTCTTGTGGATCGTTACACGGCTAAGTTGGTGTCCAGAGGATACAACTAAACGACTGAGATTGATTATCAGGAAACCTTTGCTCTTGTTTCAAAGATGAATTCTATCCGTATTTTGCTCTCGTGTGCTGCCTGCAAAGGGTGAAGTCTCTGCCAGTTAGACGTGAAGAATGTCTTCCTCCATAGTGATTTGGCAGAGGAAGTTTAATTGTCTCTACCTCCTGGTTTTACCGCTGAGGGAAAGGTATGCAGATTGATGAAGGCTCTATACGGCCTAAAACAATCCTCGGGGGCTTGGCTTGGGAGGTTCTAATGAGCAATGTTGACATTTGGGTATACTCGGAATAATGTCGATCATACCCAATTTGTAAAGCCAAGTGAAATTGACAGTGTTGATAGTCTATGTGGATGACATTGTCATAACTTGGGATGATATGGAAGAAATAAAAAAACGGAAGATAAGATTGGCTAGTGAATTTGAGGTAAAGGATCTTGGGAACCTCAAGTACTTCCCTAGCATTGAAGTTGTCAGATCCAAGCACGATATTTTTTTCTCACAGAGGAAGCACATACTTGACCTACTGAAGACTACAGGGATGAGTTGGTGTAGTCTTGTTGACACCCACATTGAAGCAAACCATAGATTGGGTAGGGATGGTGGAGAACCTGTCACGAATATCAATGGCTTTCAACGGTTGGTGGGGATATTCATCTACCTATCTTATACCCGTCTGAATATATCTTATGTTGTTGGAGTTATCATCCAGTACATGCATGCTCCCAAATCGCACCACTTAGATGTTGCCCATCGGATTCTCAGATATCTCAAAACCTCTCCGGAGCATGTCATCTTGTTCTCTCCGACTAAAGAATTATCCATTTAAGTTTTCACAGATGTTGATTGGGCAAGGTCAGTTGATGATCGTAAATCCACTACGAATATTGTACCTTAGTTGAGAGAAATCTGGTGACTTGGAGGAGCAAAAAATCGCATGTAGTTTCCAGACCTAGTACCGAAGCGGAATTTAGGGCTATGACCTAGGGAATATGAAGGAATGTGGATTCGATCTCTTTTGCTTGAACCTAGGATTCGAAGCAATGGCCTCATCCGGCTATACTATGATAACAAGACCGCTATTAACATTGCTCATAATCTTGTTCAACATGACCGCACTAAGCATGTTGAAGTTGATCGTCATTTCATCAAGGAAAACATAGTGAGGGGAGTTATTAGCACTCCATCTGTCCCCTCGGATCAACAACTGGCCGATGTGCTCACAAAATCTGTCTTATAGGTGTTTTGATAACATCATGTCCAAGTTAGGCGTGACAGATATCACAAGCCCAACTTGAGGGGGAGTGTTAGGCTTTTGTTTTATTTTATATTATGCGTGTATGTTAGTCACTCCTATACATTGAGTGCCTCTTGTTTCTAATTAATCAATTGAATCTCTCCTTTCAACAATTCGTTTCGGTTTATTTATTTCTCGTTAAACATTTAGGTTATGAGAGACACATAAATGAATTTAAAGTGAATCCTTGCGGCACAATTTAGAGGATCGCAAGAACCTTAATTTAATATCATTAGTGTATTTATGGTATAAGGGCAAACATGTAATTATAGGAAAATTTCAATTTCCCTCTCTAATAGCCGAGTGCCTCTATTTAAGAAACCCCCTCCCACACACCCACACACACACGTGCGCGCGCGATTTCTTAACCGCACCACTCTTATAACCATATTTCTCTCAACCGCTCCACAACTGAGGAGGAATTTCAGGCTCATCCTCACGAGGTTCCCCTTGTTGAGATGGCGCATCACTCTGATTTTCCAGATGCCTTAACTAGGTATTGATCTTTGTGAGGTCACGGCGGAATCCCTGAAATTGGTACCCTTGGTATCTAAACTGTCAAGGACAAGTTGCTGAAATTCAGCAAATTTTGTACCTGAATTCGAACTATTTGTTCCATAATCAGTGACGTTCGGGTCAGACATTGGGGATCTATAAGCCCTACCACAATGGAGCATAGACGTGGCCCAAACCATGGGCTCTGATACCAACAGATGTTGGGTAGGGTGTGTAGTGGTTTCCTAGAATGCACACTAGTGGTGAATGATGGTTGACTCCGACTTCTCAATGACTCAATGCATGATATATTTGTAGATATGCGCTAACAATTAACACAAGCAATAAATAACATTATTACATTGCATCAATTAATAACATGCACGCAGTAAATCATTCCTTCTTATAGTTAGAGAGTTATCAAGGAGCAAATACTTCAGTAAACTGAAATATCCAATCAAGCGCGAAATAAACAATCTGTAACAATGTTTACAACCATCATCCAATATAAATAACAACACAAAATATTAAGGCTGATGTAATAGGGCTGGATCTGAGCGTTGGAGGGTGGATTGGATCGTGTAAGAGGGAGGGCTGTCGGGTGGCGGGATGGTTGGATTTAATAGGGAAGGGGGTTGTAGGGTGGCAGGAGGGTTGGATCCAATAGGAGAGGGGGTTGTTGGGGTGGACAAGGGGCGGATCTGACGGGAACAACCAGGCTGGTTGTTTGGGGTGCGGGTATATTGTCTGTGATAAGGGGGAGGGGCAGCGGCTGGCTGGAACACAGGGTGGAGGGCGGCTGGGGACGGAAATAGGGAAAGGGGGTGCAGCTGGCTAGATCCAGAAGGTGAGGGGCGGCGGTGGCTCGAAACAGGGAGGAGGAATAGGGCGGCAGTAGGCTGGATCCAGGTGGAACAAGGGTGGACGGCTGGATCTGGGTGGAGATGGGTAGCCGGCTGGGTCTAGGCAGGAAAAACCAGTCAGCGGCGGCTGGATCTGGGTGGAGATGGGGAGAAAGTTGAAGGTAAGTGCAAGGGATACAAGATCTTACCTGAGAAGTCGTCACCATGGTGTTCCATGGAGTCGGCACCGTGGAGGGGATCATCGGAAATGAGGAAGAAGCTCTCCAAATTTCAGCAATAATCTAAAACTGCAGCCCTAATGTCTATTTATAAGAAACTAAGATTAAGACACCCGAGATCAACGACTATGATTGACCGATGGTATCGGGGTCATAAGTGCATGAAATAACGATCGAAAGTAATAGTATTATGTATGAAAAAACATCGGAATGGCAAGTCGGACGCATCTGCGGTGGCGGATCGCCGATTCGATCAAGTTTGCTTGCGTGAATAAACGAAAGTGAGGTCCGCCTTGCGCTGAGTGACTGAGCCACGTCATATGGTCTCTCATCAACACTTCTCACGCATAAGTATTGGACTTTAAGCTTCATTATATTGTATGTAAATTACTGGATTGCTTGGTATGATCTCTATAATGTTTATATGTTTACCTTGCAAATCTCTTAACATTGTAGTGTTTAATCTCATCTCTTTATATTCTTTGCGCTGTCCATTCTAATTATGAAACTCAAAGCACCCACTATGATCTTCAAGCTAATCATTCACATTCCCTCTATGATTGTTATGCATATCGGTTTTGTTCTATGCATTTCACAATTATCTTGTACTCCTCTATGGCATTACAATTTTTTTCTACGTTCTTACATGGTCTATCATGATTATCCTTTATTTTTGGCTTTTCCTCTATGGTTATGATCACCTGCTTTTCATAGTAACAAAAGGTGATTTTGAAATATTACACTTAGCGAGAAACCGTTGGCTTAGAGGAGCAATCATTTAGTGGCAGGCATATCCTTGTAACAATCATTCATACATAATCTTTATGTTTACTTTACTTGCCACTATTCAAACAATTTTAATTTATCATATATATTTTATTTCTCAATCATCAAAATTTTTTATTATAAAATAAGTGACTTTGTTTGAACATAGTTCGACACTCTCTTGTTTTGAGAATAACAAATCCTAGTAAGTATTTCATAGTGTACAAGTACAGGTATAATTGTTGATGCAAGTAATGGTTGATAAAGAATGAATTGGGATAAAAGAAAACGCTGAAGTCCAAAAATGAATCTTTCTGCCATGTATAATAAGCATGCACTGAAATGTTAATCGACGTACGCCAAATTGTAGTCGGTTGTGTTTAGTTTGGTGCTACTACCGCATTAGCAGATACCACCAGGCGATAGTGTGCACGTAAAAGTGCTATCCAACCTACGCTTAATTCCAACCCCTATATGTCCAATTGTAGCTCTTATGCGTCTATTTTGGTGGTACCACTTGTGAGCATAAAAATGCTACTCGATGTACGTCGAACTCCAGCCCTGTGCAGCGATTTCAACGACACCTCCCGCAATAGCAGATAACGTCGACGGTAGCAGATAAGGTCGACGGTAGCACATGACATATGTCGACTTGCTGTCAATGACAAGTTATGGACTTAAGAGTATTCTAGAATGCCTTTAGGACTTTCAAGAATGTCGCTAACGCTGGCGGTAGAGACTATCACCCAATGGTGGTAGCTCAAAAGAGCGACCTAGAGTAGTTCATGGATAGATTCAAGTCAATCTGGACATACACCAAAAATCTCATTATCTCCCCACAGTTGGTACTAGCGCCAACGCAAAAAATACAGAGTTTTTTTTTGCATAGCAGAAATTTGGACACTACCTCCCGACGGTAGTGGATATATATCCAAGAGGTAGTGCTAGCTTCATATGGACACCCCGCGACACAGAGGAGGAATAGTGCATGGGCTATTCAAGCTTCATTAGGATACCCCGTTGCTAACGTCAGGCGGTAGCTCCAACTTCATATGGAAACCTTTGCTGTGTAGAAGAGCAATTCGAGCACGAGATATTTGAATATCCTTGATACCACCCGGTGGTAAGAGCTACAGCATGCAGTATCTCCCAGAGAATATTAATACCAATTTATTCGCGCTGGATTTTAACAGAACCATCGAAATTTCTGAGGAGTGTTCCCCCTAGCCGACTCAGAGCCTCGAAGAACTCTTCCTCTCATTCAAATGTGTTAGAGAAATAGGATATATTGTAAAGGCCCATTATTTTGGCCCATTTTATTTTCTCTTGCTTTAGTCCCACATCTCTTGTATAGGACTCTTCTCCTCTCTCCTCTCCTATATATATGTTCTCATACTTGTTTTTCATATATGGAAAAGGGTTCATAAGGTTCAGGACCATTTCTCTACATGGTATCAGAGCCCACGGTCCGTCACCTGCGGTTTCCCATTTTCTAACCGCCCAGCCCGCCCGGTTTCCCTTT
The DNA here is from genome assembly GCA_039583875.1 of Platanthera guangdongensis. NCBI lineage: Eukaryota > Viridiplantae > Streptophyta > Magnoliopsida > Asparagales > Orchidaceae > Platanthera > Platanthera guangdongensis. Next base: position 176,338,380 of record CM077152.1, on the reverse strand, counting down.
TCTCCTACCCGCAGCCTTGTCTCCTGCGGACTGGCAGCCTATCCGCTCCGGTCTCCTGTCCGCCCCTGGCTCTGCGGTTTGCAACTCTGCATCCGCTTCTCCTCTCCCTCTCCGTGGATCCACCCCCTTCTGGCTTCTTATAGCCACCCTCTCTCTGCTTAGTGGGGCCCACTTCTCTTCTATCCATGGCGGCCTCTTGTTCTGACCGCCTCCTATCTTCTGCCTGCGGCGGGCTCCTCTTCTGTCTCGCGGCCTCTGCCTGCCAGTCCGCTGCGGCTTCGCCTCCTGTCCGCTGCGGCTTCGCCTTCTGTCCGCTGCGGCTTCGCCTTCTGTCCGCTGCGGCTTCGCCTTCTATCCGCTGCGGCTTTGCCTTCCGTCTCCCCTCTGCTTACTGCGATCTCTGTCAATCCGTTGCGGGTTCTCCCCTGCGGGCTGCTCTCTGACCGCTGCTGGCTTCACCTAGACCGGGGCAGTCTCTCTTTTGTTTCTGCCCTTTGGTCACGAACTGACTACTCGCTGGTGTCCGGCTTGACCGTACGGACTACTACCTATCCGCATTCTGGTCGTGGTCGTCTTCAGTCCTTCTCGCAGGCGGTCTTGCTCTCTTCTTGTAGCGGCCTCCTGCCCTTCTCCTCTTTCTCTCTCTCGTCGGGTCCACCTTCCCTCTCTCTCGCGGCCTGTTCTCTCCCGCTGCGGCTTGCTGCTCTTGCTTCCCAGCAGACTCCCGTTCTCGCGGCCTGCTCCGGCTTGCTGCGGCCTGCTCCGGTTCGCTGCGGCCTGCCTTCCAGTTGCAGCTCGTTGCGGCTTATTCCTGCCTCTTCTGCGGGTTAAGCCTGGTCGCTGCGGTCCCTTCTCTTTACCGCTTGAGTCTGTCTACTCGCGATTTCCTTCTCCTCCGTTCACTGCTGTGATCCGCCTGACCGTGCGGATTGTTCCTCTCTCCCCGCATCTTGGTCGCGGTCTCCTCCGGCTCTTCTACTTCCCGCCGCTGCGGCCTACACCAGTTCCTTGCGGCCTGGTTCTTACTGAAGCCTCGGCTTCTACCTGGTTCTTGTTGCGGCCTTGCTACGGCCTTTGCGGCCTGCCGGCCTTGTTGCGGCCTTGCTACGGCCTCTGCGGCCTGACAATCAGGATGTGTGCCTCTTCCGCCCTGCTCACCCCGCCACTATGCTCTGTGGTGTCTCTCTCTGATATTGGCAGTTCCTGTCTTGTATACAGTTCCTCCTGGATTTTGGACTCTGGTGCGACGCACCACATTACCCCACTACAGCCTCCACACTACTTGGCCTCAGTGCATCCTAAGTTCATCACTGTTGCGAATGGGGCTACCACTCCCGTTTTTGGCTCAACTGACATCTCTCTTACTCCATCTATTACCCTACGCTCTGTTCTTCATGTTCCTGGCTCTTCTTTTAATCTTCTCTCTATTAGTCGTCTTATTCACGACCTTAATTGCGACCTAATCTTCTCTTCAACCTCTTGTATTGTGCAGGATCGCAAGACGCGGAACATCCTCGGTACTGGGCGGCTGTCCAATGGGATCTACATTTTTGATTCCTCTTCTGCCACCGCTCTCTCCACCATCTCTTCTGTTGACTGACATCGTCGTCTTGGGCACGCTCCCCTTCCAATTCTCCAGAAAGCTCTTCCTGACATTTCCCTTTCTGAGTTTCGGTGTGAGGCTTGCATTTATTGCAAACAACATCGTGTCTCTTTTACCTCTCCTAGTACTCGTTCCGACGCCCCCTTCTCCTTAGTCCATTCTGATATTTGGGGGCCATATAAGCTCCCGAGTGTTTTCGGCTATCGCTATTTCGTCACATTTATCGATGACTACTCCCGCGTTACATGGTTATACTTATTTCGAGATAGTACTGAACTTCCCTCCACTTTCCGTGCTTTTCTGGTCGAGATTCGTACTCAGTTTTCTACCTGCATCAAACTCCTTCGTACCGATAATGCGCTCGAGTATACAAGCCGCACCTTCTCTCATATCTGCACCGAGTTTGGTATTGTTCATCAGACCTCATGTGCATATACTCCTCAACAGAACGGCGTCGCCGAGTGGAAGAATCGGCACCTTCTCGAGGTCGCCCGCTCTCTCATGTTTCAGATGCACGTTCCACCTCTCTATTGGAACTTCGCCGTCTCTACTGCCTGTCATCTCATCAACCGCATGCCCTCCTCTACCTTAAACTTCGTGGCTCCTGTCACTCTTCTCTTTCCTTCCAAGGCTCTGTTCTCTCTCACGCCCCGAGTCTTTGGATGCACATGCTATGTTCATAAGTTGGCTCCGCCCACTGACAAGTTCGCTCCTCGAGCTACCAAGGTGATGTTTGTTGGCTACTCCCGCACCCAAAAAGGATATGTTTGCTATTCTCCTGCCAACGGTAAACTAATCATCTTTGCTGATGTCACCTTTTGGGAAGATCAACCCTTTCATACCCTCTCTCCAGATCCGTGTCTTCCTCCTCCTCTCCTTCGGCCCGTCGTACCCGTTACGTCTCCTTCCCCTCCTCTACTTCCAACCCCTCCACCCCCGCCAATCCGTCCTACGCCTCCTATCATCCAGGTGTACTCTCGTCGCCCTCCGAGCTCGCATGCCCTGCCACGGCCTCCCTCTACCGAAGTGCTTTCGCGGCCTGCTGATCCAGTGCCTGTCTCCGCAGCTCATCCCATGGCGAATTATGTCTCGTTACACCGCCTCTCCCCGACCCTTCACACCTTTGCTATTTCATTATCATCTATTTCTATTCCTACTTCTGTGCAGGAGGCTTTACAACATCCAGGTTGGCGGGCTGCCATGGATGACGAAATGCGCGCCCTTTGGGCGAATCAGACATGGGATCTGGTCCCTCTTCCACCTGGGCAGACTACAGTTAGCTGCAAATGGGTATTTGTCATCAAGCATGCTTCCGATGGGACGGTTGACCGTCTTAAGGCCAGACTGGTGGCTCGCGGTTTAACTCAACAACACGGTCTCGACTATGAGGAGACCTTCTCTCCGGTCGCCAAGCTTAACACAGTTTGTGTCCTCTCTGTCGTTGTGCATCGTCAGTGGCCCTTGCACCAACTTGATATTAAGAATGCATTTCTCAATGGCGACCTCCACGAGACTGTCTGTATGCAACAACCTCCCGGGTTTGAGACCACGGGGGAGTCCCGAGTTTGTCATCTTAAGAAGTCTATCTATGGTCTCAAACAATCCCCACGGGCATGGTTCGATAAGTTCAGTAAAGCTGTTCAGGCAGTTGGTTTCACTCGGAGTTCGGCAGACTTCTCTCTATTCACTCGACATAGAACAACTGGCACGGTTCTCCTTTTGGTTTATGTTGATGACATTCTAATCACAAGCGACGACTTAACCGGAATACTAGAGGTCAAACAACATCTTAGCTCTGTTTTCCAAACAAAAGATCTGGGCATCCTTCGATACTTCCTTGGCCTTGAAATCGCAAGACGTCCTGATGGACTGGTCCTATCCCAACGGAAGTACTGCCTTGACCTTCTTCGTGATGCTGGCTACTCCGGGTGTAAACCCGTGGATACACCGATGGATGCAAATCACAAGCTATGTTCCCATGGGTCTGACTCTGATGATCTGCTTTCAAACCCTGAGTATTATCGACGGCTTGTAGGAAAACTGATATATCTGACAGTTACAAGACCTGACATCTCATTCGCTGTCGGCGTTGTCAGTCGGTATATGCATGCTCCTCGAGGCTCTCATTTACAAGCCGTGGAACGGATCCTCAGATACCTGAATAATGCACCCGGACAAGGGTTGGTATATAAACCATCTCCTTCTCTATCTCTTGTCGCATATTCTGATGCGGACTATGCAGGCTCCCTAGATGATCGACGCTCTACTACGGGTTTTTGTACCTACTTTAGAGGGAATCTCATTACTTGGCGCAGCAAGAAGCAATCTGTTGTTGCCCGCTCTTCTGCTGAAGCTGAGCATCGTGCAATGGCCGCCGTTGTTTCTGAACTCACCTGGCTGGAGGCTCTTCATGGTGATCTAGGAGTTACCTTATCCTCGCCAACTGTTCTATTCTGCGATAGTCAGGCCGCAATCCATATTGCGAAGAACCCAGTTTTTCATGAAAGGACCAAACACATTGAAGTTGATTGTCACTTCATCCGTGAAAAGGTTCAGTTAAACAAGATAGAGCTAGAGCATGTTCCCGCTTCCAAGCAAGTTGTTGACATCCTCACCAAGGCATTGCCCCGGCATTTGTACCGTCAGTTCTTATCCAAGCTTGGTGCCTACGACTTGTATGCTCCAGCTTGCGGGGGAGTGTTAGAGAAATAGGATATATTGTAAAGGCCCATTATTTTGGCCCATATTATTCTCTCTTGCTTTAGTCCCACATCTCTTGTATAGGACTCTTCTCCTCTCTCCTCTCCTATATATATGTTCTCATACTTGTTTTTCATATATGGAAAAGGGTTCATAAGGTTCTTGACCATTTCTCTACAAAATGGATTCAAAGGAAGAATCAAAGTTTGGATATCATTCAAGAGAATGGTTTGTGAAGAGCGATGCATATTCTCAAGCGAGCCTTCACTTTCTTCCTTTGACTTTAGATTTAGGGGAGTTTTCTACAGCGCTTTTCACATGTCTATTATATTTTGTCTTTTTGTTTTCGTCTGATCGTTGATCTTTGTAATCAGTGAAAATCGCCTCATGTGTGGTGATTCTACGTCATAGGTATAGGGTGCGAAATTCTCTTCGAGTACGGGGACTAGGTCTTAGGATAGATCTAGGGAGATCTTCCGGGAGGAGATGCTTGAGGCTAATCCGGTGGTGAATTAGCTAGGGTCTGCTGGTTCAAGGAGCGAGTCGATATAGAAAACAAAAGATTGTAATTTCTATCGCCACTTGATCTTCTCAAAAGATCGAACTTTTTGTATGTTATCATATTAATTTTTAAAAAGGGCAGCCCTGTGCAAATGGATCCCCACACAACGAGGGTCCGGGGAAGGGTCCCATCACAAGTGTGAAATATTGGTAAACCTTACCCAGCATTTTTTGCAAGAGGCTGCTTCCAAGACTCAAAACCGTGGCATCTAGGTCACACGACAACACCTTAACTGATGTGCACGACAACACCTTAACAAGCGTGACCTCTAGGCCCCCTTCTTCTTGATATTAATCAATAAATGATAAAAAAAATATTTATAATAATGATTTAATTTTTTTAATATCTTAATTTTTGTTGTGTATCATTTTTAAACCATCAGAATTTTTATTTGCTAAAGAAAAACACGCGATCCAGCATTAGAATCTTATCGAGATGACGTGGCTTGACCTGAACTCTAATATTCATTTAACTGAGTAACTTTTAAAATTAAAGATTCAAATTGTGTGTAATGGTTTTTTAAATGCTCATCGATGCTAGCAAACTGATCTACTAAGAGTTTTCAGAATTTGACATCGACATTTCCTGTTACGAGTCTCGTGAGCTTTTTCATAATCATCATAGAAACTGTCATTAACATATCTAGATCATGTCGGAGAGTCAACATGTCCTCTACGAATGGGTGGATGATGACGTGGATGATTTCCATAGTAGTACATAAGTCTCTCTCAATAGGCTCTCTGGGACGAGCATAAATAGTAATGCGGAGCAGAGATGAGGATTTGCAGTGGAGGACGAGTTTTGTGTCCGTTCGGTGCTGATTGATGACTTTCCATATATGGCATGCCCGGATCGACGATCGGACTCCGCAGATGTGTACGGATTCGCGCTGCGAATCGATTTGATATATTACTTCATTATTTTTTGTTTATTTTTGTGTATATTGAGTGTCCCCACCTCCGGCTTATCATAGTCGTCGAAGGTGTGATGCCCTAGCCTTTGTTTTATTATAAATAAACTTGCAGTTGGTTGGTTTTGAAGGCATTGCAGAATTTGGTGAAAGAAATCCCGGATTCCAGCGATCAAGCCACAGTGACGTCTCTGTAGAACCCTAGGTGACGACTCCTTGGTGTCTATCTTCCTCCCCAAGGTACCTCCTAACCCTAGCCCTCTTTTTTCCCCTCCAAACCATCACCCGCAGCCCCTATTGGTGATTCCAGCGGTCTCCACTCCTCCCAACTGCTGCGGCTATTTCTGCCACCTATAATAAGTTTGATTTTACTTTTCATACTTAGAACCATTGCACACTTCCTGTTCCGGGAAGTGAATATCGCATATTTCAGCCTCCTGCTTCTATGCCGCCTCCCCAAGCCCTGCCAGCCAGCCTCCAGGCCACCCCCCATCCCCTCTGCCACCGCCGGCCGCCCCTCCCAAGCCCTTTGCTACAGCTTCTCCCTCATAGGCCCTTCAAAGCTTTGCCTCCAGCCCTCCTCCCCGTGGAACCACCTCCAATCAGCCCCTACATCCAGATCAGTCCAGATCTCGACGTTTCAGCCCCCGATCCATCATTCCCTTCGCCCGTACTCCACCCCATAGCCGGATCCGCGACCAAACACCGGATCCATCCCTCCCTCGCCCGGATCTATCCATTTCCGGTCTGATTCCACCTTCCACTGCCGAGTACAGGCACTTACATCGTTGTCCACGCCTTCGGTTGCGCCTCGGATCGTCGTACACACATCTCTAGCTCTGAATTCTTCAGTGTATTGGTCAGCCCACTATTTGGTAAGATTTCGTTGTACTGGATTATTATTTTCTGCATTATTAATATCAGTTGGATTTTTATATTTTTTTTGGATCTCCTGTGTTGTAGGTGTTTTCTTGTATATTATTATTGTGATTTGCAGAATTTATTCGCCGTGCTCTCTATCTTTGGCCCTCCACGCGGAGGAAAGCCTAAGTTTTCTTATCCTTAATAAATTATTCTACCTTGCATTTGAATTAACTACGTGGGATATTTAAATTCATTATCTAACTTGTGATTTAATCTGTCAGACTTTGCATAGCATGTAGGCTTAGGTCGCAAACTTTCAGCCGCCTATAGATTCGTCCTGCGTCAATTAGTATCAAAGCGAGGTTGCGCGTAGCCAGGTTGCGCGCACTTTTTAATACGTAGTTATATAGTCTATAGGTTTTTCATTATGTCTAGGTGCCACAATTATTCCCCTCCTCAATTTAGAAGTCTCGAGCCCATTTGCACCTGCTCTCACAGAGCCCCGTCAGGGTGATCCTCTCATTATTACGACGATTATTCTCAATCGCAGTACATCAATTTAAGAGATCGTGTTGACCCACCGACACGACTCCGCAATGTTAGAGACGATCAATATGATAATTGTCGTCGTTCTTATCCGTACACGCGAACAGATCGTGTTGATCCTTCGACACGACTCGTTTACCTTACGAATGATTATTATGAGAATAATCGTTTCGAGAGAGATCTTGAGAGTCAGTTTCGTACTGCTGCCCCTTCCTTTGACGGCTCATCGAGTCCCGAGTCTTTCTGTTATTGGCTCGTGTATATGGAGTATTATCTTGATCATTTTGAGATATTCGGTGAGCGTCGCTTCAAGTTTGCGAAACTTAGACTTTTAGATCAGGTGAGGACATATTGGGCTAGCGTTGAGAGGACCCGCAAGCGAGACCGTCTACATCGCATCATCAATTGGGTGTACATGAAGCATACATTGTGTCAGAGTAATTTTCCTTCGCCATATCGGAGTCGCTTGCTCGACCAATTATTTTCTCTTCAGCAAAGATCCATGTATGTCGCTGAGTACAAGGATCGCTTTGATGAGTTAGTTGTGATGAGCGATATCCGAGAGGACCCAGCCATGACCACTTCCCGATTTTGGTCTGGGCTTCGATCTGACTTTCGTACTAAGGTGATTTATCATAGCTCGAAGTCCCTCGAGTTTACATATCAGCTCGTCCTTCGTTACGAACAGTCTTTGAGATCCGCAAGACCTGGTCGATGATATTCTCACCTTGACCTCTGCAGCACGAGTCTCTCTCATACTGAGATCACCACGATGTCTATCACTGTCCTGTCAGCCACGACAGAAGTGATATCTGAAACGGATTGCTCTCACCCCAGTGAGGTGCTTCGCGTAGTAAGTGACCTACATCTTGTTTCTGGCCCGTCTCTTATGACCCTGACTGAGAACAAACATTAGCGGCCTATTGAGTCTGTAGTGTTGTGTTCCTCACCCACGCCTCTTCCTTTGTCATGCACTGTGTTAGTTAGAGCCGCACCTACAGACTCATTCTTGAGTGTAGGTCTATGTCGCTCTCCCCTTTCCATTATTCCGAGCCACGTCATGGTCGAGAGCCCAGAGTATGGTGTTGATCTCGTAGTGGCTATGTCATCCATTCACGGGGACACTATCCCGCACGAGGGTACTCATATGGAGGATCATGACCCTAATGACGAGTTCTATGACGACCCCCCTGTTGAGCCTCCTGATGAGCCACCACATCCTCGTGAGAATGCAATTCAGGTGAGCCGCTTGTTTACGAGTTTTGAATTATTGGTGCCTCTTCCATTAACGTCCTTGGCCTTGCCCCAGAGGATGGATATTGTGTGAAGCATCGAGTGTCTAGGACAACACCGGTTGACGCACCGCACTTTAGATGAGTTTTTGGACGCAGCACCTGCTGACCCACCAGACGAGTTCTTCATTTTCGGGAATACTCCCCGCACTATAGAGTCACTCCTTCTAGTCTGTGTACACGATTTTCACCTAGGTGGTCGTCTCATCCGCGATGACTTTTCTTACGCACTTCCTGGTGAGCCCCCTGATGTGCTATGTTCCCCGGGAGACATTTAGCTCTTTACGAGCTCACATTTGAGTATATGTCTCTCACGGTCATCTGAGCACTCGTCTTACGCAGGATGAGTTTTTTTACACCCCACCAAGGGAGCCTTCTGATAGCCCCCCCCCTCCCTTGATAAATTTTCAGGTCATTAGTAGATTTTCCCATAGAGAGTATGTTGTGTAGCGTCATAGACATCATTTGCATGAGTTTGTTGAGTCATTTCGTCATCATTTGTATGAGTCTATTGTGTTGTTTGTTCATCATTTGCATGCATGATATGAGTTGATCCGACGAATAATTCATATTTGTAATAAAACTTGTAAATCACATGTGGATGTTCATTGACAAGTGCAGGTACTTCATGAAGGCGAGCAGGTGATGGTGAGAATCTGCGTTGTGAGGCTCTGTGCGAGGCTTGCTAAAAGCTTGAGCGTTAGGCGAATGGATCCTATATAATCATGAGACGGATCGAAGCGAACACCTATAATCTTGATGTCCTTGCAAGTATGGTTATCTACCGGGTCTTTAGTGTTGAAGATATGACGTCGTACTACGAGCTTCGCCAGTATGTGGATCCAAGCAGTGGGGACTTCCATCCGCCCACACCTCCACTCCCGTTATCTTACCACCCTCATAGCCTACCCACGTCTGATGGCCGCCACTACTCAGCCACTTCTGACACCCACCCACTTGGGAATTCGTTTTCTTTGGTTTTGCCTACGGTGTCGTCGATCGCACCAGGATCCACCACTCGTGAGTTGAGCGTTAAGAGCATCATGGAGACCAAACTCCGTCAGTGCATTCCTACTACAGACGTTGGTGACACCCGGGTACTTGTAGCAAAGCTCGATCGACTCGCCCCTAGACTTCGACTTCAGCACTGCCGTCTCCATTCACCGAAGATGACAGTTTTTCAGTCAGGAGGAGTTGATTGGCGAGGACATTCTTCCATCGACGACACTTGGAAGACCTCTGGTGGACCTCTTCGAGTCTTACCTGACATACATCGAGAGAATTCTGATCCCTATTCATCAGGATTCAGGAGATGAATTCTTTCAAACCGCCGAGAGTGATACGGAGCAGAGACGAGGACTTGCAGTGGAGGACGAGTTTTATGCCCGTTCGGGGCTGATTGATGATTTTTCATATATGGCATGTCCGAATCAACGATCGGACTCTGCAGATGTCTCTGGATTCGCGTTGTGAATCAATTTGATATATTACTTCATTGTTTTTGGTTTATTTTAGCGTATATTGAGTGTCCCCACCTCCGACCAATCATAGTCGTCAAAGGTGGAATGCTCTAGCCTTTGTTTTATTATAAATATACTTGTAGTGGGCTGGTTTTGAGGGCATTTCAGAATTTGGTGAAAGAAATCTCGGATTCCTACGATCAAGCAACGGTGCAGACTCCGTGAAACCCTAGGTGACGACTCCTAGGTGTCTATCTTCCTCCCCAAGGTACCCCCTAACCCTAGCCCTCTTTTTTCCCCTCCAAACCATCACCCGCAGCCCCTATTGGTGATTCCAGCAGTCCACTCCTCCCAACTGTTGCGGCTGTTTCTGCCACCTGTAATAAGTTTGATTTTACTGTTCATACTTAGAACCATTGCACACTTCCTGTTCCGGGAAGTGAATATCGCAGATTTCAGCCTCCTTCTTCTGTGCCGCCTCCCCAAGCCCTGCCAGCCAGCCTCCAGACCACCCCCATCCCCTCTGCCACCGTCGGCCACCCCTCCCAAACCCTTCGCTACAGCCACCCTCTCATAGGCCCTTCAATGTCATGACGCCAACTCTCCTCCCAGTGGAACCACCTCCAATCACCCCCTACATCCAGATCAGTCCAGATCTGGACGTTTCAGCCCCCAATCCATCATTCCCTCCGCCCGTACTCCACCCTATAGCCCGGATCCTCTACCACACCGGATTCATCCCTCCCTCGCCCGGATCTATCCATTTCTGGTCCGATTCCACCTTCCACTGCTGAGGACGGCTGATGCAGTAGGAAGGCCGACACGAGGTGGGCGCACTAAATGCAGTCATATATGCAATAACATGTAATGAAAGTGCACAAGTGGTCTGCTAAAATTGCAAACAAGTAATTATTTATTATGAATTAACAGCAGGTGCACATGCAGTTGCAAACAATTAATTAACGGAGGACAATATTAATTTTGCAAAACGAAAGAGCCGCAATTACTTTCAAGCAAGTGCAAAAGAAACCCTTCAAATCACACGACAAATAATACTAATAACATTTAAAGAGAGAGCATCCACTATACAATATAGGTGCCAAAATAACCGACAGTAAAAAACAGGAGTTTATACCACAATTCACAAGTGTAGGCAGCGGCGACAGCGGTTGTGGGCGAGCATCCAGTGGCACGGTGATGGCGGAGTGGCAGATCTGATGTAGGTCCACGGAGGGTTGATCGAATTGTGGTGTTGGGCTTATGAGATAGTGATTAGGTTGGATAGGAGTGGGGCCCACGGATTTGGGTAGAAAGGTCAAGGCGTTTTTTTTTATCTTTTTTTTTCTCTGGATGGGAGGGGCTCGGGTGGACTAGGCGCAGGCGGAGTGGATTTTCGGCGGGGTGTTCTGTGGGGAAGATGAAGGAAGACTGTCCGACAGTGGGGTGGGGGAAAGGAAGAGAGGTAGAGGCACAATAAGACTGAGTAGGGGAAGCGGAGGAGACGGGAGTGGGTGGTCCGGCAGTGTGCGGTGGTTGCACGGGGTGGAAGTAAGAGGCACGGGATTTTGCGGGTAGAAGCAGGAGGGGGTGGAAAGGCCGGTTCGGACCGATCAGGGAAAATACATCACAAAATAAAAAAATTATATATATAAACGCGACTCGGATCGACCATCCGGACGCGACCACGGGCTCTGATCGCCCGTCCGGGCAGCAGATCACCGCCTCCTGCGGGAATACACGCATGTCGGTCGTGGTGCGCCGTCAACTCCCCCCGGCTTACAAGCACTCAACTCCGATGAGTGCGGGTGGTGTCGCCGCGGAGCAAGTCTCTGAAGCCCCTTCGAGGAAACCCAAGTAGCATCGTGCAAAGGCCTGCCGCTCCAACGGACAAGATAACGCAGGGTATCTCGCCCGCCCGCGGCTTAGAAGTCGTGACCGACGATCTGAAGCACGTCGTTTGTGGAAGCAGGTGGTACCAAAGTATCTTCGTCTGGCACTGATGTATCTCCGTTTGGCAATGATGTCGGTGGAACCGTCGGTGGTGCAACTCGATCTGCCTGTCGCGACATCCCTGCAGGTGGCAACAAAGAGGTACCGGTGGAGGTAACAGAAGGAGAAGGCTCAGGTGGTGGTGTTATGGCAGATGAAGGCTCGGGTAGAGGTGTGGTGAGTGGGTCTACGTAAACATGCTCCTCATAGTAAGGAGTCAAATCTTCTACGTTGAATACTCGGTCAATGCGCATACCATGAGGGATGTCTATCTCATATGCGTTCATACCAATTCGCCGCACGACTGTATATGGGCTCATTCTGCGTGCGCTTAATTTCTTTGCTAGTCCTTGTGGGACCCTCTCAGATCGAATGCGAATTAATACATGTTCTGCCTCAAAGATTTGTTCCTGTCTGTATTGGTCTGCACGATACTTATAATAATCATTACAAGTTGCAATCTTACTACGGACCGACCCTTGGAGTGTATGCAAATGATAAGTAAATGATTCAACCAACTCACATAAATGAAGTGAAGGATGCAAATGGGGTCCAACAGACTTGACACGCTTCTTAATGAAAAGCCTGACAATGACTTGGACAACAATAACATGGGGCAACCTATCAGGAGGTTTGCCAGGTGGGCGATTGAAAAATCCAACGCGACTAACGTCATCATTCGTAGGGATGTCGTGGATGGTGATCAAATAGTGTGTCGTGCGCGTGTAACGTGTACCTTTTAAACGATCAAGCTCGTCAGGTGGCTCACCAGAGGGTGTATACACAAAGTCATCACGTGTGAGATGAGCACTAGTGCGGACATGCGTCCTGTCACGAAGGTGTAAGCAGGGAAGCTCATCAAATAAGCATTCCAGTGACGTAACTCCGGGGAGGTTGATCATGATAGCATGGTCCTCCTAGAGGAAGGCACCCATAATAGTATTGTCCGTGGGAGCAAGTAGAATACCCGCAATAAAGTCATTACCTGGCTCATGAACCTCCCATGGGAGTAGTGGCTCTTCAGGAGGCTTATCTGGAGGTCCAACGATGAAGTCATTAATAATGGGATGATCCTCCAGATGAGTATAGTTGATAGAGGTCGTGTCCTCGTAAGTGGGTGAGCTACTATGAGGTTAACACTATGCTCTCGACTCCCAGTAGTAATGTGACTCGATATAGAGACATGGGTAGAGTAGGAAGACTCTCTACTGAAGTGTGGGTCACTCGGTATAGTGTCGATATCTGGACCCCTAATCAAAGGAGACGCTATGTCTAAGTGAGGTGTGAAGGATGGATATACCATCACAGTGTCACTGGGTCGCTCATCCTCACTCACGCGACCACGCTCACTAGTCGTACGAGTATCGCTCTCCACCTGTATAATGAGATCATGATTAGATTCAACAACAAGATCACATGGACAACGAGCCTCGTCAAAAGAGGGAGTGGCAAAATCAAGCGTCAGGTCTCTCATATTAATCGGAGCACTACTAGACGTATCAGTGGCTTGACCTAAATCCATAGGCTCTCTTCCTAGCGTAGATCTTATGCGATCAAATTGAGCATCTAAGAGATCAAAGCAGTCAAGAACTAATCGCTGAAATTCGGCCTCTGGTAACTCTATTTGCGGAACCCTAGGAGGGTCTGAACGATGGTAATCTCTATAGGGTTCCTGAGGATCATCTAGACGGTAGTTCCAAACATATCTAGATTGTGTTCGTGGGGGTGCGTGGACCCTACGAACGTGCAGTGGTGATCGTACATATCCAAACTCAGATTCTTCAACTAGAGGAGATATGTAACGACGATGACCTGAACGAGACTCCACTCTATCATCATAAAGTCGCGGAGAGGTGTAATGATAATAACATGAAGACCTATCGTCGTGGAGATCGTTTCTAGCATAATGAAATTGCGTCGAGAGGTCGACACGATCTTTAGGAGTGATGTGCGGGGAGCGATAATTATCGTTGTGATAACATGAGGGTTTCCCTAAAACTCTATGTGGTTGGACACAGGTAGACTTGAGATCCCCAAATAGAGGAGACGAATGACGACGATAACTAGGCATAACTGAACTTAAATACTCCTACCACTACACATATAAATGTGGCCCAAACCTAGGTCCTCTGATACTAATTTGATGCAGTGGTAAGGCTGACACGAGGTGGACGCACTAAATGTGGTCCTATATGCAATGACGTGTAATGAAAGTGCACAAGTGGTTCGCTAAAATTGCAAACAAGTAATTATTTATTATGAATTAACTGCAGGTGCACATGCAGTTGCAAACAATTAATTAACGAAGGACAAAGTATTAATTTTGCATAACGAAAGAGATGCAATTACTTTCAAGCAAGCGCAGAAGAAACCCTTCAAATAACACGACAAATAATACTAATAACATTTAAAGAGAGAACATCCACTACACAATATAGGTGCCAAAATAACCAACAGTAAAAGACAGAACTTTATGCCACAATTCACACGTGTAGGCAGCGGTGACGGCAGTTGTGGGTGAGCATCCGGGGGCACGGTGACGGCTCAGTGGCAGATCTGATGTGGGTCCACAGAGGGTTGATCGGATTGTTGTGTTGGGCTTAGGAGATAGTGATTAGGTTGGATAGGAGAGGGGCCCACGGATTTGGGTAGAAAGGTCCAGGCGTTTTCTTTTTTTTTGAATTTTTTTTTCTCTGGATCGGAGGGGCTCAGGTGGACTAGGCGCTGGCGGAGTGGATTTTCGGCGGGGTGTTTTGTGGGGAAGATGGAGGAAGACTGTCTGACAGTGGGGTGGGGGAAGGAGGAGAGGTAGAGGCACAACAAGACTGAGTGGGGGAAGCGGAGGAGACGGGAGTGGGTGGTCCGGCGGTGTGGGGTGGTTGCACGAGGAGGAAGTAAATGGCACGGGATTTTGCAGGTAGGAGTAGAAGGGAGTGGAAAGGTCGGTTAGGGCTCGGAGGGGGTGGGGAATACTGGGGAGGAAGAGGGGGCGGAGGAGGCGGTGGAATTACCGGCATCACACCGGAGGAGAGGGAGAAAGCTGGCGTCTCACCAGCAAGGACCAACAGTTTTGGAAACTACCCAAAATGCATGATGCCCCTCCATCAGCCGCCTGCCACATTTATATCCCAACATGTAACTGCATAGTAAACTAAAATCAAATAAAACCTCAATCGGACGGCGCACACTTGTTCGGAACGATCGGGGAAAATACATCACAAAATAAAAAAAAACTATATATAAACTCGACTCAGATCGACCATCCGGACGCGACCACGAGCTCTGATCGCCCGTCCGGGCAGTGGATCACCGCCTCCTGCGGGAATACGCGCATGTCGGTCGTGTTGCACCGTCAACAGCCACTTACATCGTTGTCCACGCCTCCGGTTGCGCCTCTGATCGTCGTACACACATCTCCGGCTCTGAATTCTTCAGTGTCTTGGTCAGCCCACTATTTGGTGAGATTTGTTGTACTGGATTATTAGTTTATGGATTATTAATATCAGTTGGATTTTTTTTTTGGGTCTCCTGTGTTGTAGTTGTTTGCTTGTATATTATTATTGTGATTTGTAGGATTTATTCGCCGTGCTCTCTAGATTTGGCCTTCCACGCGGAGGAAAGCCTAAGCTTGTTTATTCTTAATAAATTATTTTGTCTTGCTTTTGAATTAACTGCGTGAGATATTTAAATTCATTATCTAATTTGTGATTTAATCCGTCGCACTTTGCATAGCATGTAGGGTTATGTCGCAGATTTCCCGTCGCCTATAAATCCGTCCTGCGTCAAATAGTCTCTTGATCCTCTCATAGAAGATGAAGATAATGGTGTCCTACATCATAGCATGGGGGTCTTCCCCGAGGAGCTCTCTCGGGTTGAGCACAAACTCACTTGGGATCCTCTAATAGATGAGGAGGTTAAGGTGGATAACATAAATGATAATTGTCCCAACTTTAACTAAACCGTGTTGGAAGATTACTACGAACTTCCATGAATGACTTACAGAATTTCTACTGCTCATAGTAAACACAGACTTGAGAGATAGCAACATGATGTAGGATGAATCTACAAAATTCTGACATGGGACTAGGTTTACATGAAAATGCAAGCAGACATGTAATAAATGTGAATGACTTGAGGGAAGATCTAACATGGGCGTTAGTTCCACATCCGATGCATAATTAATTCAAGTAGTAATGAATTTTGTAAAGATTTGTACAATGAGACACAATTTATTGCAAATTTATTCAAATTAAGATAGTAAGCCATAATTGCTTTACCTGAGTGAGTCAGAAATAAAATGCATAATGATTAAAAGTTCACATTCCTACGATGAAAATATCGTACATTTTTTTAATTTCAATATTGATAGGCAATACAACGTCACTTGTACAATGCGAAGAAGTGAACTAAATAAAAAGAAATGAAACACTGTTGGCTACACCAAAATGAGGAGGGAATCGATGATGGATTGAGGTGGCTGCCGATTTGAGTGCACGTGTAACCAAGACAGGCTCGGGTAGGGGCTAAGTTCGTGATCGGCAGGCTGGATATCCGCGGCTCGATCTGGGTAATAGTAAGATGCTCAACACTGGCTGAGAGTGAGCCCAGCAGGCGGGGCTATTGGAGAGCAAGCGCAAGGTTCTAGGGAGCCCTTTCTGGCCGTGATAAGGGACAGAAGGCGGATGTGGCTGTGGGGGAGGCAGATTGAGGCCCTAGGGAGCCCTTACGATCGGTGTATAGGAGGCAAGTGGGGGTGCATGCTGCGGCAGCAGGGGATGATGTTGGCAAGAGTTTGAATGCAGAGATGGCTATAGTGCTCGAGGGAAGCAGGGTGTTGCACAGTGGCTGTAGGGTGGTCTCCTTGAGGGCCCAAATCTTCTGATTTCGCTGGAGAAAATCATAAACGACACCCCAGACATACTCACTCTGATTTCCCGCCTGGCTATCCTAAACATGAATATGTAGAAAATGAATCCTGAGTGAGTCTTGAAGGGATCTGACCGATATGGCTGTTTCCTCCAGTGACACTCTTCTTTGGGTGCTAGAGTGCTAGACTGCTAGTTGGATTCTTCCACTAGCATTACAGATCCACATGGATCAGTTGCCTACTTCCTGTGCTTTCTTATTACAAGCTTAGTTATTTTTGTCTAGTTTGCCAAGTTTAGAACAACTTCTTTGCACCATTGGTACACATTATACAGCTGAAAGCCTGAAACTAATACTGCAGTTCCTCCTTTACAATTATGAGCTAAAGAAAGATGCTTTTATCCATTTAACCTTCTTTGATGTTGTGATTATTCTTTATTTAGCATGTTACTAACAGAGAAATGTATTTGAAATACGCCTGTAGGTCCTTTTATGTTGGAGACGCTGCTGGTAGACCGGATGACCATAGTGATGCCGACATCAAATTTGCGCAGGCATTTCTTCTAACCTTGTGTTACTTTGTTTCTTTAAAATTCCCAACCTGCTGCTATCCATGAGCGAGATCACATAACGAGTACTGAAACTTCTGTTCATGTAATAGCTATAATTGTAGTTAAACCTGTTTTTCTAATTTCAAACTAGTGAGTGATCTCCTTGCATTTTCTTTCTTACAGGCAATTGGTGTGAAATTCTTTGTTCCTGAAGAGTACTTCATTGCTTAGATACTAGAAGCCTATAGTATCTAAGCAACCTGCACCTGATAGTTTTTTGAACCTACAGTTGTTTGTTAAAAGTGCTAGCCTGGACTTCAAATAATCAGGGTATTGGAGTTGCACGAAGGCCCCACAGAAATTGTATGCAGGCGTGGCCATTTGGTTTATTTTGTTTTGTTTTTGCTTGTGTTTTTGTGTGGGATTTGCTTGTATTCTTATTTTATTAAGTGTCACCCAGAGTTTTGTGAGTGTCAAGGATGGGCTTCACTTTGATATTCATCTGTTGTTACTCCTACATCCACAATGGGCAACTACTG